>PVJD01002868.1:0-183740 GCA_004026545.1 Mormoops blainvillei
CCAAGTCTGGTGCCTTGCTGTGCCTCTTCTCCACCCTGGCTTCCCAGATGCACCCCTCCTACTGGTTTGGATGAATGTTTCTTCTTTAACTCTTCGGTTGTCGGACTTCCATACAGTTTGATTTCATGGCAGCTCTGGTTGTTTTTGTATTGTAAATTGGTTGTTATCCTCCTTTAGGTTGTGTGAGGAAGCGAAGTGTATCTACCTATGCCTCTGTCTTGGCTAGAATTCCCCCCATGTTTGTCTTCCTAATAGTCATGTTGGATTAAGAGCCCATTAAACCCAGCATGACCTAATCTTAACTAATTACATCTACAAGGGCATTATTTTCCAATAAGGTCACATTCTAGGGATTCAGGTGGAATAAATTCTTGGGGGACACTATTCAACCTAATATGTGCTTCCATAGTCCAGAAGGATATACTGCCAACCTGTTGATAGCAGGTAAATTGGAGTAATAGGTGAACAGGCTTGGAACTGGTCAAATGTAGGTGGACATCTTAGTAACTTTGTAACCCTGAACTAGTCACTCAATTTCTCTGAGCCCCAGTTTTCTAGTTTACTGCACGGAGTTGTCCTGAAGGTCAAATGAGAAAAAGTGTTTTGTTACTCCAAAGCTCTATGCATAGACACCTGTGATATTTCTTCACCAATCAGTGCACTTTCTCTAAACAATGCCAGATAAGACCCTGACACTCTCACTGCCATTTTTCTGGATCCACTGTTTCTGCTAGAATGGCCGTCTGTACCTGTCTCATGCTAGTTACACTTGATTTCCTGGATGAACTGGGGGCTGTCCTGATCTCAGCAGAATGCATTTGCCAAGGTACCTCTGCAGAAAGTCAAAGCTGGATCATTTTATGCTTCCAGGTTTCCAGACAGCGTCCTTAAGTAGCTGGGCCAGAGGGAAATGCGTGTGTTGTCTTGTTAAGCCCCTGGCTGGCTTGCCCTATCCTCTTGTTCAGGCCCCTGCTTGTAGTCGGTACTTTGCGTTCACTTATGCAGGAATCAGTTTGCAGTTACATCCCTAAAGAAGTGCAAAAGCAGAGTGCCAGGAGACATGGTAGCTGAGCCTCCTCTGAAAGGGCAGGGAGATGCAGAATGAGCCAAGCACATGAGGAACAAAATGCAGGGCAGCTCTGTGCACGTAGAGGGACTGTAGCTGCAGGGTGGCCCAGCCCTTCCTAGAACAGGCAGATGAATTACAACAGGACCTTCTAAATTCTCACAAGTCTAGATCTGTAAGAAGCTATTCCCTTACACTGACAGTGCTCTACACAGTGGGGAAAGTCTTCACATAAGCTCCCTCTCCTCTTATCCTCACAACCACACTGGGAAAGACTGTGTATCCATTTTAAACCTGCATTTAACTGAGGCCTAAAAAGGTAAGGGTTCTGCCCTCACCCATACAACTGGCAAAAGATGGGACTGGAACCTGAATATTTTTTAAGAAAGAAAGAAAGAAAAAAGAAAAAAACCACTGAAGAGATTTCCCGTCAAGATGGCAAAGTAGGTAGATGCTGTGTTTGCCTCCTCCCACACCCACATCAAAATTATAACTAAATTATAGAACAAGCATCATTAGGAACCACCTAAAGTCTAGTCTAGCTGAACACAAGTCCTATAACTAAGGATATAAGAAGAAGCCACGTCAAGACCGGTAGGAGGGACAAAGACAGAGAATGGGCTGACCTCACACCAATGTGTAGCAGTTAAGATACAGGAAATATATCTCAGCTGTGGAGGTTCTTCCAGAGGAGCAAAGGGTCCCAGCCCCACACCAAGCTTCCTACT
This sequence comes from Mormoops blainvillei, assembly GCA_004026545.1. Taxonomy (NCBI): domain Eukaryota; kingdom Metazoa; phylum Chordata; class Mammalia; order Chiroptera; family Mormoopidae; genus Mormoops; species Mormoops blainvillei. Next base: position 1,795 of record PVJD01002868.1, read on the forward strand.
CTGGAGCACCAGTAACTTCTGACTGAAAACCAGCAGGGATTTTAGCCATGTGAGAGGGGGGCTCCTGGAATCCCAGCTGCCCCCCTTAAAGTGCCCAAGCTGGCTGGCTTGCCCTATCCTCTTGTTCAGGCCCCTGCATGAACTAGTTGCTCAAAGACCCACTTGTTCTGAACTCCAGCACTGGGGCAGCATCTTACAAGTTCCAAGAACATACAGAGGGATATTGGCTTCAAGGTGAGGGCTAAATGGGCAGCTTTCTCTTGGAGAGAAGTGTTGGCAAATGCCATTATTCCTTTGTTGAGCCCTCCGCACACCTAGCTGGCAGGCACAGGTGAGTGCCATATCTAAGTTTCCATCAGCCTGGATAACACTGTTCACCCCACCCTGGTAATTCCTTGTGACTCCACCCCACCCAACTTAAGCACTTGGCCCGAACTTCTTCCAGCAGCTCTTCCACACAACTGGCCTGTCTCAGCTCATGCTGTGGACTTTCTTAAAATCTCTCAAGGTTCACAAAACCCCAAAAAGCAGTATCTAAACTCAGTGTGCCCTGTACCTCTTGCAAAGTGGCCCCAATCCCAGCACTATTGGTAACCAACCCCCATTCACAGCTTAGCCTGTCCCAGACACAAGTGGCAGCCATCTGCATACCCCTTCGTAGCTTCTACCAGGTGCCTGCAGGCCAACCAAGGCAGTGGCTGACCTTGACCTGTACCAGAGCCTCTCCCAAAAGGCTCCAGAACAAACACACCTGGTAGCTAACCTAAGCCCACACCAGAGCACCAGCCAATTAGCACCATAAATGGTACACCCAGAGGGTGGACTCAGGATGCACCCACTAAAGCAAATCCCACTCCATGGGATCAGTCCCTGCACAATGGCTTGTTCACTGTAGACACAACTAGTTCTCATGGCCAGTCAGCCTGAGGGTAAATTCCAACTACAGATGTGCCAACAGCAATCAAGAGTCAAGTATAACAGAAGGGTACATACAGCCCACACAAGGGATAACCCTGGAACACCCACCTCAGATGAACAAGGAGACTGTGCCACTGGGCCCCACAGCAAGCCTACTACATAAGGTCACTCTGCCAAATTGGGAGACATAGCAAATCTACCTAACATTGGGTTAGCCAAAAAGTCCATATGGTTTTTCCTATAAGATAAAAGACACACTTTTCATTTTCACCAATAACTTTATTGATTTGGATATTTTGAGTATTTCAGCTATCTCCCACATGGCATAATGTTAATTGTTCTCAATTAAGTCTCAATTTTTTCACCATCAACTTCAACTGATCTACCCAACCATGGAGCATCATCCAGCAAGAAATTTCCAACACAAAACTTTGCAATCCACTTCTGACATGTTTCATCAGTCATAGCACCTTCTCCATACACTGCACAAATCTTTTTTTGTGTGTTTCAGTTGCATTTTTTACCTTTCTTGAAATAATAAAGCGTAACATACTGAAAATGTTGCTTATTTGCTTCCATCTTCAATTTTTTTTAAGATTTTATTTATTTTGTTTTTAGTCAGAGGGGAGGGGAGGGAGAAAGAGAGGGACAGAAACATCAATGTGTAGTTGCCTGTCATGCTCTCGTTACTGGGGACCTGGCCCGCAAACCAGGCATGTTCCCCAACTGGGGAATTGAACCTGCCATCTTTTTCATTCGTAGGCCAATGCTCAATCCACTGAGAGACACCAGCCAGGGCCCATCTTCAACATTAAAACAGTTACACAAACATTCACTAATTTTGATTTTCTTTTTAAATGCAAGCTGATACAACAGCTGTCACAATACTATCTAACAAACTTGTTTCAAATGAAGTTAAAGACAACTAAGCGCTACTACAGCCACCTTATGGAAAAAAACAAATGAACTTTTTGGTCAACCCAGCATTACTTAAGAGAAATGTCCAAGAGAAAAACATGGGTAGTAAAATCTCCAAGTTTTATGGTTTTGAGTCTTACACCTAAGTCTTTAATACATTTTGAGTCTATTCTTGTGTATAACATAAAAAGGTATTCTAGTTCCATATTTTTGCACGTATCTGTCCAATTTTTCCACTACCATTTATTGATGAGATTGCCTTTACCCTATTGTATATTCTCACCTCCTTTGTCAAATACTAATTGACCATACAGGTTTACTTCTGAGCTCTCTTTCTATTTCCTTTTTTTAAAAAAATATTTTTTTTATTTATTTTTAGAGAGAGGGGAAGGGAAGGAGAAAGAGGGAGAGAAACATCAATGTGAGAGAGAAATATCACTTGGTTGCTTTTCCTATGCACCCTGACCAACTCTGAAGCCACAACGCAGGTATGTGCCCTGATCAGGGATCGAGCTGGCAAACTTTCACTTTGCAGGAAGACATCCAACCAACTAAGCCACACCAGTCAAGGCTCTATTCTGTTTCCCTGATCTACATGTCTATTTTTAATGACAGTACTATGCTGTTTTATTACTGTAACCTTATAGTATAGTTTGATATCAGGTAATGCGATACCTCTGATTTTGTCCTTCTTTCTCAAGATTGCAGTGCCTATTCAGAGTCCTTCGAGTTTCCACATAAATTTTTAGATTATTAGTTCTCATTCTGTGAACTATGCCATTGGTATTTTGGTAGGAATTGCATTAAATCTACAGATTGCTTTGGGTGCTATGGACATTTTAACAATGCTAATTCTTCCTGTCCTCAAGCATGGTATATGCTTCCATTTATTTGTACCTTCTTCAATTTATTTCTTCAGTATCTTATAATTTTCCAAGTATAGGTCTTTTACCTCCTAGGTTAAATTTATTCCTAGGTATTTTTTTAATGCAATTGTAAATGGGATTGTTTTCTTAGTTTTCCTTTCTGATAGTTCCTACTTGGTATATAAAAATCTAAACTATTTCTGGATATTTATTGTGTAGCCTGCTACTTTATGGAAATCATTTATCCATTTTGTAGTTTTCTGGTAGAATCTTTAGGGTTCTCTATATATCTCTCATATATATCTATATGTCATCTGCAAATAATGACAATTTTACTTCTTCCTTCCCAATTTGGATGCCTTTTATTTCTTCTTCTTGTCTTCTTGCTGTAGCAAGGACTTCCAGTACTATGTTGAATAACAGTGATGGAAGTGGGCACCCCTGTCATGTTCCTGATCCTAAGGGAAAGGCTTTTAGTTTTTTCCCATTGAGTATGATGTTAGCTGTGGGTATTTCATATATGACCTTTATTATTTTGAGATATGTTCCCTCTATTCCCACTTTCCTGAGGCTTTTTATCATAAATGTGTGCTGGATTTTGTCAAGTGCTTTTTCTGCATTTAGTGATGTGATCATATGATTTTTATCCTTCATTTTATTTATGTGGTGTATCACATTAATTGATTGTGGATTGTGTACCAACTTTACATCCCAGAATTAAATCCCACTTTGCTGGATTTGGTTAGCTAATATTTTGCTCAGGATTTTTGCATCTATGTTCATCAGGGATGTTGGCCTGTAGTTTTCTTTCTTTGTAGTGTCTGTATCTAGTTTTTAAATTAGGATAATGCTGACCTTATAAAATTAATTTGGGAGTCTTCTCTCATCTTGAATTTTTTAAATAATTTTTAAAAAGAGAGAATCTTAAAAGCAGCAAGAGGAAAGAGGTTAGTTACCTATAAGAAAGCTCCATAAGACTATCAGCTGATTTCTCAACAGAAACTTTTCAGACCAGAAAGGAGTGGCAAGAAATATCAAAGTGATGGAAAGCAAGGAGAGCAAGGACTTACAACCCAGATTACTTTCCCTAGCAAAGCTATGATTTAGAATCTAAGGACAGATAAAGAGCTTTCCAGACAAGAAAAAGCTAAAGGAATTTATCACCACCAAATCGGTATTATCAGAAATGCTAAAGGGAGAAGAAGAAGAAGGAAGAAGTGGAGGAGGAGGAAAAGGGGAGGAGGAGGAGAAGGGGAGGAAGAGGAGAAGGCAGAGGAGGAAGAAATATCAAAAATATAAATAAGAAAATATTGCAAAGAAAAAATATTCTCATTGACAAAGGCAAACATATCATAAAAGCAGTGGATCAACCAACACTAAAGCTAGGACAAAGGCTAAAAGGCAAAAGTAGGAAGATCATGTATAATTACAACAGTAAAGTAAGGTATACATACAAACACACAAAAGAAGAAAAATAATGACAAAAAACATAAACATTGAGGGTATGAGTAAAAATAGTAGCAATTTTAGAATGTGTTTGAACTTAAGGGCACATTAAGTTTATAGACTGCTATAAATATAGTTTGTTATATATGGAGTACATGGTAACCACATACCAAAAATTTACAAGAGATATACAAGAAATAAAGAGAAAGTAATCCAAACATGACCCTGAAGAAAGTCATCAACATGCAGAGAGGAGAACAAGAAAATAAGAAAGGAAGAGGAAAACACTTCCAAAACAATCAGAAAACAATAAAATAAAAAATAACTACATACCAATCGATAATTATTATAAATGTAAATGAATTAAATGCTCCAGTCAAAAGACAAATGGATAAAGATGATGTGATACAAACAATGCAATATTACTCGGCCATAAAAAGAATGAAATCTTGCAATTTACAACAACATGAATAGATCTAGAGGGTATCATTCCAAGTTAAAAATGTCAGATGGAAAAAGACAAATGCCATATGATTTCATTTGTATGTGAAATCTAAGAAATAAAATAAATGAACAAACAAAACAGAAACAAACCTATAGATACAGAGAACAAACTGATGGTTGACATATGGGAGGGGAATTGGGGGCTGGATGAAAAAGGGAAAGAAATTAAGAAGTACAAATTGGCAGTTACAGAATGGTCATGGGGATGTAAAGTACAGCACAGGAAATATAGTCAATAATATTATAATAACTGTATGGTGCCAGGTGGTTGCAGAACTTACTGGGGGGGATCACTTTGTAGGCTATGTAAATGCCTACCCACTATGTTGTACCTTTGAAACCAATACAATATTGAATATCAACTGTAACTTTAAAATTTTTAATTTAAAGTAAATTAATTAAAATTTAAAATAAGAAGGAAAAATCCCATTTACAAATGTGCACACGCACACACACACACACACACACACACAAATTACCTAGGAATAAATTTAACCAAGAAGGTAAAAGACCTGTACTTGAAAAGCTATGAGACACTGAAGAAGGAAATTAAAGAATATATAAATAACTGAAAGGATATATCATACTCGTATATAGGAAGAAGTATCATCATTGAAATGCCCATACTACCCAAAACAATCTATAGATTCAATGCAATCCCTATTAAAATAACGATGGCATTTTTTACAGAAATAGAACAAATAATCCCAAAATTGGAACCATGAAAGACCCCAAACAACCAAAGAAATCTTGAGGAAGAAGAACAAAGTTGGAGGTATTACATTACCTCATATCAAACAATACTACAAATTAAGGTAATCAAAACAGCGTGATAATGGCATAAAAACAGGCACAGAGATTAATGGAGCAGAATAGAAAGTCAGAAGTAAACCCACACCTGTATAGTCAATTAATATATGGCAAAGGAGGCAACAATATACAATGGGGTAAAGACAGTCTCTTCAATAAATGGTGTTGAGAAAACTGGACAGATACATGCAAAAGAATAAACGTAGATCACTTTCTTATACTGTATACAAGAATAAATTCAAAATAAATTAAAGACTTAAATGTAAAACTCAAAACCATAAAACTCCTAGAAGAAAACATAGGCAGTTAACTCTTTGACATTGCTTTTAGTAATGCGTTTTTGGATTTGTCTCCTTAGGCAAGGGAAACAAAAGATAACATAAACAAATGGGATTACACCAAATTAAGGAATTTTTGCACAGCGAAGGAAATCATCAACAAAACGAAAGACAGCTTACTGAATGGGAGAAGATATTCGCCAATGGTATATCCAATAAGGGTTAACACCCAAAATATATATTAGGAACTCATGCAACTTAACACCAAGAACAAATTCAATTTAAAAATAGACGGAGGACCTGAATAGAAATTTCTCTACAGAGGACACACAGATGGGCCAATGGACATATGGAAAGATGTTCAACATCATTAATCATCAGAGAGATGCAAATCAAAACTATGGTGAAATGTCACCTCACACCTGTCAGGACACTATCATCAATAAATCAACAAACAAGTGTTGGGGAGGAAGTGGAGAAAAGGGAGCTCTCATGCACCATTGGTGGGAATGCAGGCTGGTGCAGCCACTGTGGAAAACAGTATGGAGGTTCCTCAAAAAAATTAAAAATATAACTACCATGTGACCCAGCAATTCCACTTCTGGATATCTTTCCAGAGAAACCCAAAACACTAATTCGAAAAGATGTATGCACCCTTACATGCATTGCAGCATCATTTACAACAACCAAGATAGGGAAGTGACCTAAGAGTCCATGAGTAGACAAATGGATAAAGAAGAGGGGGTTCAGATATACAGTGAAATAACTCGGCCATAGAAAATAATGAAATCTTGCCATTTGCAACATGGGTGGGGGGCATTGTGCTGAGTGAAATAAGTCAGACAGAGAAAAACAAATGCCATATGATTTCACTTATATGTGGAATCTAAAAAACAAGATAAACAAAACAGAAACACTCATAGATACACAGAACATTCTGATGGTTGCTAGATGGGGAGGGGTTTGGGGTAATGGGTGAAAAAGGGGTAGAGATTAAGATTTACTAATTGGCACATACAAAAAATCATGGGGATGTAAAATACAACATAGGGAATATAGTCAATAATATTGCAATAACTGTGTATGGTCTCAGGTGAGTCCTAACTTTATTGGAGTGATCACTTTGTAAGTTATATAAATGTCTATCATGTTGTAAGCCTGAATCTAATATAATATTGTATGTCAACTGTAATTGAAAATTTAAAAATTATTTTAAAATATATAAATAAACATTAAAAAACATGTATTGTTGATGAAGTAATAAAAAAGATGAATGAGTCTTACAGAATATATGATACACAGTCATTCAAAATACATTCTGAAATAATAATCATTTTCACTTCAATGATAATATTTATATGGCATTTACTGTGTTCCAGGCATGACTGCAAGCACTTTACAAATAATGTCATTTAATCCTCACAACAGCCCTAGAAGTTAGGTCTTATTATTATTAAAGTGAGGCACAGAGAGGTTAAATAAAACATCCAGGGGTCAGAGCTGGTAGATGACAGAGCCATTAGGATCCTGAGAAAATGAATGTAATAAAATTTCCATCTGTACTATTTAATTTCTAGCCATACTGTTTTAAAAAAACAGTCATCAAAGTTCAGTATGTTCTACAGTTCAGCTAGGATGAAAAGCTGTATCTCCCCGCCAATTGCCCTTCCTACTTCTTTAAACTACTGGGCTACTCCAGAGTGAAGTTTAGAGTATCCTCTAGAGATATATGCAAAGAAAGAGGACAGAATGAGAAATAATCTGAAATTCATTCTTTGTCTAATTTGGGAGGTGAGAGTTGAATGACAAGGGTTTTTCTGAGACTAATTTCAAAGTATAGGGCAATGTGGAAACTGCCCCTGGGATCCAGGCAGGCCCACACAGAGCCCTGGTGCTGCAGGGCCTGAGTGGCTTTTTAAGGTCTCTGGAGGCCTGCAGAGACCATTACAGACCCTCTCCACCACCCATGCAGAGCCTACCCATGCACGATGTAGTGGGAAAGGCCTGGGTGTCCTAGCTTACACAGACCTGAATCCCAACCCTCTCTGAGCCCCAATTTCCTCCCTTGTAAAATGAAGGTAACAGGAGCACCCACATCCTAGAGAGGTTGCAAGGACAAAATGAGGAAATATAATTTCTTTGCTCAGGTCAAAAAGCCTGGCACACAGAAGCACATATTATCTGTAAGCTACTTTTTACTTCTGTGGCTTGGTGAAGCAAATGAGCCCTGTCATTCTGTCAGACACACCTGTCTGCCCTCACCCCAACCACCAGCCTTACTTCCCACACATGTGGAAGTTGATCCTGGGAAAGGCCACAGAGGAAGTTCAACCCCCACCCAACCGAGATTAGCCAGGGTTAGGGAATCTCTATCTCCCCAGTTCTTTGGTGCAGATTTTTGAGGCTCCGTCTACAGCGCGGGGTCTAAACCATATTTTAGGAGAAGGGCTGTCATGCAGTTAAAATCCTCTCCAGAAAATTAAGGAAACAACAGAGAGCCAAACTAGCGCTGCTCACAGTGAGCCAAGATGCCTCTGCCGTCCCCAGGCACAGGCCCTGCCTTCTCTGTCTTCTGCATTTCAGAGCCACTGGCCAGCACACGCCCACCAACTGCCTTTCTCCACTTAATTTCCTGGAGAAGCTGGAACAAAAGGGTCTGTCACTGTTACTGATCTTAAATTACTTGGGCCCAGAGGAAAAACTGTAGACTCTGCTGGCTAAAAGGAACCCAAGGGTTCATCTACATCAAGATCTAGTCTTTGAATTCAGCTCACTCCAGAAATAACAGCCTCTACCCACTCCTGAGCATGAGGGATCTAGAACAGTAATTCTCCAACTTGAAGGTGCATACAAATCACCTAGGGATCTTAGAGTGCAGGTTCAGTAGGTATTGGGAAGGATCTAGAGGGCTGGCTGCCCCCAGGAGCTCCCACTTTAATAAGGAAAGTGCAGTATGTGGGCAGACTGAGCTCTCCAAAGCAAGAGTTATTTTCTCCAGTCACAGAGCCTAATAACACCATATAAAATATCTGTTGGATGGATGGATGGATGGATGGATGGATGGATGGATGGATGGATGGATTGATGGAGGGGCGAGCACATATGGATGGAGAGGTGGATGGCTGCTGATATTAAGATCAAATGTACAATCAGAAACACCTGGCAATTAATATACTGCCCTATAAATTATATATTTAGGTAAAAATGTCCTTGGGGGAAAATGGAGAAAAGAAAAAGGAAGGAAGAAAAACAGGGGAAGGCAGGGTACTGAAACATGAAAAAAGGACATCTGAATCGCCAGTTTTCTTTTCATCTCTCCTAGAACATCTTTCTAATGTAGTCAGATTTATGGCTGAGTCATATCCCTCCCAGCAGACTACATGGTACAAGTTCAAGGCCTGTGTCTTTTATTTCCTAATCCCCAGTGCCTGGCGCAATAACTGGCTCTAGCCCGAGCTCCACAGATCCCATTTTGTGACATGAATAGGGGCTAACAGCTGCATTCATGAAGCCTCTTTGAGGTGCCAGATACTTCACAGAGATTATCGAATTTAATCATCATAACAACTTTGTGAGGTCAGTGCTACCATGATCCCCATTTTACAGACGAGGAATGTGCAGCTCAAGGGAGTTAAATAAAATGCCCATAGTCATACAAACAATTGGTGGTTGAGATTAGGACACAGGACTCCAGGCTACCACAGCCCATGCTCCTAACCAAGGGACAGCCAGGTTTTATAAAGCCCAAAGCTTTACATTTTGAGGGGCTCTTTTTAAGAGCTTTATAAAAATATGGTGCAAAATTTGCAAAAACATATGTGAACATATCACAGGGGACTTCCTGTCCTTGGAGGGCTATATAATGGAGGGGCTCTGTGGCTTGGGTTTTGTTAGCTACATGCTAAAACTGCCTCTGATCTGGACCCCTGTGCTGGAAACAAGAGCAAAACAAAGAGGAAAAGGAAAATGGACTGAAGAAAGAGGGGAAGAGATAAAAAGTGAGACAAAAGGAAAGAGAGGAGGAGAATAAAACAGGAGAGGGATCTAAAGAGATGGGTAGAAAAGAGGGCACTCGGGGCAGGCCAGGAAGGGGCCGAGGGGGGAGCTGCGGCTGCTTCTGATGAATGGGGGGGTCTGGCCAGCTGCTCCCACCTGGCCCCTGGGAGGAGGGGCCCTCTGCTCTGTCCAGGCCTCTGTGCCTCTACCTGTAGAATTCGCAGCCTCCTCCTCCAGCATTACAGTGACCCTGGTGACATCCAACCCAGGCCCCTCCTCAGGCTCCCAGACCCCCCTGGGAGCTGGACCGGAGCTGGAGCCAGGAGGGTTGAGTAATCACCCTCCAACCAGACACACCCATCAGTGTTCTTTCCCAGGCAGCTTAGCTACCTCTTTCCTGGTTCATCACCTGAGTGCCCAGCCAGTAGATGCAAACCTGGGGCCAGACGTTTGGCCTGGCACATAGAGGAACAAAGGCAGAGGAAAACCTGCTCCAGAGGGCCCGCTAGCCTATTGCTGCCCACTGCCAGGTCCTCCTTACAGGGGAGATGCCTGCCTGGGTCTTCGTAGCCTGTCCCCTTCAGTCACCTGTTCTGAGATCACAGGCTCTTGACTCTGCCCAAAACTTCCAATTCTTAAGGCTACCACCCTAGAGTGGAGAAGTGTTGGGGCCACGTTGGTTCAAGAGATCCTCCAGACCAACCTCAGATCTCTGCTGCTCAGGGACAAGTCCAAGGCCACACTGCACTGTGCAGCTGAGATCTGGTTGTCAGTTAAATCTACCTGATATTTCTTCTGCTCAGATGTCCCCAGGGTCTACCACAGGCAATATCTCCCCAGACCATGTAGGGGGGCCTTCAGACACTTGCGTTATGTTCAGCCTCTTCAAATGGCTGGTAGTTGTAGGAGAACGAGGCACAAACCTCAAGTCTGCCCCAAAAATGGGTGTGATACAGGGGCCAGTCACTTCATGAGCCATGAGCTATGATTTTCTCAACTGTCGAATGGAAACAAAATATTCCTCATAGGATTGTTGTAAGAGTTACAGAAATGGCACATAGATGCACATTTTCAGTGGAAGGGTCAAGGCTCAAGTCTAACCTGGGCTGATCTCCAGGGAGTGTCAAGGCTGAGAAACAGAGGAAGATGTATATTTGCTCAGAATCTGACACTAATTTATTATGTGACCTAGATACTTGGCTTTGCCTTTCTAGAATTTGGTTTCTTCGCCCACAAAAGGCGCAGGAGAAGACAGCTGCCCAAGTCTCCTCCAGCTCCACAGTTCTGTGGTTCCAAGGTCTTGCCTTCACATATCCTAGCCAGGGGCAGCCCAAGCCTCAGGGTACAGCAGGATATGAATCAGAAGTGACCCCGTGAGGAGGGGAGACCTGAGTCTGAGCCATAGCACCGACGGCGACATTCGGAATAGCTGGTGAGACCAGGGCAAGAAGCTCTTGGGGGGCTGGTTACGTCACTTATGAGCCCTGCGCAGGACGGCTTTGCACCTGGGGGTCGGGTTTATCTCATTTTAAGGGATGGAAACAATCCAGTTCCACTGGGCAGTAAACTTTGTCATCCTCACCCCCAGACTGCAACTTATTACAACCCCAAACAAAAGCATCCACACAGGTGAGAAGTCACACAACTAGGAGGGAGCCTTTTAACCGTCACCATCAACCAACACCCGGCTGGGTGGAAGTCATTCAGGCAGGAAGGCTTTTGAGACACCTAGGTGTGTCACTTGTTCTGAGGCAAAGGGCCTATGAATGACTCCAGGTGTTGCTCCAGTCCCTAAGACAGGTATCAGGTTACAAGACACATAATCATTCCAGTTTGGCAACTTCAGCTGTAGGGTTGTTCTAATTAGCCTGCTCCATAGTCCCCAGGTCACTCCTGTGAAAGTGCAGGGGAAGCTGAACAGATCACTAAGGGGAAAGGGATGCTGGACACAAGGGATCAAGGCCTGCTATGCACTTAGGCCTCCTCCAGCCAATGCTGCTGGGGGTGGGGGGGTCTCTGACCTGCTGACCAGCCAGGACCCCACCCAGGGAGGCCATCCTCCTGCTTTGGGTTGCTGACCTCAGCTCCGGGCCATAGAGAAATCAAGATCTCAGAGCCAGCATGGTGAGTGTGTGTGGGGGGGGGGGGGGGGGGGCCGGGGGGCTCCCCATAAACAGCCTTCAGGCAATCTGCAGCTGAGAGGTCATCAGCTGAGAATTTTATAACACCCTCCAGGTTAAAAAGAGGTCACACCTGCATTGCTGCCACACTCCAGCCCCTTACTTGTTTCAGCACCAAGCTGCCCTGCTCTCTCCCTCCCCACCAACGGCCCTCGCACCAGCCACAAGGCAGTTGAAACACAGGCCAGGGCTATCCTTTCTGACTCTTCCCGCCCTAAATCCCGCCTGCTCTCTTGCCCAGTGTCTCCTGGTCTGTTGGCTGGAGGCCAGTACTTTTCTAAGGGCAAGGGGCTATTTTCATGCCACAGTGGCCTTTTGCCACTTCCTTGGAGAAACTGGCTCCTTTTCTTTTTAAAGAAAACAGTGGAGAGCTGCCTCAAAACAATCTAGAGTGTCTGTGGAGATCTTCCCTTTGCTCTCTTTTTTGGCACTGTCCTCTCTCCTCTTCCTCTGAATACTTGAGCTGCTTCACTGTCTTGAGGCAAAGAGAATAAATCCAAGACAGCTACGGACACAAACGGGAGAGATAAAATAAATGGTTTGTCTGAGGGGGGCCCAGGGAATCTTCCTTTTCCAATCATTGGCCAAGATGCACAGTTGCCCAACAAATAACATGAAAATGGGGGGGGGGGGGGGGGCGAAGGGAAGGGGAAGTGTCCCATCCAAGGGCAAAAGAGGTGACCTACTGGGGCCCCTCAGATGACTCCTGGCCTCCTGGCCCAAGCACTTTCCTTGGGACTCCTGTGAAAAGTCTGGTGAAGTTCTAGCCCTAGTGCAGGGGTGGTTGAGGGTCAGAAAGGGATGAGGCTTGCCCAAGTCACACCAGCTGCCCATGTCCCCATCCAAGGAAGCTCCCAGAAGCCCAGTCCATGTGCCAAAAATCTGCATCCCACTGAGGCTCTTAGAAGAGAAGAGGAAGTAGTGCCAACCCGCCTGGCTGTGAGCTGCCCTGAGGAAACCTGGGGTTCGTCCTGGGGGAACAACGCAGAGGCATAGTTTCTAGGGCAAATAACTAGAGCACCAGCTATAGAATCAAAAGGTCAAATAGCCAGCTCCCTTGGAAGCTTATTAGTTTTGAGACTTCAGTCTTTCTGAGACTCATGTTCTCCCTCTGTAAAATAGGACTGTTATCCACACACTGCCCCCATGCACATACACCATATCAGTGAAAAACTGAATAGGCTAACGATGTATGTGACTAGGCTCTGTAAGCCATGAAGACCTGTGCGAATGGAAGGTTACGACTGAGGAGGAATTCGCTCTAGGAAATGAATGACAGGTCAGTGGCATGGCCAAACCGGATGCTTCACCGTTCAGGAAGGGAGCTATGTAAGTGAGGGAGGGCAGGTGGGCACACTGTGGTGGAGGGGCCAGGCCTGGGGCAGCAAAGGCAAGGCAATAACATGGCCAAGGCCCATGGGAAGGCCGGGAAGCCTCTGGGCCCTGAGCTAGGCGCGAGACCATCTGTGCCAAACTGCCCTGTCATCTCCCTCTAGGGAGGCTGGGACATTCATAGCTCCCAGCGCTGGGAAAAGATGGGACAATTCCTGCCGGGCCCAGCCCTCTCTTCTCCTTCACCCTCCCTGCCTCCTGCCACACCCACAGGCCCCTCTCATGACAGGCGGAGTCCTGCGTAGTTGCTGTTTTTTAACAGTGGTTCTCCTTGGAACCTATTCAACTGGGTGTGCCCAGTGAGAGCAGGAGGTGGAGAAGGCCCTGAGCAGAGGTCAGAACACAATCTCTGTCCAGGAGTGGAATGGTCCCTCGACACCTAGGCTGAGCCCTGAAGGGAAGCCCAGACCCTGTGACCAGCCATCCTGGTCTTGATCGGCATTTCCCAAGAGGCCTCAAACACCCCAGGACACACCAGAGTAGAGTGTTCAATGCCGGAGTTCAGTTTCAACCCTCTGGCCTCTGTGGAGGAAGCGGGTCCTCCTATCCTTTCCTCCCACCTTGCCAGCTGGTAAAGACCGAGGAGTTTGCTGGGCTTGGCTGGGACTAAAGAATGAGGCAGGTCAGCAGGCCAGTGTGCTGGCAGCAGGGGTCTGGGAGTATAGGCAGGAGCCACCCCAGACAGAGGCAGAGTCCAGGAGCCCACTCAGGCCTGGTGGTGTCATTCTGGACTTTTAGGCTACAGACCAGGGGCTGGACAATAAAAGACCCAAGAGCGCAAGATAAACAAAGAAAGGCTAGCCCCTGCCTGTTCTCCAGGACCCCTCACTACCCAGAAGTGAAGAGGGGGAGGTGCTCAAAGCCACTCTGACCCCCAAAGTAACTTCATCCTTCCAACCACCATTTAATCAGCCCCTGCTATTGACTGCCTCCAGGTGGTTGGAGGGGGTTCGGGGCAAAAGGGTACAATGCCTAGGTTCTGCCCTGGAGGTGCTCAGAATCTGGAGGTAGAACAACTCCTTAAGAAAAGGATGCTAAGAGAGTGTGACAAATCCAATACCATAGGTGACACAAGGTGTTCCTGGGGGTAGAAAAGGTGGTAAATTCTCCCTAGGGTGGTTGAGGAGTTGTCTCAAAAGAGAAAGTACTTTTTCTGGACCTTGAAAGATGAGTAGGCTCTCTCCAGGCAGAGAACAGCAAGAAAGAATGGCAGTAGGGACAAGGGGACAGTGCTGTGGCTAGAGAGCAACAGGCCCAGGGAGCTGGGGGGCCATAGCTGAGGTCAGGGCCCATGGGGCAGTCAGGCAGGCCCCTATGTCGAGCTCAGGTTCAGGGTCCCAACAGTGCCCTGGAGCTCGGTGGGGGTGGCCCCGGGAAGAGTCCCAGCAGTTGCGAGGATCTCAAGTTTGGGTCACCTCTTGGCCCAGGCCACCCTTCCCCCACCAGGCAGGGCAGCAGGCATCTAGCTCTGTTCGTTTATTCCACAAAATAGGTGGCGTGCCTCCTCAGTGCCAGCACCAGCCTTGCTGGTAAGATAAAACAGAGAGGGGTCCTGCTCTCTTGGAGCCCTCAGTGTAGGGAGGGCGGGCATGGGGAGAGATACGTGGTTATCAATCACATAAACTCATGTTTAACTACCAACTAATGAAACAGCAGGGCACTGTGAGAGTTCTATGAGGGCCCGTGGTCTCGCTGGAGGTCATGGGAGGCTGAAGACTGCACAGGAGCTGGGAGGGTAGGGAGAAGGGCCATTTCAGGCAGCGGGAACAGCATATGTAAAGGTGGAAGCACCACACCCAGGCCCTCTTCTGTGCCTGAGAGCTCTTCTCTCCTGCACTTGGGGTCAGCTCTGTGCCTGGCTACTGACACGGAGAAGAGAAGTCAGGCCTTCCCCCGGCCTGGGGCTTCTCTTCTCCTCTCAGCCTTCCTCTGTGCTGCTGAGAAAGCCAGCAGTCACCTGCAGCAAATGTCCCTAGCCTGTCCCTATAACAAAACCTAAGGGAATCCGAGGAGCTGAATATAGGAAATGAGGAGAGATGAGTCCAGGGCAGAGGGGGGAATAGGAAAAGGAAACCAGGGCTCAGGAGCTCTGGACAAGCTTTCCAAAGCCCCAGAGACAACCCAGGACAGCAGGAAACAAATGCAAACCTCTCAGATTTCCCAGACAGCTCTTAGCCCTCAGCCTTTCTTGCTTACCTGAAAATATCTCCCTCTGTAAAACACCTCAAGTTCCCAAGCAATGATTGCCCAAAATAGTGAATTCCCCCAAACTTAAAATGCATTCTCCTGCTACATATTTTTATAAACCTGCTGCCACCAGACTGTGACCTTCTTTAGGACAGGGCCTACGTCTTTTCCATTTTTTTAGCCCCAAACCTAGCAAGGCCTGGCATACAATAGACAACTGATATATGTTTGTGAATGAATGACAAACAAGTGACCAAGACTGAATCCCCTACAACCAGCTGTCTGATTTATCTGATACTGAAGACAAGACTAGCCAAGGCTGATTGGAAAAAATGCCAGATTCTACCAGATGAGTTACGTAGGTGTTTTCATCCCAGACAGGACTAAGGTAAGGGAGGGACAGGCCTGAGCCCACCCAGAAACCCCAGCGATAGACAAGAGACAGCATGCATGAGCAGAGCCAATGTGGCAACCCCCTGAGACGTGCTTAACTCCACCTCAAAGCCTGCAACTCTACACTGACTGCAGCAGAGAAATTTATAAACAAGACTCAATCCCTCAACCCCTCTCCCCTGCACTTCCCTCCCAGGGCAGCCTCTAGCTTCCTGGCGTAATCCACATGCAACCAGAGACAGCAGCTGTCCAGGGTGGGAATCTATCCAGCGGTGGCAGCAATGTCTTTCATCACGAAATGGCCTGCACATAGGAAGGGCTGAGTTCTGCCTGATGGTGTGGCTAAGTCCACAAATGCTTTAGGTATTTCCTGCAATCTCAGTTTCTTCCTTTATAACATGCATTTACGCATTCAGCGTGAGTTCCCGGGCATATACTATGTGCTATGTGCTGACGAGACACCGTGGGAGATCCAGAGAAGAATACACAAAATTGAAGCCCTCAGTTCCATATAATCCACAGGTGGAACAGAGGCATCTGTTCCCCTCCCCCAGGCACTGCGGAAACTTTCACCCACAGATGTCAACAAGAAGGGGCAGTGTAGCTGAGGTCACCCCACCTTACCTTTACCCTATTCCCACCCTGACACTGGGGACTTCATAAACGATCTCATCCCCTCCCCGCATCCCCAGCGAGGAGGGTACTGCAGGACCTGTCTTGGTGAGTAGAAGTCACTAGTGGTCTTAAAGAGAATAATAACAACCGCAGCAACAACTCATCTCTACCCCAGTGCAGCAAGTACAGTGTTTTAAGGCTTGGGAAGCACATTTACATGCAGAATCATCCAGAGTCTTATATCAACTCTGTGAGACACCATGATGCTCATTCTAGGGATGAGGAAATGGAGGCTCAAAGAGCTTAAGTGACTTGAAAAAGAGTCACTCCGCAAAGAAGAGTCAGGGATGAGCTCTAGGACTTTAATATCAAGTGCCCTGCTTTTCCATTATGCTCTCCTTCTCCTCCAAGGTGTGTAACTATGAGACCTGAACTGAAGCTAGAACTTGAATTAGAAATAGAACTAGAAACTGCAGAACCAGGGGTCCTCATTTCCTTACCTAGAAGCTGATGAATTTTATAATAAAATGTTCATTGAGTGCAGACTACACCAGCTGGCACAGCCAAGTAGAGGAAAGACAGTGTTGTTTTTGCAAGGGCACTGTATCCCTCACTAATCTACCAAAGGCCACTAAGGAGATTAAAAAAAAAAAAAAAACCCAGCTGGTGTAGCTCAGTGGATTGAGCGTTGACCTACAAATCAAAGCATCACCGGTTCAATTCCCCAGTCAGGGTACATGCCTGGGTTGCAGGCCAGGTCCCCAGTAGGGGACGTGTGAGAGACAATCACACATTGATGTATCTCTCCCTCTCTTTCTCCCTCCCCTCCCCTCTCACTAAAAATAAAATAAAATAAAATTTAAAATAAATTAAATTAAATTAAATTTTAAATAACCAAAACCCTCTTAGATAAAGAGAACATAGACTCACACCCAGTGCTGCTTAGGAAAAAGAAACCAAGATACCATGAGTTCATTAAGGATAGAAACTTATTTAAAGAGAGAGAACATGGTAAGTAAATCAGGCCTGAAAGGAGTCTTCTCTGTGGGAGGATTCAACAGAAGTTCCAGGAGGGGAATCGATGGGCTAGAGTGCACTGGGGGGGAGTGACCCAGGCTGTAAGGGGGCCTGAAACGATGCCATGTGACCTTTATTCACTTCTTTATGAACAAAGGGTGAAGGATGTGGTCCAGAGAAGATCTACATTAGCATGAATGTGGTCCTTTAAAAGGAAAGGGCCACCCTGACCAGTGTGACTCAGAATCACAAGCCCTAGGAAAGGACCTCTCAGGTCTTTTACATAAGCGGTTTCCCCAAATTTATTTCAGACTTAGAGCCCTTTGCCCCACAGATGTCTAATCCAGAACCAACATGTGGAAAACAGAGAAAAAACCAGAGTTGTAGTGTTTAAAAGGACTGTGATTCCCACTCACTCCTGCCCCACCTCTCTCCCTTTGCAGCAACCTCTGCCCCTCCTCCCACCCCAGGGTGCTGTGGAAGCCTCGTGTGGCCTTGCCTTTGTCAGTGAAAATCTCCTTCACGTTCCAGCTTCTGCTCACACACCTTCTGTTACTTAAAATAGTCTTCCCTGTGCCAAGAGAAAGCAGTCCCTCTGTTACTTCCTCCATTAATCCTGATATTAATCCCCAGCATCATCTTTGCCTTTCTTAAGATGGTCTTTCTCATTTTACATTTTTTTTTAAAGATTTTATTTAGTTTTAGAGAGAGAGGGGAAGGGAGGGAGAAAGAGAGAGAGAGAAATAATGACGTGGGAGAGAAACATCGATTGGTTGCCTCTCGTACACACCTGATCAGGGACTGAACCTGCAACCCAGGCATGTGCCCTGAACGGGAGTCGAACCTGCGATCTTCCGCTTTGTGGGACGATGCCCAACCATCTGAGTCACACTGGTCAGGGTGGTCCCTCTCATTTTAAAGGACTACATTCATACTAATGTAGATCTTCTCTGGACTGCATCCTCCACCCTTTGTTCATAAAGAGGTGAATAAAGGTCACATGGTATTGTTTCAGGCCCCTTATGGCCTGGGTCACTCCCCTCCAGTGCACTCTAGCCCATTGATTCCCCTCCTGAAATCAGGTGCCTTGGCCTAAGTGGAACTATAAAAATAGTACCACTTGTTCAGCTCCTATTATATACATGCTAGTCTCTCTGTTAGGCTCTTTCCCATTAATAATTAATGATTTTTAGAGTATCTACTATGCCAACCACTTGCTAGGTTCTCTGTTAATGTTGTGATTAATTATTAATAAAAATAATAGAATATATGCTCCCTGGTCACAAAGACTTCGCTGCTTTTGTTCACTGTTGTATATTCAGCCCCTAGAATAGTGCCTGGTTGAATGAATAAAGTATTAGTTTTTAATTTTCATTATTATTACTAACATTTATTGTATTCTTACTATGTATGTACCAGGCAGTGTGTTATATGATCTCAATGAGCACATTGATTTCGTTAAGAGGAAGACTTGAAGAAGACATGGGAGCCTCATGAAATTGAGGCTCCCCGTGGTTAAGTAATTTGCCTGAGGCCTGTGCTCCATCTACTCTAAAACAGCCTCCCCTGGCAGATGGCAGCCCAGCAAGGAAACCATCACGAAGTGCTCACAGAGTATTTGAGTGCAAGAAAGCAGTAAAGGAGGTTTGGGTTATGCAGTTGCAGAGAAGTCACTGAAACACCACCAAAGCACTATTTGGGGGATCAGCGTTCAGTTCACAGGAGAGCCCCGAGTTACTACAGACCTTGATGAGGAGATGGCAGCTCTGTTGCAGCTGTCAAACTGCCCCAGACCCCCGCCCCGAGGCTGGTGCTCTGGGAGTAGCCAGAACGAGTGAGAATGCTCAGTCCTGCCCTTACACGGGCACGCAGGCACACCCTCCTCCAATGCTGTGAAAAGTTCCACTCCCAAAGCCTCCAGGGTTGCTGTCCCTGAGGGGATGACTTTTCACATGTTAAACCCCTCTGTGTGTCAGGCACAGAGCCAGACACACCACATGCACCACCTCAGCTAATCCTCACCAACAACCCTGTGAAGCAGATTGTATTCTCCCCATTTTACAGATGAGGAAACTGAGACTCAGATAAATTAAGCACCTTGCCCAGGAGCACATGGCCGGTATGGGACACAGCAGGATTGAGGTCAGCGCTCCTGACTCAGATCAGGAGTAGCTGAGACCACTCTAACCCCAAAGACCAACTGAGGGAGGCCATGAGCAAGTCTGTAAACACATGAGGGGGCCAAATAGAGTTCCTGTGGGCTTGAAAAGGCACATCATAACTAGCAGGTACAGTACCCAGTGGAACTTTTCCCACTCTCCAGTGTCATTATAGCTCTATCGTACCCACTTCCAAAGGCAGAAACTGGGTACAGGAGGTGGTAAGTGAGTTGTCCAAGGTTGCTCAGCAGGTAAATAGTAGAGTGCCTCTTTATAAACCAAAGTCCCTCTTCCCTCCCACCACTCCCCTCATCCTTAAAGTTCAAAGGACAATTCAGAACAAGTAAAAGGGACTATGATTTTTCGAAGGCTGTATAAATTGTGTGGGATTCTTTCATAAATATCAGACTGCATCCTAGATGGTAGCTTCTTAGTTCAGATAAACTCCAATGTTAGAGAACCCTCCAAGCTTTGAGATCTATCAGCCCTTCCTAAAAGCAACCCCCTGGGAGCCCCTATCAGTCTCAGTGTCCTGACTCCTGATGGCTCTTGCATGTTCCCTTCAGCCTCTGCCCAGGCATTGTCCTCAGGTGTGCAAAGGTGGGGCACCTTCCTTCCCATCTGACTGTCCTGGGGAAGGAAGGTAGATTGATCTACCACCCTGGGACATAAAGGAGCCGTGTGAAGTAGAATTCTTGGGAACTCAGAAAGGCTGAAGAGAATGGGCTGCCTCCCTGGGACCAAGAGAAGGACCGTGGAGGGATTTATAAGAACTACAGCTAACAGCAGCATCACCTGGTATCAAGGGCCCTCCATTGAGGAACCAGGTCTTCTTTCAGTTCCACTCAACCAAACAGACATGTACCTCACTCTTGCCCTCCACGCTGTTTTGACATGTGACTTGGTGATAGACAGAATAGTGGCTCTGTGCCTGTGTCTCATTTTCTTCCCTCTCTCCTGGCCCTACCTGGAGTTAAGAGCCATGCCAAAACACAAATGGTGATTCTTAAATGAAGCGGGCTGGACAGCAGGCTGGTATCAGGATAATAGTGGGCTACCTGACACCTCCTGTCTGTCCAAGGCCCTACCCTGAGCCACTATGTGCTGAGATGGGGGCCAAGGTACTCAGCGCAAATTGCCAGCAGGTCAGCACCTACGTGGCTTAGAACAAAGCACAGTGGCTACTAATGTAACAGCTGAGACTGAGGTTAGTCCTTAAGGAAAATGTGCTGCCGTAGAACATCTAAACATTAGGCAGAGTGAGTGAGACATTTCCTCAGGTCCTGCAATGGAGAACCTGGATGCCCACCTTGTACATGGCACAGGTGGGGTGGGGGGATCTGTCTGGAGACAGGGAAACTGTTCAGAAGATAACGGAAATCTAGGATGAGGGCTGCTGCATCACAGCCAGGCTCGCCTCAGGAAACTCACGCCCTCCTCTCCTGACTCGTGATCGCCCACCCCTCATGTCACCTCTCCTCACCTTACCTGTCATGGCTGAGGCACCCAAGAGTGAGGTTATTGCTCCAGCCTGGCAAAGGTATCAAACTGCCCTATCCCAGCCGCAGGTGGAGAGGACACAGCTGCCCGCTGTCAGGTTGGGGGTAGGATGCAGGTACAGGGATCAGAGAGCAGTGTGGGGCCCCCTCAGGACAGCCCCCTGAACGCCTGAGCCAGAGGTGGTCAGTGGCCCATCTCTACTCTGAGAGCTGACTGGGAGCAGCCTCTGGGTCTCCTGGCTCACCCAGAACTTTCCCCTCCCCCCTCCCCTGGGTTTCCCCCAAGCTGCGTCACTGGCCTCAGCAACCTAGCTGCCTCCTGCCAGAGCCACAGAGGGACTGTTTATTTCATCACCTAGCAACAACAGCATCCCTGGCTCTAGGTTTTCTATGAGAGACCATGCGAAGCTAGGGCTTTAGCCCCCACGGGAGCCTGAATCTATCACAGACTGGCCCAGAGTCAGAAAGCCCCTTTCATGTGTCCCTGCTTTTCGCCCTTCTTCTACACCCCACCCCAATCATCCCAGCTCTACCCTCTACCAACTTCGTTCTAAGCCAAGGAAATGCAGTCGCAGCCTTACAGAGAAGAAGAGAGAAACAAGGCCCTAGGGACAGGCTGCTCGGCCTGCTTGGCAAGAACAGCAGACAAAGCTGGCCAGGCTCTCTGTTCCTTTGGCCTCCGTGAGCTACCACCTCTCCATCTCATTATTAGCCCAGTGGCGCACACCCATTTACCTTGTGGTTTTTACCTTCTTTTTAATCTGCTTCACCAGCCCTGAGAGTTCCCCATTACCCTAAGGGATCTTGAGGTTCAGGGAGGCTGAGGGGCAAGCCAAAGCCACACAACAAGTCAGAAGACAAGGCAAGATGAGAAATCGCACTCCCCAGGATGGGTCAGCAGCACACTGAATCCTCACCCCCATTCAAAAATAAGAACTTCCCCCACTCCTCCATCCCATGTGTTTGGATTCATCATCCCTGAGCTGGAAGGTTGCAGCTGAGCTAAGCCCAACCAGGAGTTTCTCTGGGATCTAAAACACCAGGGCCTCCACGTAATTGGTAATAACAAAAGGAAGGAGAAGCAGGTGAGAATGGAAGAGGGGAAAGAAGAGGTGCTGGTATCAATAAACGCCTCCTTGGTACCAGGCATGGCAGTAGGCCCTTTCCCCATACACTCTGGGAGGGTGGTCTTCCTACCCCTGTTCAGGAATGACTCAGCAGAGCCGGAAATCAAGCAGAAGTGGGCTTGCCTTCAGACTGAGGAAGGGCTGGGAAGAAACTGGTGTCATCCTGCATGCTGATGGCATGCTATTAAT
Organism: Mormoops blainvillei; assembly: GCA_004026545.1. Lineage (NCBI taxonomy): Eukaryota > Metazoa > Chordata > Mammalia > Chiroptera > Mormoopidae > Mormoops > Mormoops blainvillei. The sequence continues at coordinate 24,289 of PVJD01002868.1, forward strand.
ATGCGACTAGACTTCTTTACAGGAGAGTAAAGAATCAAAAGACCCAGCGCCAGCTAGTGACACTTGCCCACATAGCGTCCTGAAACTGTGGGGAAATGTAAACAACTGTCCACTGGGTCTGAAAGCCCGGCCCCAAGAGCTGGGTCCAACTTACTTACTCGCTCGGAGGCCATCGTGGTTTTCTCTTCTGTAAAGTGGGGATAATTTCTCAAGGTTGTTCTGAGAATTAACTGTAATAGCATTTATTAAATATACTGTAAACCACATAATAATACCCAGTTGCAGTAATTAATTGCTCAGCCTCCACATCTGGGTCTTGGATTAATGTTCTTCTGCCACCAGTAAACAACTGAGAGTCAGGGAAAGATGACTCGCTGAGCTAGTGAGGCAATCAGCAGGTGTTCTCCAGGCATCCCCCAACCTGCCCACTTCCACCTCCCTGCCCTACTGCCCACCTTCTCTAGCTCAGGCCCTCCTGGACTCTGGAGGTCCAGGCATTCCTGCCCCTCAGTATTCCAGACAGCAGGAGCTTCATTCCCAGATGTGCCCTAAGTCGAACACTGGTTGGGCTGGATCCGTGATTCAGGGCTCTTCACAGGCTGAATTAATGGAGCAGACAGGCCTGACCCAGCCAGCAGCCCCAACACAAAGGAAAAGGCTGATGCCTTCCCGCGGTCTGTGCTTGCCCCGGCCACCGCAGGTGTGGCCAGGGGCTGAATCAAGCTGGGGATAAATGCGCCCACACTTCTCTGCCCATCATCCCCAAAACCCATGACCTTCAGCAACTTCCCTTCCCAGAAATCCAGCAATCCATCATCTCTGATCTCTGTGTCAGAAATGTTTGCCAGAGAGGCTTCAAGAGAAGCCAAAGAGAGGGCCACCGAATGGAAGAATTCGGGCAGCAGGGAGAAGCAGAGCAGAGACAGGACAGCAGTTGGATTCTTTCAAACCTCAGGGTAGCTGGGCAGCTGCTTTTTTATCTTCTCTGTGACCAGCAGGTGCACGGCACTGAATGGGTCATAGTCCTTGATTTTTCACTATTGGTTCATGCAGAACCCTCTCATAGCTCACCAGCTAATTAGGTGGTTTTAACAATGTAATAAGCCTCCATAAACCCACGGCCCAGAACAAAAACTAGGACTTAACAATAACCTACATCTAATCATGAGATCCTTCTGTTGAGTTAGGTGAGCAAGTCTCCTTTGTTTGCACATCTTGACAAGTCTTGATTGCGCATCTGTGATATGCCAGGGAGTATGCTAGAAAGCCCTCCCAAAGTCAGCGCCATCCCATACCCGGTGTTCATCATTTCCTTGCTTCTTTATGGAAAAGATTCAGCGTTCTATGCAATCTTCTGGGACTTACTTTACCCTCCAAGATTGAATTGCTAGCATCATCTACATTATTTTGTGGCACCTCACTCTATTTGTTTTGACTGCAGTATAATAGCCCATTGGTTGAACACACCACAGTCATTGTCTTCCAGGCTGGTCTGGGACTTAGTCCTGAAACTGAGATATTTTCCTAAATTCTTTCATTCAACAAATATGTATTAAATACCCACTATGTGCCAAGCATTGTAGGAGACCCCAGAGATGCAGTAAGTATCAGGATAGCCACAGTCGCTCTAATTCTAGCCTGCAGTTTTGGTTTAGTTTATTATTTTCTCTTTCTCCTTTGTTTCCAAAAGGGTGTGAAATTTTTCTGTATAACCACTGTTTAGTGGAAAGCAGTTGAAAACATATTAATCAAAGAAGTACTGAGGTCACTTCAGTTCGAAGATAAGGAATTCAAGGCCCCAGAAAATGCAGGTTGTAAGCATCTTTTGCTCCCTCTGTGTCTCAGCTTCTAGCATATTCCAGATCCATCAAAGGCATACAGTCAATATTTGCTGAATTAATAATAAACAAAGGAGACTTGCCCCACCTACTTCAACTAATGCAGGCACTGTATATGCAGGAAGACTCAGTGAAAAAGAATGAGATGACGGGGGATGGGCCACTACCTGGATGTCCATGATACCCCTCCAACCAGCCCCTCTTGTGGCCTCCCACATCTCAGCAAATAACCTCTTACCTGCTCACTGAAAATCCAAGAGCATCCAATCCACTAGCAAAACCTATCACCTTTATCTATGCACAGGCTGGATCTCACCACCACCAGTCTCCTTCTCGTCTCCTCTTATCCTCACCTCGCCCAGCCACGTGGATCTCTATTCTGTTCCCCCAACGCCAAGCTTGCTGCTGCCTGCCTGCCTGCCAGGCTACTTCATGTCATTCAAGCCTCAGCCCAGAGGCCCACCCCAACCGTCCTAGGCCCTCCCTAGGCCTCCCACTCTAACTATCCGCCCAACCACTGTCTCCTATAACCTGCTTTCCTCTCAGCATAGCATGCATCACTCTCTGATCTTTTCTTATTTATCTGTGTGTGACTTGTCCTCCCCCTGCTACTCTACTTCACCCCCCACCTGTTTCATGTGGGTACTTCTCTCATCCTGCTGCAATTATTTCTCATTTGTCTGAATCCACAACTCCTAGAGCAATGACTGATGCAATACAGACACTCAGCAAATATTTGTTTAATTTAATACTTAAATATTGCCGTGACCAGGTGGCTCAGTTGGTTGGAGTGTCTTCCTGTACACCAAAGCTTTGTGGGTTCAGTCCCCAGTCAGGTCACAAATCTAAGGTTATGGGTTCAGTCCCCAGCCAGGACACATACAGGAGGCAGTTGGTTGATGTTTCCCTCTCTCTCTCCCTCTTTCTGTCTCTCTCTCTCAAATCAATAAATATATCTTTGGGTGAGGATTTCTTAAAAGCTCTTAATTACAAGACAGTATCAATCCTATTAACCCTTAAACCTGATTTAGACAAAGGGCTTTGTAAACTGTTATGTGCCAGTTGCGTATGGATTACTTCTGGTATTACTATCATTTGACTCTGTTGCCACAGCAAGGCAGAGTGGCCCCGTTCATTCTCATCCCTATTCTGGACATTGACCCCCCATCCAGGCCTTGGTGATGGTGGAGGAAAATGGCTACATAAAATGGAAATGAACTACAGTGCAGAGGCCAGAGTTCAGTTCCATGCAGCAGTCATTTATCAGGTCTTTACCAAGTACAAGCCCAATGCAAAGCATAGAACACAAAGGCACTAAGAAATGGACCCAATGGCAGAGTGATGTAATAAAGTCCGTACCAAATGCTGTGGGTGCACAGGAAGGAAGGGTACAGGGCGGGGACTCAGTGTGTGAGCCAGGTACTGTCCAGCCACGCACTCAGAGGTAGGTATGTTTTCCCCATTTTACAGAGGGTAAACCTAAAGCTCAACAAGATTAATTTTCTTACCCAAAGGCTCACAGTTAATAAGTAGAACCAGTATTACAACTCAGCTCCTGCAGACTTGGGAGCCTGGCTGTCTCTACAACATACCCCAGCCACCTATGTCCTAGTGTCACCAAAGGACTAAGGCAGGCATGTCCCTTCAGCCGACTACAGAGTTTTGGAAAAAAGACCTCCATCCCCTAATGACTGTGTCTGCCATGCTAAGCCATGGGAGCAGGCACCACCTGGGGACCATGTCTAATCTGGGGCACCCACCCTGGGATTAGTAGACACACTCTGCCTTCCAAATGGGACTGGAAAAATCCCCAGCCAGAAATGTCTAGGGTCCTATGGTTTCTCCACCCACCGCGAGAGAAGTCAGAGCCTCAGTACAACAGCAGGCGAGTCCCTGGGTGGGGACCTAGGGCTTGGGCAGACCTGCTCTTCCCCAGCCCGGGGATTGTAGGTCCTGTGCCAGATTGGAAAAGGGAAGAAAGAGAAGAGAGGTTTTTGGAAGGCACAAGAGCAGGGGAAGTATTATCAGAAAGCATGAATACTGGCAGCACCCTCTCCTTTACAAAAACGGGTACATGTAATCTGTATGTGGGCCCTTCCCATGTGTATCCCTGTGTGGCTTCATGTGTGCTGAGTGCACAGAAAGTGGTGTGACTCAGTGGAAGCACAAAGCCTTGCATGTATTTGTGTATGGGTGTCACTGGCAATTTAAGACTACATTCACAGAAATGCCTTAGTGCTGTGGTGTGTTTGTTTGCCTGTTTGTTTTATTAGATGCAATATATATTCAGTAAAGTATTCAAATCTAAAGTATACCACTCAATAAATTTTTACATATACATACCCCATGTAGCCAAGACTTATATCAAGAACTGGAAGTTTTCTAACACTACAGAAGGCTCCATTATGCTCCTTCCAATAATCTTTCTTACCTCCCCAGTGGCGACCCCTATTCTGAATTCTATTACCATAGATTAACTTTAGCATTTAAACTTTATATAAATGAAATCATACAGACAATACTCTTTTGTGTCTAGTCTCTTTCCTTCATTATTATGTCTGAGATTCATCCATGTGTCATTGCATTTCGCATTAGTTTGTTCTTGTCGGTTGCTGAATTACATTCCATTATATGAATATACCAGTGATTGATGTCTTGGGGTTTTTCCAATTTGTAGCTGTTGCGAATGAAGCTACTAGAAGCATTCATGTAAAGGTATTTTATTTTTTTGTTTGTTTTGTTTTTTTGCTAGATATATGCATTTGTTTCTCTTGGCTGTAATTATTGGGTCATGGAATCATAGAATAGTCATGTGCTTGGCTTTAGTAGATTCAGTCAAACTATTTTCCAAAGCATTTCCTAATTAATTTACACTCCCACCAACAATGTATGAGAATTCCAATTGCTCCATATCCTCATCAACACTTAGCATTGTCAGCCTTTTTAATTTGAGCCATTCTGGTGTCTGTACAGAGGTATTTCATTGTGGTTTGAACTTTCATTTGCCTGGTGAGTAATGATATTGAGTATCTTTTGGCACTAATTGGCCACTGGAGTAACCTTTTTGTGGAGTATTACTCAAGTGTTTACAGAACTACATCTGTAAAAGTGGACAAATGGCCCTGGCCAGATGTTTCAGTTGGTTTGGGTGTTGTCCCATACACCAAAAGCTTGCAGATTCAATTCCCAGTCAGGGTACATACCTAGGTTGCAGGTTTGAGCCCCAGTCTGGGCACGTACAGGAGGCAACCAATCGATGTTTCACTCTCTCTGTATTTCTCTCTCTGTGTCTGTTTGTCTGCTTCTCTCTCTCCCTCTCTCCCTTCCTCTCTTTCAAATCAATAAAAACATATCCTTGAGTGAGTATTAAAAAAAAAGTGGACAAACTATTGACAAAACAGACAGTAGAGAAGAATCATCTTAAGAAATTCAGCAATACACACAATCCAGCAACCAGTAATTTCTACAGTTGCTAACTATTCATTATAATTAGTAAACTAGTTGTACTAGGACATATAGGTGTATAATTGAATTTTATATTTTGAAACAATTACTTGGATATCACAGAGACCCTCCAAATTAGATTCAAACAGGGAGAAGGGAATGCAGACAAAAAACCAAGAGCCTCCCTGCCCAGCCTGTTAGCCTCAAGCCGAGAGGTTTCTCCTTCAGTTCACTGACTGTTTTTCCTTCAATTACAGGATCCTGACAGTGATCAACCCCTGAACAGCCTTGGTAAGCTCAGTTACCACATAGATACTAACCCCTCTTGCACGGCCCTCACTACTACCTCCAAGAGCGAAACGCTGTAGGAGACCTCCATCCACTCATCCATCCATCATACAACAACACTATTAAACAACTATAAGATCCAGAATTCAGTCTAGAACTAGGAGGTACAGTCTCTGGGGAGAAAGGACCAACAAACCTAAAACCCCCAGAGCAGTAATTCTTCAAGTGAATCATTCGATTACTTATTCTCCCAGTCATTCAACAATGCTGTGAAAACCTGCCAAGTGCCAGGCCCCAGGCTGGGCCCGGGGACACAGCAGTAAATAAGACGGCCAAAGTCCTTGTCCTTGGCGAGTTTACATCTGCCCATGCTGCCCAGGAACAAGCTGGACGAAAGTGTTTTCACTGGTAGAATAGAAAATGGCAGGGTTTGCCTGACTTACAGGGAAAAAAAAATAAGCGAATAGAAAAAGTGTTTCCAAATTTAAGGGTTTTTTCCCCTCCCATTTCATTTTCTTAAACCACTGATACCTACTCCTGATAGCCTGCTGCATCAGCGAAACGAATGAGCAGAACAAACTAGTATGATCAGTAAGGAAATGACCAATCTTGCTTACTTTGACACCTTATTTATTTCAGGGCTGCAAGTTAATAATGATCACAAATGATGTAATCTTCAGCAAGATTTATACTTTGGAATTTCAGATGTCAATAGACCAAAGTTTCCCTAAAGTACACCAGATGTCCTAGTGCTCCCCCTGCCCACCACCACCACCTGAGTGAGCCTGAGAACTGCCAACCCAGAAAACAAATTAAATTTGCTGCCAGCGCCCATGGTGAAGGGTGCTTGGAAGGGTGAGATCAGTGCCGAGTGATCAGAGATAGTGTCATGGGTCAGACAGGCTTTGAGAAAAGCCCTACAGGTGCACACTGTCAGAAAACAGAAGGAAGAGATGAAGGTCTCAGTGGTGGAGGGGAGAGCAGGAGCAAAGACTCAGAGGTAAGAATGAATACAGGCTGCACGAAAACCAGGAAGTGAACCTGTCTGTGTAGAACTGGGGGTTGGCATGGACTAGCAGTAGGAAGCCCACTTAGTTAGGAGAGTCAGGCTAAATTCCACTGGCTTTGAAAGTCCTGAGTAGAGGTGATCCAGATATGGAGGTCATGGGGACCCCCTGAAGGTTCTTTCACAGGAAAGTGATGTGATGAAAGTCTGGCAGCACTGGGCAGGACTGGCAACAGGATGGGACAGTGGCAGGCAGGAAGGCTATTCATAGTGCAGAGAGTTCATTAACTTAAACCAAGTATGAGACAATGCACCAAGAAATCCCTTCCCTTCATGATGATGTTCTCCCTGAGAACATCAGAGAAGCAGAGACATTAGGCCCTGGGCACGGGAACTCATCAAGGGGCTCCCAAATGGTCATTCATCTTTGAGAAAATGAGCCAACCTCATGTCCCCAGAGGCATGTGTTCAAATAAATAAATCATACATGAATGAATGAATAAAATGTCACTATGTCCATGGCCACAGGAAAGAAGACAGCTTTGAACAGACTGCTGGAACTTTAAAAGCAACATCTGCTAACATTATTGATAACCTACTATATGCCAGGTTCTGATAACATCAGGCAATACCACCCACATCCTCAGGGCCTGAGCTCTGTGTCTGAGGTTCAAATTCTCCCTTCGGAGGAAACACAAAATTTCTGGTGCTTTCCCTATCAACAGGTTCAATGATATCAGTATTTATTGGGCACCGGGCTCTGGAAGGGTGCCATTCCCCGACTTTGAAGAGCTGAGGAAAGAGATAGAGACGGACATAACTAGCCATCGTGATTAAAGGCCGAGTAAAATCAGACCTGTAAGAAAGATCAAAGGGATGTGCTTAAGAGAACAAGCAAAGAGCAATTCCTTTATCCATTCAACAAATATTCGTCGAGTACCAACTGCAAACAGGGCACTGTTCTAGACATCAGGGAATTGGCAGTGAACAGAACAGACAAAAATCCCTATCTTCATGAAGTCTTTGCGTCAGGCTGGGGTGGGAGCGTACAGAAAAGATACAAAAAAGGTAAAACATAGAGTACATTAGAGGTGATATGTATTTTGAGAAAGAAAAAACAGGGAAGGAGGATAGGAAATGTCGGAAGATAGCCTTTTAAATAGGGAGGTCAAGGAAGACTTCACAGAGAAGGTGGCATTTGAAGAACAATTTGAAAGGTGAGGGAGCAAGCCAAGTGTAAGTGACCAGGAAGAGAGCCTTTCTAGGGATTCTCAGTCTTGCTGAGACTCCTACCTTAGTTCTCCCTGGAAAAGTCCCCACAACACCTCCCCAGCTTATTACCTATAAGAAGAGGGGACATGGGAGAAACTATCTCCCTCTCCGATACTTCCTGAGCTCTTACCATCTCCATGGATAATGATGCGAAAAGAACAATGCAGTTAGTTCTGCTAAGATGACCCCTGCTTTAAGCATCGACAGGCTCCTACCTGGTCTCCCAAGTCCCAGACTCTTGTTTCAGTCTATCTCCTCACTGATAAAAGATACACCTTGCTAAATATTAACATGATCATGTATCTCTGCTGCTCATAGCTTTCTAGGGCTCCTCCCTGCCTTCAGGATAAAACCCAAACTGCTAACATTGTGTTCAAGACTCTCTACCAACTGACTTTGCCAGTCTTGCCTTCACAATATGCTATCACCCACCTCACATCCCAGGCCCACCAGGAGTTCATAGCACTCCCCCACCCAGGTCTTTGTCAGTTGGTTCAGCTCCTCCCTCTCCCGTCTCCACCTACAGAGGCCCATTTAAGTGCTTTGATGTGTCCAGAGCACTGCCATCAACTGTGTCTCTGTTTGCCTCTACCCCCAAATTGTAATCTCCTTAAAGACAGAGACCTTTCCAGAGGCTTGCTGGTTTTTTAATTGAGTTGGAGATTCATTCATTCACAGGTATTTATTAAGTCTCTACTAAGCACATACTGTGATAGAACCTCTGCCCTCCTCCAGCTTATAGTTAAATCAAAAGATAAGTCAGAAAAGAAGATAAATGATAGTAAAATGAATGGGTCATGCCTCTCCAGCGCAGAGGCAGGTCAGATTGGACAGGGTGAAACGTCCTAGAACATAATAAGATAAGACCAGGTGAAAACCGCCATGGCCTGGAGGCTCCTCTGAAGGGCCCTTGTGAAATGGATAACCCTGGGTAGTACAAGGAGGTGGGTGACCATGTGCTGATGAAGCTAAGCCTACTCTGAAGGAGTAAAACTCCCAACATTAACCAAAACTCTCTGCAAACCATTTTTGCGGCTCAGGGCCAGGGGCCAGAGGGCGGGGATACTGTGGGCCTTGGCAGGGGAGGTATCCAAGCACTCCCCACAGGCTCTTCCCCTCCACTTCACAGATGTCACCCCTCTGCGCAAACCCCGCTCTTCCCTGGAGACCTTCAAAAAAGTGGGGATCCCCATCATCGCAGCACTGCTGAGCCTGGCAATCATTGTCATCGTAGCTGTCCTCAGTAAGTGGCAGCCCCTAGCCCCTACCTTCACACCCTCATTAACGCCCCGACCTCCACCTTCATCCCACGGTAAGTGGCAGCTCCCACTCACCCCTCCCCTCCCCTAGCCTCAGAGTAACACCTTCACCTTCCGCCCTGCCACCCCTCCCCCCCATCAGAGACATAGGCTGGTGTTCTGCGTAGTGCTTTGTATCCCCATGCATACACCCCCTGCTTTGAAGGGAGCTTCCTCTAAGAAAGGAGAGGATGAACTCAGCCGCCATGTATCCCAGATGGCTTCTATACCAGATGATTTCTTCAATGGAGAGAGCACAGTTGCACATGTGTTGAACCCACAGAGGTTATTTGCAGGGGCAGCCATGCCCCTACCTCCTCCATCCCACGTCTGCAGACTGGGAGCTGAGCGTATCTGAGCAGCCATGCTGGTTAGAAGAGCAGGGAGAATTTCTTCTCACGAGAGATAAACAAAGAAAGAAGGCATCAGGGACCATCCAGGCAGATAGCACCCCTTGCCACCTTTAGCTCTGTCTTCATCATGGTCAGTGCCCGAGACCCCGTGTAATCTTGGGCAGACCAGTCTGCGACAGAAAAAAGTAAAGTGAATGAGCAAGGATTCCCACAGTCCCTCCCTTTCAGTGCCCATGTCCTGTGATTAAGTCCTTGCCTTCATCTCCCCCATGGTCATAGCAGGTTACTGCTCATAGTTTTATACAGGGAGTAAGGAAGAAGGGATCAGACTAGAAAGTACCTGGGACAGGGATCCTGGTGCTGTCATTTACTGCTGTGTAACCTTGAGTAAGTTCCTCAACCTCTCTTAACCTCGGTCTTCGCACCCATAAAATGTCTTACCTCCTTCAGAGGGACATCAGAGGATCAATGAGATCACGTGTGTCAAGTTCCTGGATAAAAACAAAGCTGTGCAAAAGTGTGGGCCATCATGCAGTGTGCAGAGATAAAACCGAGGTCATGCACTTGCCAGCTGGCCAGGATGGGCTTTTCAGGAGCTTGCACTTGTAGCTGTGGTGGTAGTTCCACTAGCCACAGCTACCACCTCACTGAGGACACTCAGAGATCATCTGGTCAAACCCCTCATTCTCCACTTGAGCACCTAGGCTCAGAAAGGAGCATGGCAGCTGGGGACAGCTAAGACAGGCCCACAGCCCCCCCACTGAGCAGGTCAGTTTCCTCCTGTGGTGGCGGAAATGCAGATACACAGCGCAAACACCACGCAGTCCCTGAAAGCCCTGCAGGATATGAGATGCAGAGAACCCCAAATCATTTCTTCTGGACCGTGGCTGGTACAGTTGATCAAAGTGGTAATGTGTTTACAGCAGCTGTGCCATCCTAAGCCTGTTTTGTTCAGACTAATATTAAAATGAGCTTTCTTTCTGAGTGCATGCCCCAACACAGTGGAGAACAAACAAGATCCAAATTCACCCACGGGAAGCCGGGGCAGGTCTAGTGAATAATTTAGAGTTCTGCTCTCCCAGTGTGACTTCCATGCCCTGGGCCCCCCTGGGTTTGACAACCAGGGCGGGTAGCCTGAGCTTCCAGCCTGGGCTAGGTTCCCTCTGCTGTTGGCTTCTGGGGTCTCAACTGGTGGCTCTGTGTCCTGGCTTTGTCACAGGAAGCGAGAGCGGCTCTGCCTTACCCAGGCTCCTGACCATGAACTTAAATCTGAAGGTCTAGGAAGTATTTGACCTGCCCCTTCTTCCTTGCTTCATTCAAACTGGGAGAATCAGAGCTAGCTGGTAACATCCTGAGATCCCTCAGGGAAGGTGTAGAGAGACAGCAAAGAGCTTTGGAGCTAGATAGACCCTAACTGAAACCCTGGTTCTACCACGTAAGTGCTATGTGGCGTTAGGAAGTAAGCCCTAACTCTCTAACCTAAATTTTCCTGATTTCTAATGCAAGTTAATAATGGCACATGCCTTCTAAAGTTGTGGTCAGGATTATGTGAAGATCACAGAAAGCTCTTAGCAGTGATAAGGGTTGGGGAGGGGGCAACATCAGACTTCTTGCCACCACTCTTAGGGCCAGCTGGGAGTCACGCTGGGAGACAGAGAAAAGCTTCAGGCCAGGGAAAGTTCAGGGAGTCAAAAGCAGCACTTCCTGCCAGGAGAGTTTAGAAAAGTGTTGAAATGTGTGTTCCCTGAGCAGTTAAAAACACCAGACTCATTCCCATCACCCAAGACAACAGAGGAGCAACAGAATTTGAACGCAGCAGGCAGAAGACAAAACAAAACACCAACCTCTCGTTGAGAGCCCACATAAAAACACCTAATCCTGAACGGTACTTGATAGTTATGAGCCACTTTCACAACCACCAGCTCACCAAATGTTCTCGATAGCCCTGTGAAGTGGTGCTATCATCTCACTGTACAGATGAGGAAACTGGGCCCCAGAAAGGGTAAGGGAGTGGCCTAAAGTCACACTGTGGGCGGCAAAGCCAGCATTCAGGTCTTCAGATCCAGTATGTCTCCTCCATTATCAAAGGTACTATGCCAGCACCTGGGGGTGAGAGACTAGGGTGGGGTACTGTTACCAAATGGCTCCCACACACATTATCTCTCTCAATTCCTCAGCTACCTTCAGGAACAAGACAGGTTTTCTTATCTCACATTTACAGATAAGAAAACAGGCTCTGGACCAAGAATACCTGCCACTACATGGCAGAACTGGGCCCAGAACCAGTATCTGCCTGTTTCCAAGCACAGCATACCTTCAGGAAAACCCAGCCCCTTCTGCCTCCAGGCTGCCTGCTTGATCCTCAGTCTTCCATGCCCTTTCCTACCCTTGCCTTCCAGTCAAGGTGATCCTGGACAAGTACTACTTCCTCTGTGGGCAGCCCCTCCACTTCATCTCCAGGAGGCAGGTGTGTGACGGCCAGCAGGACTGTGCCTCAGGGGAGGACGAGCAGTACTGTGTCAGGAACTTCCCTGATGATGGACCTCCAGTGGCAGGTGAGTCCAGGGGCTGAGGAACCAGGTAAGTGGGCTCAGCAGGAAGTCAGCTCAGGTTCCATTGTTCTACTGTGTAGCACCTGCCACCTGACTGTCAGTTTCCATCCCTAATGTAAGGTTCTTGACAACAAGACCACATCTGGTCTACTAGATCCCAGTACTTAATACGTAGCAAACACTCAGTAAATATTTGGTGAACAAATGTGGCCCAAAGGGAACAGCAGATTATAACTAAATCAGCCCCGTTTCTGCTGTGCCTGGACGAAACTGAGGCAGAGCGTCGGACTAGATGACCTTGAGAATTTCCTCCTGTCTGTTATGTCAAGAAGACCAGAAAATATAGGAAGGCCAATAATTAGCTATGGAGCTATTGAGTCTTCTATTCATTAGATAAGTATTTATTGTAACATGCTATGTAACATGACTGAGCTAGGTCCTTCAAAGAAATATGAGATGTTTAAACATAAAAACCCATGTTCTTTCTTGGACTGCACTAGCCCTACTTGATCCACCTAGCACCTGGGCTCTGAAAAAAAAAAATACAGCCCAGACTATGGGTGATGGGGGCTTCTGAGGAGAAGGGCTGAGTGACTTCTTGGATATTCCCTTTTTTTTTTAATCAGATGTCAAATGCATAAGGGCACCTGCCATTCTACTGCCAATGGTCCTTCTCACTCAGCCTCTCCCATCTACCCTGACATGGAGAAGGGGCAGGTCCCTCACTGAGAAGTGTCCTCAGGCCATGAAAGACGTGTGAATCAGTGGGTAAGGGCCAGGAGAACAAAAAGAGGAGCTATTAATAATTATGCCAGAGTAACAGGTCAAAATGAAGGTTGGCCCCAGGCCATTTGGTCACCCTAGCTACTGTCCACACAAGGCTCAACTAAGCAAAGCCAAAACCTTGAGGTTGAAAGGGTTGGTGTTCTGTGATGCTCCCCAGTTCTGAGTTGGGAGAGCTCAGCTGGTCTCACAGGAAATTCTGAGGGAAACGGGCCAGACAGGCCCCTGCAGCTGACCCAGCTTCTCCCTTTCCAGTCCGCCTCTCCAGAGACCGATCTACCCTTCAGGTGCTGGACCCAGCCACAAGGAACTGGGCCTCTGTCTGTTTCAACAACTTCACGGAAGCTCTGGCCCAGATAGCTTGTGAGCAGATGGGCTTTGACAGGTACCCACCCCAAGCCTCTGGGGGCTGTTACCTCGCCCCTGGGACCTCTCTCCTTCACAGCATTCCTCCCTCTTTTTTTCCTTCCCATTTCCTTCTTCCTTGTCCCCTTCTTTCCTAAAAATATAGGTAGGGGGGTCAATCAAAATTGCTTTAATCCCAGCACTTTTGCTTACAGGCAACATTAAGTTCAATCTCCAAAACCTCGGTTTGCTCAAGAGTTAAATGGGAAAGTGATTCTGGGTCCACAGGGAAAATATGAGGTGCCAGTGAGAGAATGTGTGCCCCACCCCTCACACACACACGCGCACACACACACGTGTTCCACCCCTTCGCAGTCCTCTCCCTCCTTCCCTCCCCACTCCTCCTTATCATTACAGGATGCGTCCCTGCCCCAGAAGACAAAAAAGTCTTATTGGCTAAAATTTGGTTTAAACAAACCTGATTTCCTTGGGGTTCCATCAGCAATCCCAGCTCTCTCAGCAAATTTGAAAGCAGATCCAGATCTTCAATGATGAAGAAGTATATAATTATAGTAAGGGTAATTAGCATTATGTATTTATATTCATTTGATCTTGGCAAAAATAAAAAAAGTAGTTTTCCATTTTAGAAATAAGTTGGGAGAAAGTAAGTAATTGCCTTGGGTAATAGGTGGGAGGGAGAGAGCTGAAATTTGTGCTGAAGACCCTTACTTCCTGGGCATCAGGAGTTCTAGAAGCACTACTGTTTCTATGTTGGGTCATTCTCTCTCCCCTCAAGGTTTCATGTATAAAAGGAGGAGGAGGGACAGTTGATCACTCAGAAAGCCCAACTGGAGAGGATGGGGAAAATTCCATGTATTCAGCATTGCAGAGTGGGATAATCTCTCCCTGGCAGGCCCCAAACCTCATGAATCTAAGAAACTGCACCCAGAGACTAGGCAGAAACAATAAATGCTATTCAGACACCATCAATCAGTCACAGAACTCTGCCATCCATCCCTAAAGCAGCCTCAAGGTTTGCTTCAGTAAACACTCCAGGCAGCCATTACTGACCCATAAGACCTGCTTGCCCCCTGCCCTCTGGTGGTCCGGCTTCCACTGCTCTTTACCCTTCATGGGGTGCAACTCCCAGTACCCTCTGGAGAGGGTACCCCACCACCTTCGCTTTCAAGGACAGCTGGGAAGGCTCGCCCTGCCCCTGCTGTTCTCCCCTTCTCCGGCAGCCACCCCTCCTCCACACTACAGTGCAGCCAACTGCAGAATCAGCTGTACCCAGCAAGCAGGCTGCGGCTTGATTATGAAAATAGGGTGTCCCTAAGGGCTCTTAAGGTAAGAGGCTCCTGGAATCTCTGTTCTCCTGGAGCTCCAAACTGCCTGGCTCCTGAGCTCCTACAAAATCAAAGCTGGTCAGGGGTATTCATCAGGATGTAACCAGTGAATGGAGGTTAACTTTTCTGGGACTGTCCATTTCTATCATTGTACCCCCTGGGTCTCAGATTTCTCTACTTTTCTTCTTGCAGCTGGATAGGAGGTCCTTCTTATCCCAGCACCACAAAACCCTAGATGGTTAGAAGTGGGAGGGACTCTAGAGACCATCTGGTCCACACATTATTTCACAGAGGGAGAAAGTAAGGCTTAGAGAGACCCAGAGAAGGGGTGTAACCTGTCAGGCTAGTATCAGAGCCAGGACAAGCACCTAGGTCTTGAGGGCTCTTAACACAAAACTGAGTACTGCTAGGCTCTAGTCCTCCCAGATGTAGTATCTGAGTCCACCAAGAAGTGCCAGATTCCTGGCTGGAAATGTGAGAATTATCATTCAGCCAGTACCATGGGTTGGTCTGAGCCCTGCACTCAGAGCTTGTAACTAGTGTGACTGGATGGGGAAGGTTGTAAGAGATGGGAAAGAGTAAAGGAACAATTGGAAAGATGAGATTGATCAGGGAAGTCTTCCTGGAGGAGGCAAACTTAAACCCAAGGTTTGAAAGGGGATAAACATGGATTAGCAGAAAGGAAAAATGAGGGTAGTTCAGGTAAGAGAAATGTTTGTCTGGACTCATGTGAAGACTGATCTTGTCCTGTTCTATCACCAAGTGGACTGTAAATGTACCTCCACTACCAAATTCAGACATGATGCCTTAGAGAACCAAATATCCACATTCCAGTTCCCTCCAAGTTAAGGGGAGTTAACCTTGGTTCTTCCTGGGTACCTTTGCCTCCTTGTTTCCCTTGCTGTGAAACAGAAGAAACTGCTGGGACATTTGAAATAAGGACAGAGCTGGGAGTTAGGAAAGTGTGTCCCTAACATTTCTCCAAAGCTCTGAATTCTGGATTAAGCCTTCCTGCCCAAGAACGCAAGGCCATGACAGCATCGTGCCTAGAGCTGAATCCTGGGGTGCGAAGAGAATGTTTCATCATATACCAAAGCGGGCACTGCCCTCACTGACCGAGACCACCTCACCTCCACTTCCCTGCCATGCCCCACCAGGCATCCTCTGCCACCCTCTCTCCTGAGTGTGGGCTAGTTCCACTATCTTGTTCTAAGGTCCTGCCCTAACTCATATCTCTCTCTCTCTCCTGACTTGAGTGGCAAGCCCACCTTCAGAGCTGTAAAGATTGGCCCAGACCAATATCTAGATGTTGTTGAAATCACAGCAAAGAGCCAGGAGCTTCAGGTGCGAAATTCAAGTGGGTAAGTGAGAGGATGTCCTCGGGCCCACAGAAGGCACAGACATGGAGGCGCCCTCGGGGCGGCGGCCAGCCCGCCCTGAGCAGACGCAGCAAGGGCAACGCAAGCCAGGCAACAGATAAAACTCCTGGCCAGGCAGATTGCTAGATACCAAGAAGAGTGGAGAATCACATTTCTGAGAGATTTCCTGTATTCAATCATTTTTTAATACAATGGACAGCTGGACAAAGTGTGCTGTCCACACCTTGGTGGCCCTTCTACCCTTTGAAGCGCAAAACCATTTTTTTTCCCTATGTTCCCTTATGTTCCCTACTAAGCCAAACAGAGAATAATCCAAAGGCCACTTTGTCCTTCCCGGCCACGCCCCCATGCTACAGTAAGGCCTCTGTATACGCCAGACTCTCCAGAGCAGAGTCTGCGGGCCTCTGTCAGTGGTGTATTCCTCTGCCTCACTGCCCTGAATTAGAGCGTGACATCTAAATGAAAACTGTCACCTGCAGCAGAGTGGCTCAGAGAGGAGGCTGGCTTCTTAGCATTCAGGGATGTTGCTGAGTACTGCTTATTTATCAGAATAAATCTTTAAAAGGACAGGGATAGGAGCAGAATGATCATTTGCCTGGAATCCCATTGAAATCCCATTCTTCTGTTTGGCAAGCCTGCAGAGCAGCAGATGCTGCTCCAGACTCTGCTCCCTTCCATCTCAGGCTGCCAGGAGCCCAACTCGGGCTCTGTCTCAGGCAGGACCCAGCATAGTGTAGGTGCTTATCACTGGGGGTGTTGAATCCAAGCAAATTAAATAGAACTCAACTGAGTGGCAATGCACTTTTCTGTACAGCCCCCATGCAGATTCCCTATTTCCCAGGTTGGGAGGGGGCTTGACTCAGTACTGCCAGAAGACCTGAGTTCCTGCCTCCCAGGCAAGGGAGAAGCAGAAAACACAGAGCCCTGTGTCTCCCTTCCAGACCCTGTCTCTCAGACTCCCTGGTTTCCCTGCACTGCCTTGGTGAGTACGCCCCATCTCTGAGGGTTTGGGTCCTGGTCCAGCAATGAGCACAAAGGAAGACTTTCACTCTCATTCCTAAATCTCTCAGGCTCCAAGTTTCACTCTGTTTTTGTCCCAACCTTACTTCTTTGGGCCTTGGGCTTATAGATCAATGTTCTTTCAAGTGATTGACATTAAGGAACTTCCTCCTACTATCCATACATAGCCCCACAATCTAAGTGGAGACTTGGGAGAGAGATTAGTAAAACAGGAAAGGGTAGGACTGGACCCTACCCTTGTCGCTCCTGGTCAGGGCCCACATAACGTCCCTTGTTACAATCAGCTCAATTATCTAAGATTGGGTTATCCACGTTCCGTTTAGCGAAGAGTCCCTGAGCCGTTAGCTTGCGTCTAGCACTCTCAGGTGCTGGTTGGAAGTAGAAAAGTAAAAGAAGTAGCCACTATCCTCAGGAGCTAATAACTGAGCAAAGAGAGATGCAAAGCCACATGTGGAAAGTACCAAAATGAGTAGCAGTCACAGCTGACATTCTGAAGAAAGAGCTGCACAGTGGATCAGAAGACCTGAGCACCAGCCTTGCTGGCTTCCAGTGTGACCTTGAGTAATTCACTTGACCTCTCTGAGGTTAATTTTCCCAAGAAGCCCTTTAGTCCAACTGCCCAAGAGGATCCCAGCAGCCCCCTACCCCCAGCCCTAACAGAAGAGGTCAAAAGAGAAGAACAAGCATTGTGGCCCAGCTCACTCTACCAGCCTCATGGGAGGAGACTGAGCAGAGCCCAGAAGGATGACTAGACCCTAGACAGCCAGAGGAGAAGAAGGCCATCATCACTGCCTTTGAAGTTCAGCAGTATATGTGCTTCCTTGTTGGACATTAAGAATTTCAGTAATTATCATGTGACCACCCACAATAGCTAGTGTGTGGTGGCTACCACATGGTGACTAGTGAATGAGTGAATGAATGAATGAACAGTCACATCATCTGATGTGCTGAGCTGAATAGCACAGAAGTTACATAGAAGCTTAAGTCACAGACATTCCCTTGAGGAGCCTTAGGTCTCACAGAGAAGACAAGACAGAAGCATGACAATGATGATGGGCTGGCCAGCATCCAGGGCAGGCTATGGAAAGTCCAGGAGAGGGAGCTCCCCAAGGAGCGGGTGGCCAGGAGGTGGTGCCCAGGCTAAATATTGAAGAGTGAACTTCAGGAGGAGAGGGACCATGTCTGTCTTTCTCTCTTGTCCATCACTCTCTTCTTAACATCCCTGAAACACAGTAGGCACTCAATACAAATTTGCTGAATGAATCAGTGATTTAGATAAACAGGAGAGGAGATAGTAACTCATAGACAGGGGCTTCCTTGAATAAAAACAGAATGACTTTTTAGGGAGCTACAAGCAGATTGATTTGGCTAAATGGAAACTTTATGTAAGAACAGCAGGAGGCTGCCAGGAGGAGTTTAAACTCTACCCTACAAACAACGAGGGATGCTAAGGGGCTTTGAATGAGTAAGTGAGGTAACACGTAGAAAGTGCTGTTTGGAATTCAATCGTGTTGGTAAAGTCCCTGGATAGACCCAGAAAGTGTGGTAGTCTTTCCCCTTTAGAAGCCACGGGGCAGTGACTACCAGAGCATTGAAGAGTCTGAGAACAGGGCAGGGAGATGGAACTCGAGGTTTTTACAAGATTTCAAGGGTCAGATATGAAAGCCAGGGCAGTGGGATGTGAAAAAGAATTGGATGTCAAATTGGGACACTCACTCAGCAGGGGGAAAGAGACTTGGAGAAAAACGAGTTTAGGATGGGAAGAATCAGTTTTTGAATTTTCCTTCCCACTCCTGGCACCCAAAGCAGCCTGTGGGTGTCTGTTTACTGTTCCTCAGTGAGAGTGGTCTGGGGACACTCCACCTGGGCAGGACTTTCTTAATTCTGGATCACTGTGTAGTTTGAAGGTCATAAATTCTCAGCACACCCATGTTCACAATATAAACTCCAAAGCACATCCAAAGCTGGAAAGAAAGGAGGGAGACTGGGGGAAAGCCTGTGGTCTAGGACACTCAGTGTCTCCCATGAATCATTCAAAATTGGTCTGATCCTCTTCACCACCAGCCCTGTTTGGGCTCTGAGGAATGGCAGCCCCATCTCTCATGAGCCTGACTCCTGCTTTCTCCCTCCTTCCTGCTGAGCCCAGCCTGTGGGAAAAGCCTGAAGGCCCCTCGGGTGGTGGGCGGAGAGAAGGCCTCTGTGCATTCTTGGCCTTGGCAGGTCAGCATCCAGTACAACAAACAGCACATCTGTGGAGGAAGCATCCTGGATCCGCACTGGATCCTCACAGCCGCCCACTGCTTCAGGTAAGGTCTACTCTGCAAGGAGGCCTTCTGGGAGCCAAAGCTGTGGAGGAGCCCTGACTGGTGTGACTCAGTGGGTTGGGCATCATTGCACAAAGCAAAAGATCACCAGTTCAATTCCTGGTCAGGGCATATGCCTGGGTTGCAAGTTCAGTCCCCAGCTGGGGCACGTGTAAGCAGCAGCCGATTGATGTTTCTCACATGGATGTTTCTCTCTTTCTCCCTCCCTTTCCCTCTCTCTAAAAATGAATAAATAAAATCTTTTTTAAAAAACAAAGAAGCCCCATGGAGGGGCCTGAGTGCCTAGTTCCCTATCTCCCGACTTCTGTTCCGTGGCCCTCACTCCCCTTTGCTGTGCCCTTAAACACTATGTCGGGTTGTAGCCACCGCAATAAGCTGCTAGACATAATATCCCCTTCACTGGGGGATCTGAGCAGAGGATGGTGGCCACCAAGCTTGACCTCTTCCAAATTAGAAGCCATCAGAAACTCAGTGTCCTCAGTCCACCCCATATCATTCACTCCGCAAAAGCTCTTCCCATCTGTCCGAGAACTCTCTCCCTCTTTGCTAGTCTTCCAGGAAGTGTTTCTAGGATCTAGAGTCACTGCCACTCTCTTGCTAAGTCCAGAAACTTAAGGAAAAAAAGTATAGATTTCCTTACAGGCCAGCCGAGAGAGGCCTGCCCCCACCCCGGGGGGAAGGCCCACTCCCAGGCCTCCTTTACTTTCATTCATTCATTCGTGCAACATCTGATGAGTCCCTAATAGGGACCAAGCATTATATTATTAGGGCCCATTGCTGCCTTAGAGGAACTCATGGTCTAGGCCAGTGATTCTTAAAACTTTTTTGAGAATCTCACAAAAGCTATATACCTTTCCTGGAAAATCATCTAGTGTCGGAAGGAAGAAAGACAAGTACGTAACGTAAGTGGCCACAGTGCAAGTACCACATGAGTGCCAGCAATAATGAACAGCATTGCAGAAGACAGTGCCAAGGCCCCAGAGCTCAGGCACTGGTAACAGCCCCTTCCCCAGACCTCCAGTGAGAAGTTTTCTTGAACAGGTTTCACTGGGGAAAAAGGATCAAATCCCCGTCTAGAATTTGGTTTGTAGTGGGTGATTCCTCAGACTGTCCCTTCTCCACCACCCTGCCTTTACCATCATTACCTCCTAAGGCAGGGACATCCAGCACCCCAATCCCCAGGGACCCAGGGACCCAGCCTCTAGCAAAGCCTACTCATGCTTGGCTCAAGCCCTAACCCCACTGTCTCTGCTCCCAGGAAGCATCTTGATGTGTCCAACTGGAAGGTGAGGGCTGGCTCAGATGAAATGGGCAACTTCCCATCCCTGCCTGTGGCCAAGATCTTTGTCACTGAGCTCAACGCCACGTATCCCAAAGAGAAAGACATTGCTCTGGTTAAGCTGCAGTACCCACTCACATTCTCAGGTAAGAGGTAGCACCTGAGAACAGAGCCCCTTAGGTTAGATCACATTCCCACTCTGCCACTGGCTCATTAAGTGGCCTTGGGCTCATCACTTCTCTCAAGACCTTAGTTGCCCATTTGTTTCCAGCAAATACACCAGCCTAACACCACTAATGCCATGAAGCCTCCTCCAGCTATTAGCGGACATCCCACCCCATCCCCTGCCAGAGCTTCTGAGGTCTGCTGTTCTCTCCATGTAGAGCATCTTAAGTCAGGATCATAAATTCATTCAATCTTGGAGTTGTGGAATCATCTAGTCCATCCTCCATCACCGACCAATGTCAGGAACCTGCACAGTATCCTGCCAAGTGGTCACTCTACCCATTCACTCTTCTGCAGGGTCAGGGAACTCGCCACTGTTAAGGCAACCCATAGAATCTTGGGACATCTCTGTTAGATGGCTCATGCTTATATTGTATTTAGATCAGCATTTATAAATATTGGTTCTTGGGGGAAAGAAGGTTCTGTTTACAAACAAATTTGGGAAACATTTTTATACTTTAGCTTTCTTTTTTCTGGAGCACATTAGTATATTAAAGATATGAGAATTTTTAATTTTTAAAATAATTAGATTTATTGTGTTTAACCCACATTTTCTAAACATATTTGACCACAGAACCCTTCTTCTCTTGCTGCTTCTATTAACATCCTATGGAATGTGTGTTACAAAAGGATTAACCACCAGGCTGCACTGACCATTGGGTATCCTCTCCTTCTCCGCTCCTGGCAGACACAGTCAGACCCATCTGCCTGCCCTTCTCTGATGAGGAGCTCAACCCAGCCACCCCACTGTGGGTCATCGGATGGGGTTTTACAGAGCAGGGTGGAGGTAAGTCCTGGGCTCAGGACCACAGGGCAGAGGGAGCAGCAATTGCAGGTGAAGGAAGGAGGACCATCCTTCATAAAACCCATTCTGGAGATCCAGACACCAAGGTGCCTGATAACCCAGAGAATTACTGTGCACTGGGGGAGAGGGCAAGGACGGAAATATGAGTATGTTTTCAACATCCCAGGGAAGATGTCTGACATACTGCTGCAGGCATCAGTCGAGGTCATTGACAGGACCCGATGCAATGCAGAGGACGCATACCAGGGGGAAGTTACCAAGGAGATGCTGTGCGCAGGCGTCCTGGAGGGTGGCGTGGATGCCTGCCAGGTGAGGCCTCCAAGGGTCATGAGGGAATCCTATAGATAAGGATGTAGGTCCTAGAGAGACAAGAAAGTCCAAAAGCTGAACGCCCCACACGAAGTCTTGCATATGATTGGCTTCCAATGTGTAATGAAGGGAGGAAGGGAGAGAAACAGGGAAAGAACAGTTATATCAGCTAACGGCAGGGATAGAGGGATAGATGGATGGAGACAAGCAGAAAGATTTTAAGTGTGTGTGTGTATATATATATATATATATATATATATATATATATATATTTCACATACAAAGGTGATGTTACCCTCCCCACCCACCCTCACTTCCTATCATCTAGAGGAGTATGAGTCTCTTGAGGGTAAGAATTTCCGGTCATTTTCTCTGTAACTCTCTTTAAGCTACTGAACTGCACTAGAGGAAATTTATCTCATGCTGAATGAGTCCTGGTGCCACGTCCTCTCACCGCCACCCCCACCCCCGAGAAGATCTTTTGAGACATTCTCATTAAACCACTGAACCTACTCCCACCTCCATTCTCAGTCATTCAGTTCTTTCCCTTAAGAGGCATCTCTTAGTTGTGTCTTGAATGCCAGGTAGGCGCTGGGCTTGAAGGCAGTGCCTTCCCTCGGGGGCTCACAGTATGGGGAAGGGGGTCCACAAACAACCGTTTGGCCACCGTGTTATTGGGTTTGAGGGAAGAGGCCCCAAGGGTTATAGGAGCTGGGAAGATAGACACCCAAATAAGTGCACTTTTTATTATCTGATATTTTTTTATCTGTCTTGTTGTGTGATTGTTTATCCCCCACCCCTTTCTTTCTCTCTCTTTCCTCTCTCCTCCATTTGATTATAAGCTTCCTGAAGGCAGAGATCTTTGTTCTTTTCATTGATTGAACCCAATTATCTAGAACACTGTCTAACACAAAATAGGCACTCCGTAAGTGGTTGAATAAATTTGGGAAATATGATATTAAACAAAGATAGCCAGGCTTCCTTGCTGCAGGGCCCCTCAGGGCCCTCAGCCTGTTGGCGTGGGTGGCAGATCTCCAAACGAGGGGCTGTGGGCATACCCATGGCTCACTTGACCTCCAACAGAACCGTTCTGCGCCAAAAGGGAAGGACATTCTAGGTTGCAGGAACAATGTGAGCAGGGGAAGTGAGGCAGGTCAGCAGACAGAGCTGGGGCATTGCAGGAAAACAGATGGGCCAGTGCAGGGAGAGGAGGAAGGAAAAGCCCACCCCTCCACCTCAGCCTGCCTGACCCACCCAGCAGTCCCCGCTCTGCCGTCTCACAGGGTGACAGTGGTGGGCCCCTGATGTATCACTCGGACCTGTGGCAAGTTGTGGGCATCGTGAGCTGGGGCCATGGCTGTGGGGGCCCGAGCACCCCGGGAGTATACACCAAAGTCACAGCCTATCTCAACTGGATCTACAGTGTCAGGAAGGTGAGCACATTTGCCCTGCCTATTGTGCCCTCCCTTCCTTCCTCTACTCTTAGGACACCCAGCCACCCTTAGGTTTAATTTCAGTGGCTCTGAGACTTTTTATATCCCAAATAGTTTTCCCTACCAGTAACAGCCTGGGCTTCTACCATTAAGACCTTTTATACCCCAAATAATTTTCCCTACCAGTAAGTAACAGCCTGGGCTTCCATCTTAGATCAGAAATCCCCATTAAATGCATATACCTTAGAGTATGGGACACATCCAGGCTTATCATTGTCTATTTTCTGGCAGAATGAGCCTATCTGATACTTCCCAGAGAACAGATTCTGATGAGAAGGAGGGTAGAAAGGCTTATGAGGCTTCCCTTCAGGGTAGAAAGAGGAGCAAAGAGCTTCAGGGAAGAGGGATTAATTGTGCACACATCACTGCTTTGTCCGCTTTCAATTCATGACTCTCTGTTGGTCTCTTACTGCAGTCTGAGCCATGATGCTGCTGCCCCCCCGCAGAGCTGGCAACGGCTTACCACCCTGTGCTGCCCATCTGGGGATCCCCTAGAAACCAGACACAGAGCAAGAGTCTCCTTGGGCACACCTCTCTGCCCACAGTCTCAGCATTTCTTGTTGCAGCAAAGGGCCTTCATTCCTGTAAGAGACCCCATAGCCCATCCACACTCAAGAGGAAGTCAGCAGCCCCCGGACAGCCAACCCCTGGTGCTCCCAGCATCCCAAGGAGAGACACACAGCCTGCTGAACAAGCCAGCCTCTGAGTAAAGGTCTCCAAATGCACATCCTTCTTGCTGAGCACTGCAGGAACATCCCCACTCTACTAAATGGAAATAGACTCTCTGGTGAGAGCCCAGGTCACCAAGACCTGGAATGGAGGGAGGAAAGGGTCTAAGTCGGCCTTCTTTTTATCCACCCATCCCCAAGTCTACCTGGGCAAGAAACCAGTTGTAATATAAAATGCACTGTCCTGCTGTTGACACAACTCCCCGTATTTACTGTTGTTGTTATTGTTACCTACATGGCCGCTTTTATTAAATAGGCATGTGAAGTCTTTGACGTAGTCTGACTGGGTTGCTTAATAAGAACTGAGTTAAAACTATTGAACCACAATCTTTCTTCTTTGGCTTGGGTAAGGACAGGCCTTGGGGAGACAATTAATTCTCAGAGTAGAGGACTGGAGAAAAGGAGACAGAGACCAGAGCTGCTGAATGGGACCAATAGTGAGCTACAGACTGGGGAAGTCACGGTGAGTGAATCTCTTTCCCGTCCAGACCATCTCCCATTGCCCTCCTTCCTTCCTGCTGCCTGTGGTATCAACCGTGGGCCAGAGATAACCTATAGCTTGGGAGGGAGATGATTTAGGCATTCAAGGATGACATTAAATTATGGCTCCCCAAGTGGCTGGAAAAAGATAATGCATCTCTGAGTCCTACCTTCTATGTACCTAGTGAGCCCTGGGTGTGGCTTTTATCATTCATTTAAAAAAAAAGGTCATTTATAATCAGCCAAGTATGACATGGTCCCCAAGATGGGTTCTGGAAATATAAGCTCCTGCATTCAGAAAAGTAAGCCCCAGTGGACTTCTCTGGCCACTGTTTGGAGGCTCCAGTTTTTAGTTTTTGCTTTTTGGTTTTGCTTTGTTTTGTTTTTTAGAGAGAGAGGGGAAGCGAGTAAGAGAGAGAGGGGGGCAGAAACATCGATGTGTGAGAGAAATTTTGATTGGTTGCCTCTTGTACGCTCCCAGCCAGGGACCTGGCCTGCAACTCAGGCATGTGCCCTGACTGGAAATTGAACCAGCAACTGGGTTTGCAACAGGATGCCCAACCCACTGATCCACACTAGTCAGGACAAGGCCCCAGTGTTCCAGGGACCCTCTTGCTTATAGTTGACTCAGATCCTAGATGAAATGTACTTTTTAATGCCTTACTAGTTTCTTAGGAAATAACAGAAATCCTCAAAGACAAATAAATAAATAAATACATCCAAATCATGAGCTGAAACTAAGGTAGAGATCTTGGGAGCAACAGCTAATTAAAGTTTTGGGTTGCCCTACGGACAAAGACCTATATGAAGGCTGAGAATAGAACTAAACCCAGACCCGCTGTAGGGAGGGGAGCTGAACCTAGGACTCCTACAAGAAATAGAGACAACTGAAGGAGACAAATGTGGTCACGGGTGGCAAAACTAACGAGGAAGGAAAATGTTTCAAATTTAGAGACTTGGGATTCCCAAAGACCCTCCAAATATGAGTTCACAATCAAAGATCTGCCAAGTTATTTTAAAAAGAAAAAAACACCATGAATAGAGATCACCAAAATAGCAAATTTAGAATCCCAAGGACTTCAGATGTTACAATTATCAAATAATTATAATAATTACTAAAATTACAAAATATTTTTCTCCACGAAACACTATTTCAAGTGCTTCATTGTATACTGATTCATTTAAAACTCATGCAAAACTGTGAGATAAGATAAGTATTGTTCTTATCCCCATTTTATGGATAAGAAAACTAAAACACAAGGGGTTAAATACCTTGCCGAAAGTTATATACGACTAAACTGAACATGAGCATTCTAACTCCAGAGTTCATGTTACAAACTACCAACTATAGGGTCTCCAATATGATGATAATTTGTGAAATTTTTAAATAAATTAAAAGCAGATTTTTCCACGTTTTAAAATTATTTTTAATTGTGCTAAAATATACATACAAAGGGGGAGGGCCAAAACCCAGAATTTTATTTATTAAAAAATGTGTATTTATTCTTACATGTTTAAACTTCAGTCACCTTCAAAGTACTCTCCATTTGATACAATACACCTGTGGAGACTTTTTGCCCCCTGCTTAAAACAGTTTTGGAACTTGTCAATTTTGATGCCTTTTAGTGCTTCTGCCTTTTTTTGTTTCGTCTCTTCCACATCAGTAAAATGTTCCCCTTTGATGACTTTTTTCATCTGAGGAAACAAAAAATAGTTGCTTGGGGTGAGATTGGGTGAATAGGGAGGTTGGGACATGGAGGTCATACCATTTTTGGTCAAAAACTGCTGAACATTCAGCATGGTGTGGGCAGGTGTGCTCGTAAATCACCCATCATGCCATTGGTAAATTTTTTGAAAGAGTCTCCAAGAAAAAATTCACTGAAGCCAAATGCAGCCTCTCACAACGCCAACCAGTACAGTGATCCAGATGGGTTCCTAGAACATTCACCTAGCCGGGGAAGCCTATACTACAAAGGGCCCACGCACCAGAGGATAATTTTGGCTTTTTGGGGGTCCCCCTTCATAGCATAAAACATGCCATTTTAACCTTTTTTAAGTATATGGTTTGATGGTATTAAGTTTATTCACATTTTTGTGTACCATAGCCACTATATATCTGCAGAGCTATTTTTACCTTGCAAAACTGATGCTCTATAACCATTAAACAATAATCCCCCATGTCTCGCCCTCCACCCTCAGCCCCTGGTGGCCACCATTCTACTTTCTGTCCCTATGAATATGGCTACTCTAGGCACCTCATAAGTGGAATCACAAGGAATTTGCCTTTTTTGTC
Source organism: Mormoops blainvillei (assembly GCA_004026545.1). NCBI lineage: Eukaryota > Metazoa > Chordata > Mammalia > Chiroptera > Mormoopidae > Mormoops > Mormoops blainvillei. The sequence goes on from PVJD01002868.1 coordinate 51,149, forward strand.
CCTGGCTTATTTTACTTACTATAGTGTCTTCAATGTTCACATCCTCATCAATGCTTGTTAGTTTCTGTTTATAAGTGGATATTTTAATAATCAACCAAAAGTCTGTCACAGCTTTTAGAAATAAAAACTATTTTTCTTAAATTCTCACCTGAAGATATGTTTTTATTAATTTGTGAGAGAGAGAGAGAGAGAGAACCCTCAATGTGAGACAGAAACATCGAATGGTTGCCTTCCTTTAGCACCCCAATCAGGCATCAAACGCACAACCTAGGTAAGCGCCCTGGACAGGAATCAAGCTGAAGAAATTACTAAATTTGCAGCAGAAAGAGATGATGAGATTAAAAATGTGAAAACAATGCTAGGAACAATGGAAGCTAAAACGATAAGGTCTAACATATGTACTCAGAGACCCAGAAAGAGGGGATAGAAAGAATGAAAGAGAAACAATATCCAAACAGATAACAGCTGAGATTTCAGAACTGACGAAAGGTATAATGTACAGATACAGCATATGCCACCAGAGTGTATCTATATACCCATTCAAACAAGGTGGAAACATTAAAACAAATCCTCACCTGGGCACATTATGGTGAAACTTCAAAACACCACAATGTGGGGAAAAGAACTCTAAGGTAGCCAGAGAGAAAACCAAGATCACCTACAGTACCACAAAGGTACCACAATTAGAGTAACAGGAGACTTCCCACAGCAAGAAAGGAACTAGAAGATAATGGAATTGTATCTTCAGTGTGCCAAGAAATCATAATGGTCAATCAAGAATTGTGAGCCCTACAAAACTACCTTTCAAGAATAAAGGCATTGCCTTGACTGGTGCAGATCAGTGGGTTGGACATCATATTGCAAACTGAAAGGTCGCTGGTTCGATCCCCCATCAGGGTACATGCCTGGATTGCAGGCCAGGTCTCTGGTTGGGGGTGTATGAGAGGCAACCAATTGATGTTTCTCTCAAACATCCAGGTTTCTCTCCCTTGCTTTCTCCCTCCCTTCCCCCTCTCTGAAAATAAATAAATCAAATCTTTTTTAAAAAATAAAGGCATTTTTAGGAAAGAAAAAACTGAGCATCATTTAATACCAACAGATCTTATGTACTTTAAGGTATGTATTTTAGGAAAAAAGAAAAATAATCCTACAAGGAAGAACTGAGATGCAAGAAGGAATAGTGAAGCAACTTGGTAAAAATGTAGATAAATCTAAACAAACTTCATCTACATAAAATAATAATATCTATTTTCTGAGTTAATTTTTAAAAGCCTAACTAAAATGCAGGATAACAATAGCATATAAGTCAAGTGTGGGGGGCGGGGGGTTAATTGTAGTTAAAATATTCTACAGTGCTTATGTTACTCAATAAGGAGTTTTAAATGTTGATTAGAGTTTTGTTATATAAAGTATAGGTATAGTATTCTAAATGGTCAGAAGAATGGAAGTAATGTTTAACTCCCAAAACAATAATAACAAGAACTAGATTAAGAAAAATCAAACAAACTCAAAAGAAGAAGTTGGAGAAAGAGGAGAAAAACAAGCATAGAAAAATGGAAAAAATAAGATGTACAAAGTAGGATAGTAAAAACAAAAGTATCAATAATCAAGAAGTCAAGAAATCACAATAAATGTTAAACTAATATATAGTCAAAATGGATACAAATGTAAAATCAAATTGCCTGTTATTTATGAGACACACCTAAAACATTAGGTTACAGAACCATTAAAACTAAAAAGGTTGAAAAAGATATAGAAAGCAACCACTCAACTAAATTTAAGCTTGTGAAGCTTTATAAACTTTTTTTTTAAATAGAGATTTAGGAGAAAAAGGCTGCCTTTAAGATAAAGAGAGTCACTATATGACTAGAAAATGTTCATTTCACCAGGAAGATAATAAGTTAAAACTTCTAAACAAAGGAAAGAAGAAGAAAAAAAACCCTCAGTCCCTTTGTTTCCACTGGCATTGGCTATCACGCCAACTTCCTACTCTGAAATCGTTTTTAAGAGAAAAAAAAAGCATTCTGCTTTGCCAGAGAAATCTACTACCAAGTAATGAGCTGGCTCAAAGTGGTAAGGAAGTTCCTCTTTGCAGAAAAATGTAGCTCATCAATATGAACTACTTACTCGTTCATGAAGTAAGTCTCAACCCATTTCAAAAATAGCGTGAACACCCACCACACCCATTTTGGTGCTCCTATCAATTTCCACGCAGCCTTGCCTGCATCCCCCATTCTCCCATCTCTAGGCTGTAGCCACTGGTCTGATTTCCTGCTTTGGACCCAGCCCTGGCCCCTTTCATTTCCCTGGTTCTAAAACTGTGGCAACTGCCATCACCTCTTCTCCTAACACCACACTGGTCTCTACCTTCCATGGAAACAGGGCTGGGCTTTGGCTTGGGTGGTCTTCATCACACCCACTGTGGTGGGAACCACAGTAGCTCATGCACCCAGAGCCAACAGCTGTACTCACAGAACTCTTGTTTCCTCAGGGCTGCCTGGCAATTATTGCTTAGTGGGACAAATGTTGATTAGTGAAAGACAAGAGGCAGGAAGAAGCCAGCAGATAAGTTACTTATCCTTCTTCCCCAGGATGGAACTATTCCGAGCACCCCTGGTTCCCCAGAGACAGTCCTTGTGATTCAGCAACCAGCTAGTTGCTCATGGAGCTGTGGTCAGCACAGTATCATATAATCTTGTGTTTACTTTCTCTCTGTCCCTGCCAGGCAGCCCTTCCTCCTTACTCTGCTTCGCTGGGATTGAGCCTCTTAATAAAGTGTTCAGATGTTAAATTTACAATAGATGGGAAAGCGTGGCAGAGATTTATATGCCAGTCCTGATGTCCTTTTCTTGTCTCCGCATTGAGGAAAGCATGGATGATTTCTCACTTTCCTTCTTTGTTTGAAGCTCAGGTTTCAGGAGTAGAAAAGGTTAGAGCAGCAATCCATTGCATCTTTGCCCCTTTATCTATAAATTGCTTAAACGTGTTCTGTCTTCATTTCTTGTCATGTTGTGTATGTTCTTAATATAGCAGTGTCAAATCTTATGTAATGTGAACCTGAATTATTTTCTAGGCACTGAAATTAAAACAAAATGCTTCCTTAAAAAGAAACGTAAGTTTAACCTGGAATACCTAACTTTTCTAAGAAAACTAAACTAAGACTATCAAACAGAGTAAGCTCTCTAATTGTACTGCTATTATGTTGTTAAGGCAATCACAAACAATAGTTTTTAAAGTATAAATATATGTGATGTTAAAAACACTTCTAAATAATTTATAGGTCAAAAAAGAAATTACAAAGAAAAACTTGCTTAACATACAATGATATATGAGGTCTGTCCAGAAGGTATCCAGCCATGTAATATGAAAAATAGAGACATTTATTGCAGAAGATACAAGATACAAAAAGCACTGTATGTAAGACAATGACGCCTTGGTACCCTTCAAAGTAGGTGCCTTGGGACCTCACACAGTTCTCCCAATCGCCATCAGCTGTCCCCTCATATTTTGCTGAATCTTATCGATGGTCTGAAATCTGTTCCCTTTCAAAGGCGATTTTACTTTTGGGAAAAGCCAGAAGTTGCAGGGATCCAAATCTGGGCTATAGGGGGACTGAGTCACCTGGGTATAATTTGATGTTTTGCCAAAACACTCTGCATGAGACGTGATGCATCAGTGGGTGAATTGTCATGATGAAGCTGCCAATCACCATTTGCCCATAGCTGCGGCCTTCTGAATCATCCGAATAGTTTCCGTGGAGGAATGTTCAAGCTTAACATAAAATCTGATACAGATTTGTTGCTCTGCTTGCTCAGTCATTTTGAATGCCACAGCCACACAGTACACATGCTCATGCAATAGTGTCTACCGTTCCCACTAATACAGTGAAGTCATCATTGTTCACACATGCGCATCCTAGTCCACTCTCCTTGGCTGCCAGGTTACATCGATGTCGCGCAAACCATTCCCGTTACATTAACAAGGGCTGGACTTGTTCTGGACAGATCTCATATATAAGATAGATGATTGATAGATGATAGAGAGATAGAGAGATACTTTAAAACACTCCCATGGAACGCTTTAGGGTGACGTTCAGCAGCTACACTTGAAGTGTTTGTGGTTTCTGGATCTGGACTTGTGCAAAGATGCGCCTATCCTTGCATTCCATACTCAGGACATAAGTGATCTCACTGGGGTGGTCAAGAGGGAACTGGGCAGTATATTATGACTAACACAGAGACTCTCACAGCAGACCCTCAGCCTCTCTGGAAGAGAGGGTGTGGAGAGAAGGTTGGTGAATAAAGATCTTCCCCCTTTCCACAAGGAAGGGAGGGAGCTGAATCCCATGAGATAAGCCGGAACCTGGGCCTGGTTGTCATAGCTCTGGGTCCAGAGCTTCTCCATAAGTAGGTCTTCACCTAAATGCCAGCCATTACACCGTGATAGAGTTCTGAGTACAAATTTGGGCCAGATACGAGGAGAGGCATGGGAGAGGGAGGTGAAGAGGACACAGCTCCAGCCCATCAGTGTGGCGGGTGCACGTTCCCTTTCCATCGAGGACTTGAGACTGGGTCTCACTGGCTGAGCTGAAATACCAAAAATGTCTGGCCAGAACAAAGTGGAGCAGACCAGAGCAGACCAGAGCAGAGCTGTCTAGCTGGGAGAGGCCTGGCCTTAGGGCTGCCTCACAGCCGTGCTGTATCACAACTGGGTTGTTTTGAACTGAATAGTTTCCTTCTTCTTTACTGCCCCCTAAATTGGGGATTCCTGTTGACATTGAATTGGCACCAAGGACCATCTACCATCAGTTGACACTTTGGAGTTTACATTCTAGATAGAGAAGATGAGCAATAAACAAGTAAATAAATATGTCTCTAGAGATAAATGCAAATGCTTCAAAAACAAATAAAGCAGGATAAGAAGAAAAGTGCCTGAGCTTGTGGAAGGTGTTATTATAGATAGGAGGCCAGGGGAATCTTTTCTGAGGAGATGGCATTCGAGCAGAGACCTAATTGAAACAGAAGACTGAACACTGTGAATAGCTGGAGGAAGAGAATTCTAGTAGAGAAAAAGCATATGCAAAAGTCCTGAGACTGGAGGAAGCTGGTATTTTGAGCAACAGCAAGGAGAACAGTGAGAAAAAGTGAAAAGAGTGAGCAAAAGGAGAGTGTCAGAAAAAGGAGGTATCAACGGGGGCCAGAACAACAAGGCCTTCTGGGCAACTATGAGGCACAAAATAAACTGGAAAGTTCTGAGCAAAAGAATGACATAATCTAATTTTTTGTAATTTTTTAAGATGTTATTTGCATACAGTAAAATTCACCATTTTTAGTGCAGAGTTTTTCCAGTTTTGACAAATGTGTACAAGCATGCAGCCACAGCTGAATCACCCCCAAAAGAAGTCCCCCTTACCCTTTGCAGCCCCCTCACCCATACACACACACACACACACACACACACACACACACACCCCTGGCAGCCACTGATCTGTTTTGTGTCCCTATAGTTTTGTTTTTTCAGTATTTCATGTAAATGGAGCTGCACAGTAGGTACCTTTCTGAGTCTGAATTTCTTCCACTTCACATAATGCATTTGAGATTCATCCATATGAGCACAGGGAACTTTCTTTATTGAGTAGTGTTCCACGATATGAATGTACAACTGTTTGTTCATCTATTCACCAGTTGAAGGGCACTTAGGTAGTTTTGAAACAGAAACCCCCTGTGGGTCTTCTGTTCTGGGTTCCTTTTGCCTGTCATCTATAAAAACTGTGGCCCTCAGTGCCAGAGTTTGGTAAAATGGAAAGGGAGTATTTAATTAAAAGTCATACAGGTTTAGAGTAGTGGTAGAATTTTGCCATTAAGTCTCACTCCCTTTGAACACCCACAAACACACACAGTCCTGTCCCCGCTTTGCCCAGTCAGGCCAGCCTCAGAGCACGCCAGTCAGAAGAACCGCCTTCCAGGAGAAGCAAAAACCAAACCAAAACAAAACAAAACGGGAGTCCGCTGCTCGCTTCTCCTGGCTCCTCCCAGTCACCCGGGCTCAGCTGGACAGGCTTCCCGCAGTTCCCAGCACCATCAGCTGTGTCACACGATGACCAGTTCTTAATCCAAGATCCTGCAGCACTTCCTCATGGCTGGCGGGCGCGAGTGCTTTCACCCCCTTTTGACCTGTGTGGTCCCTCCGAGGTCCTGCATTGTCCCCTCCCACAGGGCAACCCGGCTTTTTGTTTAAATCCGGGCCTGGGTCCTCCTCCATAACAACATCTCCGACTGCTTCCACAATCAGCTGCACGGGCTAGCACTCCCGTATTTTCGGCCTTTCTTGTCTGCTATAGTCGGTCTGGGCAGGCAGGGCCCTGTGTCTTGCGCAGGCGCTGTAACCGGCCTCCCCCGCTACATCACAGGTCAAAGTCGCACCCATCTCCCAGGCCTAGGCAAACTATTCAGCATGACCATGAAGCTATCCTGCTGTTACTGATATGCAAAGTGACTCTCAATCGCTGTGCTTCTTGCTCTTCCTAGCCCCCAGAGCTTGGGGCTTCTCAGCCTACACCCTGTTCAGAAGCTCGTTTCACACACCCCTTACAGTTTCTTGGTTTCGGTATGACAAAATACAGCCTCTGTAAACATCCGCGTACAGGTTTCTGTGTAAACTTAAGTTTTCGTGAATTATTTCTAACAAAGACGGAGTAACAGGAAATAAATTTACTCTCCCATCCAAAACAACTAAAAAGCTGGAGGAAATATTGTTAGTGGCTTTCAGACATGGGACATCCGGCAGCACAGAACAGTGACCTGCCACAGTACAGGAAAGGGGACTCAGGCAGAGCCTGGCAACTTCCTGAAATCAAGGAGGTGGAGGTAGGAATTCAGGGAAGCCAAACAGGCATGGCTTACCTTGCAAAGTCCCAGAGAAGACTTTCACAGAGAGAGAGAGCTTAGTGAGCTACAAAGGGGCCCCTCAGATATTTGACTTCTGATCAACTTAGGCATGTGATGAAACCATCCGAGGCTAAGGAAGAACAACCGGAAAGGACTGGCAAGAACAATCACTGGAGTTCATACAGGCACAGGAATGGGAACATTGTCACCAGCTAGAATGGAAAATTTCGTAATTCATGGGAGATGAGGAAGAGTATTCAAAGGGAATTGCCTCAGTAGCAGGGTGAGATCAGCCCTAAAGGAAAGGCTGCCCTGTGTCAGCTCCAGGGGCTGTTCCCCCGAATCCTTTCCGGTGATCTTTCCCCTGGCCTCGGGCAGTTTCCTCATACACCCAAATGGCAGCACTGGAGACCCAGGCGGCCCTCTGTGGGTCTCCGGCCCTGAGACTTCTAACTGCCTTAGCCTTCCCAGTCTCTCAGCACCTCTCATCAACTCCGAGAGAACTCTGGGTTTAGTCTGGGTCCCCCTCCCTGCACTGCAGCCCGGAAGTGCCTTCCGGGCCATAAGCTGGGCCATAGGGAGGCCCACTGAATTGCTTCTCCCTCTCGGGCCTCATGGTCCTCCACTGCTATTGTCCTATGTCTGAAAAAACGTTATATCATTTTTTTCCCCATTTTGTCAGTTGTTTGTGGTTTAAGAGTAAACAGTCCCCCCAAATTCCATCCTGACCAGAGGCAGAGTCGACATCACCTGATTTTACTTTTAAGGGTCACACTGGGGACTAGGTTAAGGATGGGCAAGGGCAAGAGCAGGAAGGCCAGTGAAGACGCCATTGCAGTGGCCGCAGTGACAGCCAATAGCGGCCTGGTCCGGGTTTGCAGGGGCGCTGGTGGTGAGGGGTAATTGAGTTCAGGATGTATTTTGAACACACAAGTGATGAGATTTGCTGATTAAAAGGATTCTGGCGTGAGAGAAAATAAGAAGTCATGGTAGACTCCACTATTTCTGGCCTGAGTGACTGGGTGAACAGGGAAGACAGGCGAGGAGCAGGTTTGGGGATGGAATGAGGCAAGATCATGAGCCTGGTTTTGAACGGTTGACTTAACCATGTCTGCAAGGAAGTCATTGCAACACACACACGCCACTCCCTTCCCAGGTCTGCCCCACTCAGCTGACAGCCTCTCCTGAGCAGGAACAGAGGGTGAGTGCTCATTGGTGGCCACACCCGGGCTTGCCTCCGGTCCCGCTGGCAATGCCTCAGTGGTGCTTTGCCTTGGACAGTGCTTTTTAGGTACTGAAACATTTGTCCAAGCTGTTACTTGGCTTAGCAACTACTCATATTTCTGGCCAGCACTTTGGAGTTTGAAAGTATTTAACTCCTACTGTCTCATGTAACCCTCACAAGAACACTAGTATTTGGTATAACCGTCCCCATTTGCAGCATAGGGAACTGAGGCTTAGAAAGGTGGGGTGGCATGCCCAAGGCCATTTCACTGACAGATGATAGAGTGAGAACTTGAACCCAGACCCCTGGATTCTACGCCCGGGATTGTTCTTTCCCATACCTGAACTCCGCTGTCAGCATAGGTCGATGGTTTTGATTAACTAATGAGCTGTGACAGAACGCCTTCTTCCTGCTGCATGGGCTGTTCCTGTCACAGTGTGCACAGGTACAGTTAGAATGCTGGAAAGGGACTGGCCATCCACCTGAGGAAGTGAGAGCATTGGGGGCCCTAAGTTGGGAGAGTGTTGAACTGTCTCTGGCTTCAATCTTAACTCTGTTCTACAAACAGCCTGATAATGGAGTAGGAACCAAAGACCATGAGATCAAGACTTTCAATCTCTTGCCCTAACCCCACCTCCAAATTTACCCATATTCATTTCCCCATAGTGTCCTTTTCCTGTTGCGGCGGCAAAAGTATGACCCCACCTGTCTAAAGCCAATCATTGCATTTGGCCTCTGGGTCTCATCCTCTCGGGTCCACACAAAGGATACTTTACTCTGTCTCAGCTACCACAGCCTTTCCCATGCTGGTGTCTCTTCCCCACCCACATTTAACTCTGCTTTTATGTCCTCCATCTTAAAAAGAACAGCGTCCACCCTTCTTCCTACTTGGACCAAAGCCCTTTCTACCTTTCACAGCCAAGTTACTTGAAATTGTAACCCCAGGCTCTGGTGCCAGTCCCCACTCCCTCTGACCCTTGCATACCCTGGAATAGAACTTCTGCTGCCCCCCCTCCTATTCATCCCATTCTACTGTGCTGAGCACGCTGGAGTCACCAATGGCTTTTGTGAGGACTGATCCTTAAGTTAATGATGGACATTCTCTTCTAAACACTTCTTGCTACCTTGACTTCAAAAACATCACTCTGCCTTGCCCTTGGTCCCTTCCTCATCAGCCCCCTTCCTGATTCCCCCTCACCTAGCCAGCCCCTGAATGTTAGAGCCCATCTTTCCCACGGTCTGAACAGAACACTCACTCCTAAGTTCTAGACTCTTGTTTTCAACTGTTTACTATTCTGGCATCCCGTGGGCAAACACAACATTTTCATAAATGAACTTACCCTCTCCTTACCCACCCCCACAATATGCTGCTCTCCTCAGTTCCCTTTCAAAGTAAACTTGCCTCTAAGTACCAAGTCATCTACAGGAGAAACTTTGAAGTCATGCTAACCACCTTCTTCTCTTAGCCCCCTGAAATCAAGCTCTGGATATTCCACTTCCTAAATTATGTCAGCCCTTCCACTTCCCCCCATCCCTTTCCTACCATACCTCTGGCCCAAGCAACCACATTGGCCCCACACTCTCACCCTCTCCTTGCCTGCTATCTCCAGCTCAGCCCCATCTCTCCCCTGCTGAAACCTTCCCATGGCTCCCATTGCCTACAAAATAAAATGTAAACCCTGCGGCATGGCCTGCAAGCCCTGCACGATCTAGACCCTGCCTAGCCTGCCTGCTGCCCACCTCCCCCCACCCCACTCCCCACCATGTCTTCCATGCTTCAGCTGCAGCTGAACCTCTTGCAGTCCTGTCTGTCATCTCACAAACTGCTCTGTGTTCACCCAAACACATTTCCCTGTTCTGCTGGGCACCCACGGACTACATTTGCCAGTGTCTCTTTAGGAGAGCACAGAGGCAGAATGATGTGACCATCTTCTAGGCCTGGCCCATGAAAGTCGCAATACACCCTCCTCCTTCATTTCCTTCCCCATTCACCAGCTGCATTTTTGAAATGCAGTCTGAGGTGAATTCACTGAAAAGAAGGATGTGGTATGTTGAGAAATGGTGGTGTGATAAAGTCCAAGAGTATAAGCAGACACACACACACACACACGTATCCCCAATTCCTTTTCAGCCTGGCCTTATACCCAGCAACTAGAAACTCTTCTGAAAGCAGGAGTGCTTGGGTAATCTATGTTAAAATAATTTAAGACGGACAATATGAAATTATTGGGTAGGGTCAGTCCTGAGGTATAAGCCTAAGCTTCCTTCTTCCCCTACCCCCAGATAGCTTGTCCCTTGGCACAGCAAGCTAGAGGGACCAGCCATGCAAAGCCCGCTGTGCCCATAGACTCCTGTCAGTAAGCTCTTTTGTGCTGTTCCTCTTTAAAGTTACCTTTGTTCATTTGAAGCAGATTTCACCTGGAACCAAATGTAAAGCTGGGGTTAGGGTCAGCCTGAGGAAGAGGTATGATGGCATTTAGTGCCACTAGGATCATTACCCACGTCATCAGTATAGGGAGGGCCCCGGCAAGGATTTCAGTGTTAAATTCCCACCATTCCAACCTCTCCAGAGAAGAAGGTATTGGCACTAATATGATTTGGGTGCCTGTGACTATGCCAGATGTTCTTAGGTCATTTATATGTGATATCTCACCTAGGCAGGTAACATTTTAGACACAAAGAGACTGGGTCTCACAGGAGTAAAGAAACTCACCCCAGTTACAGCTGGCAGGTAATAAAACTGGAACCTAATTCCCAATTAGCCAAAAACAAAGACCACAAACCATGTCTATTCAACATAATTTTTATTTCATCCTAAGCAAAGCTAAATTAAAATTCTGCAATGCAAAAATGTTATAAAGGTGAGAGAGTCTGATCATATCCATTCTGTGCTTGAACACAAGTCAGTGCTGAAAGTGTGCACAGCTGTGCCTCGCAGAGGCACCTTGGATTTGAGGCCTCCCAAGGCCCCTGCTGCATCATTTTGATCTATAGTTATACAGGACATTGACTGTGGGTATTATTGTCATCCAAGCCAGAGGAATAAACCATGCATAAGGTAGTCAAAAGCATTGCATATCAGGTGGCATATGAGAGGGTAAGGACTCCCACCTGGGACCAAGTAAAGTGAAGCACGCTACAGATTTTTCCAGAGAAGTGCCTCCTCTTCTACCCACCCCCGCCCCCACCCCTACCTCGGTACTCTGATGGCAGCTGTCTGTGACAGTGAGATGGAGTCATGCAGTTATGGAGGCCAGGAGTATGGCTGGTCTTCCCCTCTGTTTCTTGGTCTTTCTCAGCCTCCAGGTGCCCCAACAAGTAGAGCTGAGGCCAGGGAGGTAGCTCCTGAAATGTAGTCTCCCCACCTCAGGCACAGTTAGCCCTCATACCTCCCCCGTCTCTGCAAAGCCCACCCACTCTGCAGTCATGCATTTCCACATGCACATTCCATGCCCCTCCATTTTGTAGCTGCGGAAAGCTGAGCCTTAAGAAGATGCATGTCCCGCCTACTAGGCACACCCTCACCTATCACCATCTCAGAACATACTCTCACACCTTTACTTCACCCCAGCTCTGGTCAGCCAGCCAGGTGTGAAAAGTCTGAGCTCCATTGGCTCCTCTCCCAGACCTCTCTAGCATCACAGGTTCATCCTGGCTGCCTTCTGCTCAATTCTTACACACGGAGAAATCCAAGGCCTGGAATGCTGAGGCCCTGTTTTGAGGTCAAGGACAGGAAGCTGAGAAAGACTTTGTGTTTGGTCTCACTTATTTTACATTCGGCACAGCTCCATGCATCCAGGGCTCCCAAGATCCACTTCATAAATGGTTCTGTCTAGCCCACAAGTCCTAAAAACACCCTCACCAGCCCCCTGGACACCACCTCAGAGACTGGCATACACTGAGGGTCTACATGGGAGGGTGGCTTTGTGTTCTACTGCAAATCCATGTCAGTGTTTCTCCATGGATATAATCCCAGCATTGGGGTAGGACAATTCTTTGTCATGGGGACTTAATTTAGCTTTCTTAGTCCCCACTTACAAAGTGCCAGTTGACAATCCCAGGCATTAGGGCAACTAAAAGTGTCCTCTACAGTCCCAATCATCTCTTGGAAACCACCAACCAAAAGCCATGGACAAGAAGCCTTAAGAATCAGAGTCAAGGTCTCTGACATCACAAAGACTAAAATAATTCCAAGGAGGGAAAGTGGGAAGAGAGGGAGAGATGGAGAGAGGGAGGGAGAAAGGGAGGGGGAAAGAGAGAGAGAGAGAGAGTTACAGGAATGGGACACAGAGAAGAGGACAGGACAACCTTGGAACAATCCCACCAATTATAATACCTGGCCTCCTAGATCCCCTTCCAAGTCCAAAAAACTTTTTAAACGAAAACCTGCCAAGCCTCACAACAATCCTGTGAGGTAGGTAAGTGTTATTATGCCCATGTTATAGATGGGAAAAGCTGAGCCCGGAGAAGATGCATGGCCTGCTTACTAGTCAGCAGTAGAGGCAGGAGTGGAGAGGATGGTGCGCCCCCTTGCCCCACGCTGTGTGCCTGGGCTGCCTCTCACGTATGCCTCCCCTCAGTAAGGCGAGCCCAAGATGCTGCCCAGCCAAATGTTGAAGCTGGGAAGGGAAAAAGCAGTTTTGCATGAGGGCAGCTATAAAATTTTTCTGAATGGTTAGTGGCTCTGGTCAGTCTGTTCCCCAAACCAGGAAAACCTGAACCAGAGCCCAGGGTGAGCTCTGGGTGTGGGAGGGCAGAAGGGACAAAGGCAGGTCAGAGTAGGACCCTGCGGGCACATCTGGTTAGGCGCGGGCCACAGGCCGCAGCCCTGGTGTCCTGCAGGGGCTGCCGTTTCTCATTCTCTCCCCCTTTCCACCCTCGCGGAAGCTTGCTGCTGCTTTTTGGAAGGGAGAGCCCTGAGGCAGTGTCCATGCACTCTGGTAAAGGGCCTGCTCCCCCCGATCCCCTCTCCCAGGGACCCAGAGAACAAGTCTCAGAAATTCTATGAAAGAGTGAGGGAGGAGAAGATGGTGGAGACCTCCACTATCATAGCTGCATGCCATCTCTCACCTCCCCATTTCTGCCCCACAGGGACAACACAAGGGGACTTTCACCAGGAGGGCCCACTCCCAATACTACTACATCCTTTGTCAGGGACCCCCATGGAAACACTTGGCAGATGTCTCCAAGACTCTGTCACTGGCCAAGGGGCCATTGGTGACACAACTCCAGCTCCCTGGTTCACTGCATGACCCTGGGTGAGGGCCACTGGGGAACCCTCACCAGTGCTATCCCAGAGGCAGCTGCTATGTATAGGCTGAAGAGGGGAGCAGGGGGATGAGCTAGGACCCAGGAGCTAAGGCACAGTCTAGCCCCATACACAGCAGTGTGCAAACCAGTTGTTGGAAAAGGAAAGGAAAGCTGCAGCACTCTCTCCCTGCTCCTCCCCCATCCTGGGGTGGCAGAGGTGGCGGCACAGCTGAGCAGGAAACAGCCAGAAAACCCAAGGGCCCTCTCATCCAAAGGAAGAGAATCCCTGAGGTGAAGGTAAGCCCTTGACCCAGGGTTGGAAACAACCTTGGCTCAGGGGAGAAGGCGTGGCGGAGGGCACAGGAGGAGCAAGCCAGCAGGAGGGGGGGTATAACACCTCAAGCAAGATGATGCCACCTGCTGCGTCAGGGAAAGAGCAGGGCAAAACCGTACTCAGGAGTTCCCAGGAGTGGCGATGGTCCTGCCATGCCAAGGAGGAGGGGTGGCCAGCACTGGCAGGGCCGGAGTAGGCATTCCAGTGGCCACAAGGCCCAGGACACTGGCTCTCCCACCTCTGAGGCTCTAAAATGCTAGGGAAGGGGTAGGCAGCACCCCAGTGCTTCAGAGATGCCTGGGAGGCCCCTTCACGAACCTCACAGGAACAGAGATCAGAGAAGTGGGCCGGGCCCCCCTGCCCAACACCAAGGCAGCCAGACCCAGTTAGGAGGTTTCAGGATTCAGAGCAGCAGGGGTGGAGGGAACGGGGTTTGTGGGTCCAAGGCAGGGAGGCACCCTGCTGTGGCGGGGGTGGATAAGGAGAAGTGCCTCCCTAGAGGAACATGGCGGGTCAGGAATCCATCAAAGCCTCTCACTGCAGTCCCCCCTCCAGCAACCTCCCACCCTCAGATCCTGCACAGAGTCCTCTAGGCCACTGCTACCCTCAAAAAGGTTAGCTCCACACACAAGGCCCAGCTACTGGGGCAGCCCTCAATGGTCCCCCAAGTCTCTCCAATAGAGAAATCTGGTGGAAAACCAAGGCATTGTTCTTATAGGGTGGAGAGACTTATGGAGAGCCACCTACCCAGGTGTTGGGGGATGGACCCTCCACCCTCTGGGCCTCTCCTTTTCTTTCTTGAATCTTCCATTGCCCATTCACCCCTCACCAGCCCTTATCCCTGGGGAGCCCTGGCTGGGGAGGGGGTGGGGCAGGCTGGACAGGACCCCAATTTCTCCCCACCAAGAAAAACTACAGTTTGAGCCAAGCAGCAGATGTCTCAGGCACGTGGGGTCACAGACGCGGCTCAAGCATTTTTCGTCATCAGAAAGTGAGGCTCGCTGTGCCTGCGGGGCCCCAAGCTGGGGCTCACACTTTTGTTGGTGGTTTCTCTTCTGCCTTGGAACCCGGCAACCCATTCTCCGTATTGTCATTCCCTGAGGAACTTACAAGGCACTCCTTCCTGGAGAGAGAGGGAGGAGAGAAGCGCACTGGTGAGAGGAGAAGGAAGAGTACTGGATACATCGCGGAGGGAGAGCCATGGCCCCCTGTGCTCAGCTCTCTCCCTGGCCTTCCTTAGAGCTAAGGTAGCCAGAGGCCAAGTTACCTAAGCACTGTACCTCAGTTTCCTCAACTATATGATGGATGTAACAATGACACCTTCTTTATGAGGCTGCTAGGAAGAGTCAAGGAGGACTAACAGCAGTGCCTGGCACATAGAAAGTACTCAGTAAGGCTAGCCATCACCTAGTCATCTAAATGTGGCAGGAGGCAAGGGTATCAGGCCTTGTTCCCAGGTGTCAGTTCTGAAAGGAAGCCAAACCAGGGTACTTCCCATGCTGTGCCAACCCAGGGAAAGGGTCCAAGCCAGGGGGTGGTGGGGGGCAGTAGGCCAAGGGCAAAGAACCCCTCCCCGAGGGCCCCAGCAGGCCCTTCCTCCCTGAGCCCACTGTGAGTAGCAGCAAAAGCGCAGGGAAGGGGCAGAGCAGAGGTTCTGCACCAAGGATGGCAGGTGCGGACAGCACAGAGGGCAGGAGGAAGGAGAAATGCTTAGATGGGAAGACACCGTCCAGGAGCATGACCACCCTGGCTGCCTGTGCTGAACACGCTCCAATTTCAGTTCATCCCACCTCAACGTCAGTGCCCATGTCTCCAGGGAAGACTTAACTGCTATATCACGCCCAGCTTTCTGCTCTTGAAAATGTCCAAGGTTTTTCCATAGCTGCAGCTGATAAACTACAGTTTAGCCTTGCCCAAGGTCTTGCATAGCCAGGTTTGAGGCCCTCAGGAAGGACTTAACAATTTGTCTGCATCAATTTCATCTTGTAGAAACTCATCCAGCCTATCAAGACCTTCTAGATCCCAATTTCGTTCTCCAACAGAGTCACTAGGTTCCTAGAAATTTGATTAAGTATATCATTCCTAGTGTATTTCAAATCTTAATAACCATGAACAAGCAGATCCTGTGGCATATTGCTGAAGACCTCTACTGGGATGGGTCTATCTATTCTCTATCTAGTCAACCTGCCAATGCCTATGTACCTAACCATCCATATTTCTTCACCAAGAACCTACTGGGTACCAGGTACTATATGACTAGAAGGGTAGGCAATTTTACACGGTGCCTACTCCCAGAAAACTTGCAGTTTTTCATGGAATTCGATATTAAACAAAGTCCACCAAGGAGGGACTCAGTGTAGAAAGGCTCCTTCTAGGGGTCAGGGAAGGGTCTTTGGAAGTGTCATTTAAGCTGAGACCAAGAAAGATGAGCAGGAAAATAGGGAGGAGACTTTCCGGGCAGGGGGAGCCACACCCCTGTGTGACAGCCCGGAGCCAACAATGTGAAGCTGTCCAAGATCTCCCTCCTCAGGAGGCCGCCCCATCTCTGCTGTTAACGCAGATTTTCCTTGACACTCAGAGGACCCTTCTCGGATTTCTCTAGGGCCTGCCTCCGGCCTCCCCACACTGTCCATCTGCCCACTATGGCCAGACCCTTTCTTCTGAAGGCCTCTTGTTGTACCAGGCGCTGAGAGGCCTCGCCAGCTCCCCTACAGTCAGGAGAGCCAACCTCAGCCTGGACTCCCAGGTCCCCAAGTGCCTGTTGCCAACCCCCATTGCGGGGTTTTTACCCTCTTCCTCCCTTTCCCATCTCCTCCCACCAACAAACACAATGCCTTGTTCTCCAGACACAACCACACTTCCTAGACTATCTTCCTTTTCTCTCAGTGGTTCCCGCATCTGAAACAGCCTTCTCTTCACCCTCCCCTGCGCTTAAATTATATCTGCCTATCAAGGCCTACCACAAACTCCCTTTGGCCAGAAACTCTTCCCTAGTATCCCACCCTCTTGTGAACCCCTGCCCCATTCTATCACACCTCTTTGCTGCCACTGATCTCCTCTACCTTCTATTACATTTATTTATGTACACGTCCTTCGCCGAAGGGCAGAATGTCATTCCTTCCAGAATTTC
The DNA here is from genome assembly GCA_004026545.1 of Mormoops blainvillei. Taxonomy (NCBI): domain Eukaryota; kingdom Metazoa; phylum Chordata; class Mammalia; order Chiroptera; family Mormoopidae; genus Mormoops; species Mormoops blainvillei. The sequence continues at coordinate 67,975 of PVJD01002868.1, forward strand.
CTACAGCACCTGACACAGCACCTTTACACACAGTACCTCAAAAATAGCCACTGATTGAAAGAATGAATGCATGAGCTCTAGATACACCCCATGAATCAGTAGGGTATAATGACAATGGTTCAAGCTTTGAACCCAAGCAATCCAGGGCTCAAATCCCAGCTCTATCACTTACTAGCTGTGTGGGATTGGGCAAATCACTTAAGACCAACCACCCAGAGCCTCACTTTGCTCAACTGTAAAATCAAAATTATGGCTATTGCATAAAAATGTCTGGAGACACATTGTCGGCATTTGAGGAATGACAGGAAGTGCTAGCATCTGTAGCCGCCCCCTGATCCACCAGTGCCCTAGTGAGAAAACGGTTCGTCTGTCTTTTTTTCAGTGAACTTATGGAGGTGCCCAAGGGTCACTGTTTTCTAAATGCTTTTAAGCCATATGTTAAATACTTCCTTCTTCAATTTTGCTCACCATTAATAGTACCATTGGTTATAAACAACAAAATTTGGTCCTGCTCCATGCTCCTGGCCCCTCTGAAGATTTCCAAACCCTTCACAGGCCCCGGCTGTGATGCAGGGAGACAACTGCAAATTCTTCATCTCAGCCAGGACCTGGGGCAAGGTGTCCAGTGGCTCCTCACCCCAACATCCTTGACATCCTTCCTGCCTTCAGCCTCCTTCCTCTCTCATCAATGTAATTTCTACCCTTTGCAGCCTAATTCCCTCTTCTTGGCCAAGCAGGATGAAGTAAACAGAAGCAAAGCAGTTCTCCCTTCCTTGTCCACCTCCCTGTTACTGTCACCTCTCTGTTCCAATGGCAGGCCTGCCTCACCTGGTCTTTCTTGCTAAGCACACAACTTTCAGTGTCTTTTTCCCTGGTCAGGTATTACAACAGTCCCCACCAGAACAGGTGGGGACTGTTGTAATTCTTCCCTCCCCATCTTCCCTCCCCTCCCCCTTAGAGATGTCAATTTTTATGTCAGAATTTATCCCAAGGCTTCCTAGAAAGCCACATCAGCCTTTTTGGATTTCTTCATCTCCCCCATTTGAGTTTTCAGAATGTCACAGAAAAATTTTCCAACTCCCCGCAAGGATCTTCCCATTTTAGACTTTCTGTACATGAAATCTGATATTTTCTCTGATTTACACCAAAAGGGTTTCCTAAATCCTTTAGTAGGACTTGGGGTTGGGGTAGTACAAGTAGAAAGAGAGAGGCTAATGGGATGGGCAGAAAGACAGTGGGATGAGAAAGGGTAAATAAGCTTCATTTATGCACTCAATGAATTCAACATAGTCCATAAACACCTCTTGGGAGGAGGGGGAAGAGGGAGTGAGATTAGCAGAGGGGAGGAGGAGGGGAGGAGGGTTGCAGAGAATAGTAAGATTAGGAAGACAGGGTGGGATGACAGAACAGATGGGAAGAGAAAGGCCGATGGGGCCAGATGACAGTAGAACTAGAGGATGCTGGGAACACACACGAGATGAGAGTGGGTGGTGGGTTGGTGGAAAAAGAGAAGTGTGCTTTGGCGCCAACTCACTTCTGTTCCTGAGTCTTCTTGAGGATAAAGGTGATGAGCTTCTTGACCAGCAGGATGAAGATAAGGAGCCCAATGACCCCGCCCACGACAGCCAGGATGATAAGTGTCAAGGTGTTGTCCACTTCTTCCACTGCATGGCCACAGCCAGGAGAGAAGGGAGTGAACAAGGGGAGCAGGAGTCACCTGGAGCCAAGTGCCATGTGACTACACAGCCTTCAACCCCAGTATCTGGGACAGGTCTCCCTACCACCCCGGCTCCTGGCCCTCCCTGCCAAGCCTTACAACAGGAAGCAGGAGGAGCTGGAACGTGGCACCCACCAGGCTAACGCATCACACAATGGGGCCCCTCTTCTCCCCTACTCCCCACACATCCTCCCACAGACACATGTGCAGGTTCTAAAATAATTCAGACCCTGGGCCCCCAAATTGCCCCATGAGAATATCATTGCCTCTTTCTGGGTCTTATTTGCCCATACAGAAAGAATTAAGACTCTCCCTATATCTCTCATGTGGTGGGAACACTTTGGAGTCGGTCTGGATTTTAATGATAGGATTTCGGCAGTCACTAACAAGGTGGAACCTTGAGCAGGTCATTTAACCCTTCTTGCCTCTGTTTCCTCATTTGAAAACTGAACTCTTGATTTCTCCACAAACCTGCTCCACCCATAGCCTCTCCCATCTTCATTCAAAGAACTCCATCCTTCCAGTTGCTCTGACCAAACTCCCTGGAGTGATCCTTGATTCCTCTCTTTTTCTCAAATCCCATATCCAACCCACCTGAGAATCCTGTTGGCCCTAATTTCAAAAGAAACCCAGAATCTGACCCCTAACCACCACTCTGGCATCTCTTGCCTAAATGTTTGCTGTAGCCTCCGAAGTGGCCTCCTCACTCCGCGGTCTGTGCTTGGCAGGGCAGCCAGAGGGAGACCATCCCAGCGCTAATGCCTCTACTCAGAGCCCTGCAGCAGCCCCCGCCTCACTCACGCTGGCAGAGCCTCCGCACAGTCTGGCTCAGCTCTCCTTACAGCCCCGCTCCAGTCACACCGGCCCCTGGGTTTTCAAACATCTGCCTCAGGGCCTTGGTTGCCTGTGTCTGGACTATCTTCCCAAAGACATCCTCACAGTTTCTTCCTCTCCCTCTTCCTGCAGATGTCCTCACTCAGTGTTGCCTTTTCCAGTGAGGCCATCCTTAGTGACCCTGCCGGCACTCCATGTTTCCTTCCCCATTTTACTTTTTCTGCCTAACATGAACCATTCTTCTTTATCTTGCTTTCTGTATATCTCCCCCAACTGGAAGATAGTCTCCATAAGGGCCAGGATTTGTCTATTTTGTACATGCTATAACCTCAGCACCTAGAAAAATGTCTGCCACATAGTAGGTGCTCAATAAATATTTGTTGAAAAATGGATGAACAAATCTGTAAACATGAAGAGAAGATCAGCTTGAGGAGATATGTGAGGAGCAAAGGAGCAAAGATAAGTGAGAGCACCTGACTTAGTAGCTGGTACTCAGAAATGCCACATAAATGTTGGTTCCCTTCCCCTTCTCTTCCCTCCTGAAAAAGCTAAGCACAAAGTGGTGACATCCAGAAAGGAAGTGGTGATACCGTATGCAGACTTGACTCAGATGACTGACTCCAGGCTCACAGCAAGCTGCCTGATGGCCTCTGGCTCTGTTCTTGGTACAGCCAACATTGAACTCATGAGCATCTCCTGCTCCAGTCATTCCATGTCATCCTGGAGAGCGATGAAGCCCCAGGACACGTGAAACACAGCACAGTCAGGACCCTTGAGCAAGGCCCCTTCCCTTTTTCCCTGCTTCTATACCTTCCTAGCCTTCCAGGCTCCCCCTCCATGAAGTCCAGCCTAACTCCTCTAGCCCCACTTTCGGTGTCTGGGTCATGTGGCTACTTGGCACCTTATCACATGCGTCTTCATTGTCTAATTCGTCCACCTGTGTCAGACTAGAATGCTCAACTGGGATTTAAGCTCCAGGGGGCGAGACCATTCTGACCAATCCCCATCGCCTATATCTCTACATGTTCTGCCTCTATGTCAGTTATCTGACTACTTATTTTCTGTCCTACCCTGAACTGTAAATCCCTCAACTGAGAACCCTGTGTAGTATTTATAGCACTTTTTGGTACAATACCTGGAATTCAATCAACTTCTGCTAAAGGAATATACAAGAGTAGCAATAATCGGCATTTACAGAGAGAGCTTTACCCATCACAAAACCCTCCCGTGGAGCTTCTCTAACCCTCACAACAACCCTAGGAGAATACAACCATATTCCCATTTTGCGGATGAAGAAAATGAGGCGCAGAGGGGCTAAGTGTATTTTATAAGCTATTCAGTGGCAGAATAAGTGTTCAAGTTACGTTCTGTGAGGTTCCAGATGTAACTCCTTTAACTCTTGAAAGGGTAAAGTAAAAGAAAACACCAGTGTGGTCAAGTTTACCATTTCACTATAACATTGAGTTGGGTAACCCCTAGTCCTTCCCACTCCACCGCCTTTGTCGCTGTCCCCACTGCATACGTTTATCAACCACATGGAGGGAGATGGTGGCCTGGTGCTGAAGATCTTTCTCCTTGGGATTCTTCACGTGACAGGTGTATTTGCCCGTGTCACTGAAATCCAGGTCCTTCAGCAGAATGGAAAGGTTGTTCATCTTCTCCTTGGTGGAGCCCTCCAGGGAGATGCGGTCATCAGTTTTCAAATGCACCTTGGGGTCAGACTTCTCAGTCTTCACAGTCCCACTTATGAGCTGGGAGGGAGATGGCAGAGAGATGGTGGACAAGAAAGAATCAGCATCCTCAAGGGTCATGACATCACTCCAGCCCACTCCCTGGGTCCTTGCCTTGTGTCAGAAGTGGTCCCTCCCTACTGCTTTCCTTTCCAGTCTCGCTAGTTCTGCCAGTCTAATCTGAATTTCACTTGCTTTAGGCTAAACCCATGTTCTTTCTTTGAAGTCTCCCTGGGATGTAGCCCAGCTCTTACTGCTTTCTTCCTAAAAGTCCTGTATGATAACTCCTGCAAATACCACACTCATTCCCTTCTGCCACTCCTCCAGCCTTTGCTGACATGTATCCCCTCCCTCCCTGTCCATCTCAATCGAGGCCCTCCATTAAGGTGTGGATCAATCCTACAGCACCCTCCAAGTTCAGCATTTACTTATATCGAGTTGGTCACTTGTGGCTTCCCTGTGTTTGTCTCTATGGTCCCTACTAGATTGCAGAGTGAGTCCTCAATAAACACCTCCTGGTTGACCCATCCCTACCCACAGCCCTCCAACATCTGTGGAAGGAACATCTGTGGAAGGAACATCTGTGGATGTTCCTACAGATCGAGTTCTTTTCTCAGGTTACTCTTGCTTCTTTCCAAGTCCAGTTCCCCTGCCCTTCTCCCATTTGGACTCCTCATTCCCTCTCTCCAAGTCTTCCAAAGGTCCTTCTCTCTCCTGTGTCATAAAGTAAATTATTAGATTTTACACAAGCAGTTCAAGTCTCAGGTGTTCCTTCAGATCAAACAGAGGACTCTAGCCAAGAATTCCAACAGATCCCAAATTCTGGCAACATGATTTAAATATCCCTCCCACTTAGATCTTTCTAGGTAGGTTCTGCAAAGAACACTGAAAGGCTGACAAAAGGTGAGTCCTGGGGACCTTCATGGTGGGGTCAGTCTCCAAAGGCCCAGAGTCTGAGATGGAGGAAGTGAGAAGCGACAGGGAGGGGAAGACAGGAGAATCTGACCCGTCCTATCCTGTCCTCTCCCCTACTACTTACAATCTTGAATGTATCACTGCTGTTGTAGGACCACCAAAAGGCAAGGTTATGGAAGCCAAAACAGCTGGAGAAGGTGCAGGGCAGCAGGATCTCCGTGCCGTTGACAGCGTAGATGTCGGTGGCCTTTCCCACAGACACCTCCAGCGACAGGGACACCGGGAGCAGGAAGAGACCTGTGTGAGGGGGCACCAACTCCCTTAAGAAAACTCATCTGGAACCTCCAGCTGAGTCTCAGGTAGGATGGCCTGGCCAGACAGGGGGGTTCCAGTAATCCTCAGACTCAACCTCAAGAAGATGGCGCTCTTCAGTTGACCTTACCAGAACCACCCGCCTTACCCTTGGCCTGGGCAGAGCTGAATTCTGGGCCGCTTCGCCTGTATGGCATTCTGATTGGCCACTAGGGGTCACCCCAACCCAAGAAAATGAGGCCGTTGCTGCTACGCCGTGTCCGTGCCCCAAGTGTGGGACCGGCTCCTCTGATTTGCGGCTGGAATTTCCGCTAGAACAGCGTGCGGCCTCGGATTGGGGGCACGGAGCGAGGCTCCGCGCGGTGAAGAAAAACTAAGTGCAGCTGCTGTACCGGGAAACTGTTCTTCCGGAGCCCTGGAGGCGCCCACCAGCCCCGAGGGGTGGAGGGTCTGAGGGACACTCAGGATGGACCTTGCTAGGCCATCTGAATCCAAACCCCTCTGGCCACCGAACAAGTACCCTGAGGACAGAACTGACGGGCCAGGGCAGAATGTGTGGTGGGGAAGTGGGAATGGGCCTGGTCTCTGCATTGGGCAGCAGCGATGGCGGGCGGATTAAACCAATCAGGGAGAGAAACTTCCTAAGAGGGCTGAAGGCACACCCGGAAGGCAGATTCCGGGCAAGCGGAATGCGCGCAGGTAGCGGATGGAGCCAAAAGGGCGCTGCATCCCCTGTCCCCTCCTGACCTAGAGGAGCCGGTCCTGCCTCCACACCCCACAGCCCCCCACTTTGGCCCCTCTTTCTGGGATCGTCAGGAGAGCTCCCTCCATCCCCCATCCACACCCATACCCACTTACCAGCATACGAATACCATCCTAGTCTTTTGGGCAAGTGGAAACCATGAGTTTTCACTTGTGGGAGAAAGGGAGCCACATCTTGACCTGATCACTGGCGGGGGGTGGGGGGGGGCCGGAGAGGGGTTGCTGAGTGATGGCTTTACAAACAGAGACCTACAGTAACCTCAAAGGATGGTCTGAAATTAAAACTTATTAACTGAAAGCAGTTTATGGCAGGTAGTCATGGCCTAGGTTTAAATCTTTCCTGACAAAAGTCAGTCTTTACCTTAATTAAGCCTGTCTGCTGTCTTTTTGCATCTACATACGGATAACGGACGATAACATATCTTTGGAATGTTAAAGTAAGCTCCTTTTTCTGGATCCCTCAAGCTACACCAGAGGGAGGTCACAAGTCCCTTCATCGTTATTGTTATCTCATTGCTACCGTGTTAATTGTGGACTGTTAACCATCCTGCACCCACCTGCTGTAAAGAAGCGCGTGTCTACCGTTTTACTTTTTATCCGGTCCCAAAGGCCCTCCCCCAACTACACTTTCTCCTGCCTCCCTAATCTGTCACCAATGGATTTCATGTAACCCCCTTACTTTTTCTCTTTCTTTTTTTTTATTGCAATGCATAAAGTAAGGTGCAAAACTGCCATTTCACAGAACATCTTCTCAATCCATTGAGATTTCGTTTCCCGGCAATTCTCATCAGTTGGCTCTAATAAACTCACAGAAATTCTCTACAGATTTCTTACGCTGACACACAGCCTCTGGGACCCACCTCATGAGTCCTTATAAGGGCACCTGGCCCTCCTCCTGCCCTACAAAGTCCTCAAGAAAACCTCACTGTACATCAAGATCTTGGGAGGAGGGGGTCGGAATTGGATGCCACCTCTCCTTGCCACTAGATAAAATGGTCCTTGTAGACACCCTGGGTCAGGACTCAGAGGGGGCCCTACTTAGGTTCTCAGTGACCCCTGAGAATAATGTCCCTTTCCTGAAGCCAGATTCTTGCTAAGTGTTGCACATGAGTAATCTCATTTCCTTCTTACTTCCTACCTGTAAGGTGGGTGTTACTAATCACATTTTACGGGCGGGAAAAGTGAGGTTCAGAAGAGCAAAGTGCCTTGCCCAAAGCTTTACAACTTCTAGGGGTAGTTGAAATAGGAACTAGACTCTGACTCAAGGGCTCATGGGCAGTGGAGAATAGCCGCCTGGCTGTACTCCCTCACATCCCAAAGTTTCCTTGGCTTATCTTCTTACACTGCTGCTTCCCTCAACGACCTGGACCTCCAGCCTGCCGTTCAGTGCTGAAGGGCCCACTAATCCCATTGCTTCCGTTTAGAGACAGAACAACCAAGGCCCCAAATGCGAGGAGACTTGGCTGAGCTGACTGGGTTTAGTGGCTGGGCCTGCTGGGAACTCCTCTTAGCGGAGGTCAGCTTTCAGCTCTGCAGGCAAATCTCAGAACTATTCTTGTTTCCAAGTCAGCCAGGGTCAGTCCTTGTTTCAAAGGTCACTGACCTTGCTCTTTCTCCCACACCTACTTTCAAGGAAGAACCTCTTTTGTCTAACTTCATGCTACTGGGGTGCATTATAAACCAGTTTCCTCTTGTTTTGCCCACATGAGATAATGATGGATGGTGCACCTAAGCAATGCTTTGTAAATTACAGCCAAGTAGCTCCAAGGAGAGCTGGCAGCCTGGCTCCTGCTCCCAGGGCTCCCCTCAGTTTCTTCGTCTCACCTTAGCTTCTGAAGGCAGAGTGATATGCTCTTACCTCGAAGCTCAGAAAAAAGGTCCCGTGGTCCAGAAACCCAATCATGACTCCTGCCACTGACGATAATAGCTAATACAGTAAGTCCTCACTTCACATCATCCATAAGTTCTGTGACTTTAAAGTGAAACAATGTACAACGAAACCAATTCACCATAGGCCAATTGATATAAACAAGAGTTAAGTTACTATGGCATCTTATTAACATTGTCTCAAAATGACATTGAACAAAATGACCTAATTCAAGGGCCTGCTGTATGTATTTATTAAGCATTTACTACATGCCAGGCAAGTTTAATCCTCACACCCACATCACGAGTGAGGCACTATAATAGCTCTATATAAAAGATGAGACAACTGAACATAAGAGGTTAGATGATTTACCCAAAATCAACGAGAGACCTTTCTTTCACCCAAAGCAAGGTGGTCCATTTTAAAATAGCAGGATTTTCCCACCAGGGCCCAGTGAGTGCTGAGAGATTATTTCACTGATCCCTTACTCTTCGGTCAGCTCCTGTGTTCCAGGAATGGTTCTAAAGCAGTTGCTTTCAGACTTGAGAGAGTGCCAGAATCGCCTGGAGGCCGGTTACAGCTAGCATCGCCCACCCAGCCCAAGGTACGGAGTTTCTGATTCAGGAACTCTAGCGTGGAGCCTGAGAATTTGCGTGCCTAAAATGTTCTCGGGGCAGAGGCTGATTAAGGTCAGTTGAGGCCCAGGCACAGAAGAAAAAAAAGAGAGAGAGAGACAGGGAAAATAAAAATACATGCTTTCAGAAGTCGGGGACCAGGGCACGCACCCAGTGTGCCCACCATTAAATCTGCCTCTGCCCAGGGGATGCTGTGATCAACAGGACACTTTGAGAACCACTGTGCCACAGATTGTATACATATTAACTCCAACTTTTATTAGAATGCCAAAAGATAGGTATAATTTTTTGCATTTTACAAGTGATGAAACTGAGGCTTAGAGAAGTTAAGTAGCCTGCCCAGGGCCACATAATAAATGGTGAATCTGAGTATTTACTATAAGATAGGATAGGTTTTTTATTTATTTTTATTTATATTTCAGATTTTATTTATTTATTTTTTAGAGAGAAGGGAAAGGAGAAAGAGAGGGAGAGGGAGAGAAACATCAATTAACTGCCTTCCGTATGCACCCCAACCTGGGACCGAACCCACAGTCCAGGCATGTGCCCTGACTGGGAACTGAACCGGCGAACTTTTGCAGGATGACGCCCAACCAGATGAGCCACACTGGTCAGGGGAAGACAGGCACTTTATATACAATGTCTCATTTAATCCTCATACTAATCCTATGAGGTAGTTATTATTTTTACCCCCAAAATTCAGAATGAAGAAATAGACTCTGTTGTTACTTGCTCAAGGCTACACGCGCCCGGTGAGCAGAGGAAGCAGTGTTCAGACACAGGCTTGCTTTTCACCACTCTGCGAAGGTGCCTCTCCGAAACAATGATGTTGTCGGGGCCAGCTCTCCTAAGCGCTCCTCATTTTCTTTTTATCTCAGCTCCCCTATCCCCTGCAACACCCCACCAGAGGTCTAGGAACAGAAACCAGAAACAAGATTCCACCCTCCAGCCTAGACGACGGCCTTCTGGTCAGAGGCTGCAGCTCTGTTTCTTACCCCCATCGCCCCCACAGACCAAGGAATACAGTGCAGAGCTGTGGCAGGCAGCTGTCAGGAGAAGGCAGCTTCCTAAGAGCAGCGGGCCTCCCTCAGGGCCCAAGCCCGTACTCCCAAGGACACCACAGCGACAGCTTCCACCACAGCGGCAGCCTGCCGTGCTCAACGGGCACCCCTGCAGAAGAACTGGGATCCTGGGGAAGCCAGGGGAAACTCCAGTCTGGGCCAAATCCCTTCCCTTACCCCAGCCAGGATGGCATATCCAAGAGCTTATCAAAAGTGAAATATTTTTGACTGCTTTAAATAGATAGAGGCAGGAAAAGAAGAGTCCAGAAGACAGGAGAAAACTATTTCCTTAAGGTCTGGCTAATGACAGTGCACATTTCTACCCAATTAGAGTGTGCTGAAGTGGATGACTTAACCCCTACACTCAGAACTCCCAGACCCCAGCGTGGGGTATTGCTATTCCTACCATACACGGAAGAGAAAAAAGGCTGAGATGTTTCCGTGAAGCCCTGAGACCCACCGGAGCTAAGGCATCAGAGAGGGTAAGGCAAACCTGGTCTTTTCACGCACACCTTCCCAGCGTTCGGGAAGTCCTGCCAGCTATGTCTGGGAGGTTTGTGCACAGGAGAACCTATGGAGAGCAGGACCAATAAAATGGCATTGGTCCGATCAAGATAGCATGAAGAATATAAATCAAAGTAGAGTCCCTATGTCAACTAAAATGGCTGTCAGTCAGCCATGATGCTTTGGCTCAAGAGGAAAATTACCTAAGTCAGAATAAACACATCTGGCAAGGAAACATATCTGCTGCCCACGTGGTCAGAGCAGACGCATTTGGCAAGGAGACACACTTAAGATATCTGCACACGTGGTCAGAGTAGCTGTGACTGCAGAGTGGGACCACCCATACGCTCCTGGCCAAATCCCACACTTGGCATCAGGGGTGCCAAGACATTTATTACAAAGACCCAAAAGGATAAAGTACACCGCTTTCAAGGTATAACTGAGGCAGGTTCCAGACCACTGCTGAGACAGCTGAGCTCCACACCCTAGAGAGATGCTCCGCACCACACTGATCTCCTTGGCATCGGCGGCCAGAGGCTCTGCCCTTCTGGACTGAGGACTTGGCCTGCCCTGCTGGCTCTGGAGATCCTTCCTCGCAAGATACTGACAACTCCCTTGCCCACCGTGCTTTCTCCCAGGCTTGCACTCTGAGACTCCAGGACTTGAGTTTATTATCCCCCACTGATTGCTGTATGTGTATGTTATATTTCTCTTAGATTATTAGAGTGTGAGTAGGATATTAATGTACGTTGATGTTCTACTTTGAGTGAACCTGCATTCAATAAAATCTGAGTGAATAGCATAGTTGCTGTGCATGACTCTTGTCTATTCCTTGGTGCCGGGCTGTTCAGCAGGCAGCGTGCCGAGCAGTTGCCCAGCTGCCTTACAGGAAAGACTCTATCATGAACCTACACTCGTGACATAGCCCAGGGGCCTGTCTGCTGCCGTCTCACCTGTGAGGCTGTGCTGGGGGGAGAGAAGGGGGTGCGGGCAGGTATGGACCCATAGAGGCCCCCAGAACAGTGAGTGCTTCATGGGGGTGACCAAGCCAGGAGAGGGCTGATCAGATGCAAGACAGGTCCAGCTCTGCCTGCTGACCTTGAGAAAGTCAGGGATACCACATCCAGTGTGCACATCCCCAAACCAGGGACAGCTGTCTTTCCTGCTTCTCCACTTTGGTATAAAGCCAAAACATGAGATAATAAAACACAAGAAGGGCTTCAGTGAGTTGATCCCTCTGACCTTGGCACTCTGCAGGTAGAGGAAGATAGTGATTGAAAGGAGGGAGAGGGACAGATCTGGCCTCCGTCACAGGTCTGGATGTAACCATAGCACCCCTAGCTTAATGATCAATGTCAGCCAAGAATGTCTCCAGACAATTTGCACATTGTTTTATACGTCCACCCTGTACCACCTCTTAGAGGTAATTACTTCCATGTGGCTGGCTGTTTCCCTGAGTAAAGAAGGGTTTTCTTTGCTTTGTCCCAAACCTAACTCTTTAGAATTTCAAGGAGTGCATGTGTGTTTGGAACTGGGGGACCTGTTTTTGGCACTATGGGACTGATGAATAACTTCTATTCCTCGGCTTGCAGGGTTCAATCCTGAGCCCCAAAGTTTTGCCTTTGCTCACTAACAGGCCCTAACCATTTGCCCACTCTTGGAGTAGCCATTTTGTTTGCCATACTCTGAAGTCTTCAACCCAATCCCATCCTCATCAAGGTGCTGCAGTTTTGTCTAAGGATCGACTCAGTTCTCTCGAGTTTTCTTAAAGTAAAAAAACATTCAATATATGCAAATGTTATTATCAAATATTCACACCAGAAGGAATCTGATGGCTGCCATCAGATATTCCAAGGCAAGCACCACATCCAAGCATCGGCCACACCCACTCCGTGTGGAGGAGGGAAAGAGGGACAGGGCGGTGCTTCCTCTAAGGTCAGCTCCAAGGGCCTGGCTGGCAGGGCCGGCCAGCACTGGCTGACTTTAACAGGGACGCTGGTACAACTCTGGCCCCAGGGAAGTCAGATAGACTCAAAGTTAAAGCTGGGAGGCAGAAGGCACACTGAGGCCAGCAGGACAGACCCCTCCTGGGGTGCAGGCCCTTGGGGCTATACCAGGCAGGGCTGGGCCAGGCAAGGCCCCTGGGCCCAGAGACAAAGGAAAGATTTCAGCTCCCTCTCCCTAGGCAACCCGCCTGCTTCCTGCCCACCCCCAGGAGCTTTGCTGGGATAGAAGCGTGCCCCGGAGACATCCTGGAATGCTCAACAAAAACCAGCTTTGCAAACAAGTCCAAGCAGTGTGCCCATCCCTCCTCTTGCAGGCCACAGAATAGGAATGTTGGCAGGGCCAGCTCATGGCTTATGCAGAGATCCCTAACCCTCAGCAACAGGGCAGAGGGGGAGAATCTGTGCCGAGGCTCTGCCCAGTATTCTGACCTCACCGAGCGGTGGCCAGACAAAAGGGTTTGGGTGCGCCCCACAGACCTGTATCTCCAGAAAAAGAACTAAACTGGTTCCAGATTCTCCCCTTTCCTCTCCTCCCATGAACTCCTTTCCTTTTCCTTCCTCTGAGTGCGACTGAGCCTCCTCTCTTTAATTGCTTTCTCATTAAACAAGTCCTTAATAAATACATACTGAGGGAAAGAGCGTTGTGCAACATAGCACCCTCACAAGTGATAATTAAACACAGATCACAGCAATTAAGCAAATCAGGAAACAAGGAAGGGGTGTGCAGGACAGATATATTACCAGTTACATACTTAAGAAGGGACTGGCACCCACATAAACCTCAGTTGCAATCTACAGCCTTGGAAACTGCTTCTCAGTTAAGAAAAGGGCGTCTTGTCAGGTTATCATAATCACTTGAGTCTCAGTCTGTGAGACTGAGTTTGATATGGGGAGGGGTAGAGGACTCCTGAGAGCTTCCTGCTCCATTCCCGGTCCCCACCGTTGTGAGAACAATAGCTCTGCACCCCCACCCCCAGACTTTATCCCTCCATACCCATGCCCCAGAGCTTCTTGCAGTCTTAAGCCCATCAGAACAATTCCTGCTGACTTTCCCCTCACCAGACTTTGATTAACTGGAAGGCAAGTTAGTATGACAAAACCCAAGAGACCTGGAGTCTGTCCCATCTGACCATCAATTGGCCACACACAGTTGAGCAAGTCACCCTCCCTCTCCAGAGCATGGCTTCCTCATCTTAGGGGAGCTCTGAGCTATGGTTTCCAAAGTTCTTGCCAGCTCTGATGCCGCCAGGGAGCATATCCAGTTAACTGTCCAGTTGTCTCCACATCTCCCCACTGGACTGAGAGCAAGGATGGCATCTGTGTCCCAAGCTCAGGGCAATGTCACTGTGAGGGTTCAGCAGTGTCTGCCTAGCAAGGTCCAAGGGGGGACGAGTGGGGCAGAGGACAGAGCAGGTAGGGCTAGTTCTGGAGCCAGCTGGTCACCTACCTATAAATCACTCTTTCTCCTGGACTCCCTGAGGGTAGCTCAGGGAGGGCTTCATCCAAACCTCCTCCAGTGGGCCCTGCGCCTGCCTAATCTACCAGCTGCACAGTCCTCAAAGGAGGTAGGGACTTCAACCTGGAGAAAAGTACCAAGACTCTGCCCCCCCCCACCCCCACCACACACATACTTAGTGTACAGTGTGGTTGCCCACAGAAGACTGGTTCTATGAATATTCTAACAGCCCAAACACTGGCATCCATCACCCAACTAAGCAGCAGGAGGTAGTGACAAGTGGGCTAGTTTAATGACTGCGAGTTTGAATTCCCCAGTGACCTCGTACCGCTGCCATGGTCAGAGTGGAAACCTGGGCTGATCAGAGATGAGACAAGGGGGAGCTGGTGTGCAGTGGCACTGTGCCCATCCCATGAGGAGGAGCCTCAGGCCTCACGGAGGTCCATTTCATGGGGGTCACTGTGAAACCAGCAGACAGCTGCGCCGAAGGTACCAGAGAAAACGCCAGCGTTAACCTATCTAGCTTTGGGGGTGTAACTAAATCCGTGGGTCCTGAGTAAAGAAATACTTTATCCCCCCCTCCACCACAGGTGCCAACGTGACAGCTCTGCACACAATTTGCATTTGCCAAAACAGCAGTACTGCCCTTAAAGGTTTCTGTCTCCCCGTTTTCAGCAGAATTGCCTACATTATGTGCCTAAACCAATGGGGGACAGCTGCCAAAAGTCAAATCTCACCAATATAAACAGAAAGAGGTGCAGTTGCCAAAGATGGAGTCAGCTTACACTGAAATCCATCTATGATTATGAAATTACATTCTGGATTAATAAATACTGTTCCCTAATCTCTTGTTGTCTGACACTCAAAATTATCATGTGCATATCCATAGATATTAATACTCTGTTCCTTCTGTGTCCTCTGGTTGTGTCTCCTAAGTCTTCATATTCATCCCAAAAATGAAGAGCCAGGAGCAGGTTAAACAGGCCCTCCCTATGGAATCTCTTTGTACCAAGAGAGACAACACATTTCCTAAAAGGGGGCTTGATGGACCTTCCAAATCCCTCCAACACCTTCCAGGCCTTAGTGTGGAGTTGCAGGGAAGGCAGTGCAGTGGGCACTAAAGGAAGCAGAGAGCAGAAGAGCCAAACAGAAAAAGGGCCAGGAGGAGGGGGAGCCCCCCTCCCCCAAGTGGTGTATGTGTGATGCCCGGGTAACAAGCAGCCAAGCTGCAAACAGCTCTGGGCAGGGATAGAAACCACCATCCCAACAATCACACGTGCAGACCACCCAAGATACAGACCACCTTCCCCAGCACACCGAACCCTCTAAACTCGGAAGACCCGCGCTGCAGCCCCAAGATTCAGCTCCAGAAGTCTGGAGCGGAAGGTGCTAAAGAACTACTGGCTAGGTTGATGGGGCGGGGGACGCGCAAGCTTCTCGGCTGGGATAGCCGACCCAGCCGGGCTCCAGCAGGAATATGGAAGCAGCGGTGCTCGTTTGATGTCACACTTTAAAGCCCACCCTGACCCTGGCACTGAGCTTCTAAGTGTCCCCTCCTCTGGAAGAAGAGTGGGGGACGAGGCAGAATAAGAGACTAAGCTGGGGCCGCCTTACCCAATATCCCAGTGCCCAGCCATCTCGCCCGGGCTACGCCTCGGTCCCCAGCCCCGGGCATCATTTCGTTCTCTGCGGAGCGCGCCAGAGGTGCGGGGATGGGATAGGGGCACAGCCAAGCTGGCAGCCCGCGCGGTCTGCAGTGGGCCGCAAGCTGCCGGTGAGCTCTGCGCCGCCGGCAGGGCCTCGGGAAAGTTAGCAAGGAGAGTGCGAGAGGCTGGGGAGGGAGGCAGAGGAGGAGCCGCCTGCAGGAGAGGTAGCTGAGGGCAAGGGGAGGAGAAAAAGGAGTGTGAAGAGCAGGAGGAGCCAGGAGGACCGCTGAGCGAGCGCAGAGGCCAGCGTTGCTGCGCCTCTGCCCTGGAAGCGCTCCAGCCGCAGGAGGGGAGGTGGCCGCCGCGGAGCCCAGGACGCCCGCCTCGTGGTCCAGGAGCAGACCGGGCCCCCCACGCCGTCTCCAGCTCCAGCTCGGTTCCTGCGGCTTTGCACTGCAGAGTTGCCGGCAGCCGCCTGCATCTTCCCAGCGTTGAGCTGCCAATTAGGATAGTTTTGGGAGGAGTAGAGGTGGAGCTTTTCCGGTGTTGGAAGGCTGTGTTGTCGTTCTTTGGGGAACACGGTTAGGGTAGCGGCTCCCCTCCCGGGGTCACGAAGGGACCACTCGGATGTCCGCAGCTGGCACTGCCGCAGCCGATGGGCGACTGCGGTCTTGCACTTGCACCCGGCGGAACTGTGCGTGCCTGGCTCCAGAAGCAGAGCTTCCAACTGCACAATGCCCCGGCCCACCGCCCCCCAGTCGCTCCCGTTTCCTCATAGACTCCGGAGAAATCGGTGCTCCTGGTTAGGGAACCAGGCCAGACGTACCGGATCCACTCCGTGTTTCACCCTCTCGAGGCACCCCTGCTTATCATTCTCCCATCTAGGAGGCACCCCGAGACTCTGCCCTTTCACCCTCCTCCAGAGTTTCTTCCGTCTCCTTCGGAACCCGAGAAGCCTCCCTCGGTCTCTGTTTCGGGTTCCAGGCTTGGGGGTCAGCCAGGTCAGAGGGATGAGGTGAGACTACCAATATGCGACCCTTTTTCCCCTGCGAACAGTCTTGGGTAAAAAGGAGGAATGCTTTTGGGAATAGTTTGGTAGCTAAAGTCTGATAACCTCTCCCTTCCCAATCATCTAAACTTGCTCCCTCTACCACAGATCCTGCCTGACTTCCTGACTCTCTGTTCTTTTTCATGTATGAAAACTGGTTCAAACTTGAAAGCCTGCTCCCACTTCATGGTCTGACCCCTGCTATAGCCTCTCTCCCACTTCTAAGGGCTCCCACTACCCGGTTTCTTAACCTGGGGTCCCTGTGGGCTTCAGGGAGACCCTTTGAGGTTGTATGGGAAATGCCGCATGTATATTTGTGTGTTTTTTTCCTGGAGAGAAAAGTTCAATGCCTTTCTTCTGTATAGCTGTGACAGTACTGTGGCTCTGTAGTCAAGCACTGTAGAGTTAAATTCTAGCTCCAGCATTTATTATGCTATGACCTTGAGCAAGTTATGCAACTTCTGCAGACGCTTCATCTGTAAATAGTGAAAGGAGTGATATTTGCCTCCTGGGATCTTTAAGAGCAATGGTACCCTTAGATCTGAGCAACAGGGACCTCAGCCCAGGCCTCCTGAGTTTAGAGGGCCTCACTCTGGCCCTCCTCTGGCCATTCTCCTCCTCACTGGAAAAGGAGTTTGTTGGACAGGAGGGAGGGTGATTCTTGCATCTCCTCTTCCAAGCCATGCTCCAGTGTCCTCTCTGGAGCTGACCATGCAGATGTGCACTCACAGGCAAAGGGCAGCTGTTTGCAGGGGTGGGAACCAAATGGAATATGGCATGCAGGTGGAGCGTCCCCAGGCATGCATGAGAGCACCTGTCCCTCAGGACCAGGCAGGGGTGGACCAAGTGATGGTTTGGGGACATAGTCTTAAAATTAAGACCAAGGAAAATTAATCAAAGGGGGAGGGGCTAATAGGTAAATTTTAATGCTTGGTTATCTTAATTTATAACTTATATTTAGACACATGTGTAATTTCCATTTGTAGACTTGCCCCAGGTCTTGCAAACATCAGAAATGGACCTGGCTGTGAAGACTGACTGAGATGTTATTGCATGTAAAGTGCTTAGCAGAGTGCTAAGCATAGGGTAAGTCTACAGTACATTTTAGCTCTTACTATTCTCAAAGAGGTCCGTGGCCCCCAAAGGCTAAGTCTCTTTCCATCTCCAGGTTTGCACACTCACTCTGTCCTCTCCTGGGCAGTTCCTGACACTAGATCAACAGGCCAAGTCATACATGCTGCCCACTTTATTTTTACAACAGGGGTCATATTTCTCAGAGCAGGAGGCTGAGGTGAGACAAGACGTGAGCCAAAAGGGAAGGAAAATGACCCCTGCCCTGAGAAGGGGTGGGGGAGGGGACAGAGTTCCTTGGATATCTTTAGATTCTGGTGACAGAAAAAGGTGCCAGTTTCCTCTGTGACCTCCACCTTCCTTGCTGCCTCACTGTTCACCAAACCTTAGAGCCAGGCAGTTCCTCCGAAAACCCACACATCTCATAGATGAAGAAACAGGCCCAGAGTGGTTGACTGTGTGGCTCAAGGTCACAGAGAATGTGACTCTTAAAGCTAGGCTTAGAACCTCTCCTGTTATCTGCCTTGCACCTCTGAACCCCCAGCTCTCCTCCGAGGACTCTGCAGCTGGGAGAAACGCTTGAGAAATGCATTAGCAGCAGAAGGATTTTTACATTTATAGAGCATTTTCCTCAAAAATTCTCAAAACACTAATCATTGATTGAGCTTGGAGGATCCTCCTGAGGGTGGAGGATGCTCCAAGGGAGAGGGTGCCAGGGGAGGGGCAACCAAAGGGGAGCTCCTTCTCTCCTGCCTTTTGAAGACTGTCTCTTCGAGGAGCGCTGCCTGATTTGCTCCCTCAGGAGCCCCCAGTCTCTGGGTGCAGATGGAAGAATTGCCTTGACATCTTGATCCCTTTCCCTCTTTCTACTGAAAGTCCCTCGAGAATGGGGACATGGCTTAGATACAGCCCTCAGCTGCACCCCGACAGTCTTGATTCTTTGTGATGGGATAATGCACACTCAGGTCTTAGAGGAACTGGCTCAGAAATACCCTGGGGAGCAAGTTTTCAAGGATGCAGAGAGTGATCGAGTCCATGCCAAGGTGCTGTCAGGGAGCTCAGGCTGGAGGAGATAGGGCCTAGATTAAAGGGGAAGGAGATTATTTTCTTGGGAGAAGAAGGTCATGTAGGTTCTTTGCTGCAATTAGTCCAACAGTCCTGAGCAGGTGATGCCCTCAGTTCCTGCCCTACAGGGAGCTGGATTGGAGCTAGGAGGGAGAGCAGGTATGGGGCATCAGCATGTGGTGGGGAAGTGGGACCAACAGTAATGGGAGCAGAGCTCCAGCTCCTGGCCTCTGAGAGATGCTCTTACACGGACTCACCCATGGGCACAGTCTCCCCTTCTACCATGCTGGGGGGATAAAAGCTTCCATCTCTTGGCAGTTCCCAGAAAGCCAGCCAAGCCTCCAAGGGACAGCTCTGATGAGGTTTTCTGAGCTATTTCGAGAGGAGTTCCTCCTAAGCAACAAACAAGACCCTGACAAGGTTCTTGTTACCCTAAGTAACTAACAAGCCTCCTCCCCTCTGGTTCCCCCATTGCCCTTGCCCGATGCCTGCCTCTCCCCCTCCTTCCCCAAGCCCTAACAGCTCCTGGCTCCTGTCCAGGCATTGCAGTAACAGCCTGACTAGGCTCTTAGAGGCAGAGAATACAGTTTCTGCAGGGAGTCCCTGCACCCGCACCTCAAGCTCCTCTTCCCCCAGCCAGCCTCCATAAACACCTGGAGGTGCTTCCCCTCTCCACCTTTCCTGAGCAACCTTCTGGTTATAAGCAGGGCCCAACATCAGGACAGTGGGACTGCAGGAACTGAGATTCTCTGCATGTGTTAACTTGAAGTTAAATGCCCCCAAATCCTTCTGCCTTTCAGTTTGGGGCTCCTGGATACTACCTGGAATAACTTTTGGGAGCCTCCTTCCAGTGCACCTAGGTCTATTCCATGCCCATCCATACTTACCAATTTCCCCCTCCAGCTCAGAGTGCCTGCTTGTCTTCAGCCACAGTCTCTGCATCTACTGAAGTTTGGCAGGTGCCAAGGGGGTTAACAGGACAGCATACACCAAACCAACCAGCAGGTGTGCACCTTAGCAGTCCAGCACGGAACTGGTACTGGCCGCTTGCCCGTTGCTCCCCAGCCCACCTCAAATCAACAAGTTAGAATAAAGATAAACCCTTCCTCCTGAACCCTCCTCATCCATCCCCACTTTCTAAGGATTCTGGGCTCAGGTGGGTAGGCAGCTACCTCCTCCATCTCTTCCTCTTCTGGTTTCTGCCTCATTGTGTCCAAACATCCTTTCAGGCGAAGGGGGATGGGAAGCCCCAGACAGATGAGCTCACTGGAAGGCAGAGGGAGGAAAGAGCTGAAATATCCCGACCAGGGAGATGCTCGCTGGATAGTCCCAAACTGGAGAGGGGCCTATGCCAGGTTTCAGAAGCAAGTGTCTGCTTCCCCCACTGTAGCTCAGAGGCAGGGTGGCTCATGGGCATCTCTTTGTTCTGGGCCACAGTGGGATGGGATGGGATGAGATGGGATGGGATGGGATGGGATGGGATGGGATGGGATGGGATGGGATGGAATGGGATGGGATGGGATGTTCCAGGGCAGGGTCTTAGCCATTCTACCTGGCACCCCAGAGCTGTGTTTACATCTCTGCTGCATAGGTTACCATGCCTGCTGCCCGCCCATGAAGGGACAATGGGGGCTCAGGAGGGATGAGGTCTAGAGGCTTTGGAAGGGTTTGTCATTCAGCCTGGATGCCTATGGGGTTGCCTTGTCAGCTGAGGGGAGATGTCCTCCTGGAACCCAAGACCTAGTCCTGTCCCTGAACTGGGCACCGAGAGCAGTGGAAACCCATATGCAGTGCCACAGATTCCCTGAATGTTCTGGCCCCATCCGCTATGAACATTTTAGTGCACGAGCAGTGGATCTTGCAAAGTGAGGGGATCTGGAGTAGGAGAGGAGATGCAGCAGGGGGAGAAGGTGGGGAAGAGATGGAGAAGCTGAGAGAAAGGGAGGAAGTATGGGAGCAGAGGAGACCTCCCTGGAGTGAAGGGTAACTTGGAGACATTGAAGTGTTACACAGGCCAAAGAGGAGAGGTAGGGACAGGGAGACAACTGGCCAGCAGGTGAAGAAGAGGTTTTAACAGGCCTTCGGAAGCCAAGAGAGAAGGAAGTGGCCAGGAAAAGTCAGAGCTGTTTGCATAGAGCTGCGGGGTCAAGGGCCAGTATGGAATATTAGGGGCCTACTGAGAAGGCTTTGCCGCTACTTCCAAACATTGTCGCCTTTACCATGTTGTCCACAGTCATTTTGGGGTTAGCTCCAAGTCGCCCTTTCCCCACATTCTCCTGAGTCTGTGGGCTGCAAGAGGCCAGTCCACTGCCCCTTCTCACAGTGTGGTATGACAGCTTTGGGGTCACACTGCCCCGAGTTTGAATGCTCTGCTATTTTCTAGCCACATCACATTGTATGTGCATGCAATACTTTGTACAGCAGAACCATGGTCTCCTCATCTGTCAGAGTGAAAAAAGAATGCGTATTTGGGAGGTTGTCCTGAGGATTAAGTCAGCTGGTATGCATAGAATACTTAGCTCAGTGCCAGGCACTAATAAATGATGGCTATTCTTATTGGTAGCCAAATCTCTCTCATC
The DNA here is from genome assembly GCA_004026545.1 of Mormoops blainvillei. Taxonomy (NCBI): domain Eukaryota; kingdom Metazoa; phylum Chordata; class Mammalia; order Chiroptera; family Mormoopidae; genus Mormoops; species Mormoops blainvillei. The sequence continues at coordinate 89,183 of PVJD01002868.1, forward strand.
CCACTCCCCACTCCCCACTCCCCACCCCCAACACACACCCCCTCCAAGCCCTTTCAGGCTGGATAGAAACCCATGGCACAGCCCTTCCCAGTAGCGTCGTCAGCGACGGTGGAGGGCCCACATGGTGCGTGCGTACTACGGTGCAGGGATGAAGTAGGAGAATTTGGCAAAGCTGAGAGGGTAAAGGGAGGAGGAAGGAGAAGAAGGGAAGGGAACTGTCACTTTTTATCTACAGTCTTGGCTTTAATGACAGGGGAAGCTTTGCCCTGGCTGGAAAGCCAAGGATGAAAGTTAAACTTGGCCTGATCTTTGGAAAGAAGTTCCCGAGTATGCTTAGCTCCTAATTTCCACCCTTTCCCAGCCTGTTTCTCACTGTGAATGGGGCTTGCCACTTCCCCTCTCTCCACCGTTGATAAATTGGGTAAAGACGAATAGGGTTAAAGGAGCACAAGTGCACAGGGGCGGCCTGGGAAAGAACATGACTAAGAAGGCAGAGGGACAGGTGTATGTGTCATATTTATGTTTAGGCAAGCAATAGTTAATCCCACTTCTATTATTTGAATTCTAAAATGAGAACTGCTGAGGGCCATTGTCAGTAAATTTAGAAGGCATCTAAAAGTATGCCCTAACATATGAATATTCTCGATAACACCCCCAAGCCACACTTGAATACATCCCAGAATGGGGATCTTGTTACTGCAGAGAAGCTCAACCCTCTGCACAGCTCTGACTTACATTCCATCAATATGTCTCTGTCTACCAGACCTAACAGTTTGCCTTGGGGTAAAATGGGACATATCCCAGCCCTCTCCTCTGTGGCTACAGCCCCAGCCTCTGCATTGGCCAGCAGCTGTGATGCACATTTGCCCTCCAGGTGGAACAGGCCCTTTTAATCTGCCTATTTTCCCATAGGAGGGACTCTCGATCTGTTGAGGCTAACAGTTCCCAGTCTTGTGCCACCTGTGTACAGGGAATCTGTCCCAGTTGAGAAGCAGAGGCAGCTGTGGTTGGGATAAAGGTGACTTTGCCATTGATATAAGGGAAAGCCTGTCCCATGGAATCCCAAGTAGACAAGCTGAGTGCCCAGTGTCCACTTGCCCCTCCCCTAGTGCCTCCTGGACTCTCCAGATTATTATTGCCAGAGAAAAGGAGAAGCTGCCTTCCCAAGCCACCCACTCCCAGCAAAACTACTCTCCTCTGCCCACCTCATCCACTCCTACCCTTTCCACCCCCGTCTTTCTCCCTTTTCTAGCCAAAGCTCTCCACAGCTCTGCAGGGAAGTGGATCCTAGGCTAGGCTAATCTATTTTAGGACCAAATCTACATGCCATGTCAAGGTGCCAGGATGTAGTTTTCAGCTGGGCTTCCTTCCTTGAGGCCTTCTGAAGATTTTATCCGCTGGGTGGCCGGGCCTGTCCTAAAAAAAAATGGTTAGTGCCCTGACATTAGCATGGTTGTAAGCAACCAGGAGTGCTTAGAACCCGATGGGTTTCAGGGTGAGGGGTTCATGGGGAGCAATGCCACAGGGCCATCTGAGAAGGCTTCCTGCAGAGCCCTGCCAGCATGGGCTTTCTGGAGCCCCCCGAATACCAATAAAGGAGGGCATCCGCCGCCCAGCTCATACTCCACCAGCCACCGCCCCAGCCTCCTCTCGCCTAAAGTTTCTTAGATACTACCCCCATCCCCACAAGATGACGGGAAAATGAATGACCTAAGAGGGGCCCATATAGAAGCCAGTCACACTATTGGGTGTGGGAATGGGATTCTGGGAACTGGAGCTAACAGACATGCTTTCTTGCCTGTGAACGTCAGGTCAGCCTGGTGAAGGCACTTACCTGGGGAAGAGAGACTTGGGTTCCAACCTAGGCTCTGTCATTAGCCAACAGTATGACTTAGGGAGAATCACTTTCTCTCTCTGAACCTCAGCTTTAAAAACAGCCCTTACAGGAAGCCTGGAAACCTCTTCTAGTTAAACTCAGGCCCTGCTGGGCAGGGGCAGTCAGGAGCTTGGGCTCATGTGTGCTAAGCTATGTGTTAGGCCCAGGCTGAGTGTGAGCTGTGGAAGGAACAACTGATCTGGAACCTGATGGGCAATTCTGTCTTTGTCCTTGCCTTATCATGTGGGTTTAAGCAAATCATGTCCTGTTCTAATCTTCAGTTTCTCCTTTAGGAAAATCAGGAGGCTTGGCCAGGTAGTCCCTGGAACCCCTTTCATCTCTGATGTTATAAAAGATCTACTCACCCACCCTCAAGACCCATCTTAGGGACTTTGAAAGCCTGGGGGTACAGACTCCAGTTCCACCGCCAGTAGTGAGCAGGCCAGTGGATCCGCCTCAGCCCTGAAGGGGGCGCCAGTGGGAAGCGAAGGAACAGCGGGAATTGAGAGGTTCTTGAACTGGCACCTGCACCTTCCTCAGTAGGGGGACGCAGAAAGCCGGTGACGGATGCTGAGCCCTAGAGCGGGAGCTAGCCCTTCCCCCGCAAGGCAGCTTATTCTTCGACCAGAACTACTCCTCCAGGCCCCAAGCAGGCTGGGCCAAAAGACATTAATTTAGGGGAGGTGCCTGAGCCAAATCCAACCCTCCCAGAAGCCAGACCCAGCTCTAAAGTGTCCTCCCAAGTGTTCAGGGAGAAAAGCTGTAAAATGAGAAAGATGCTCTCTCTATCCCAGAAGGAATGGGCAAGAATCCCCAGTGCCTTCGGCTGCTGGTCTATACCCCTGGTTCAGTTTCCCTAACTGTTCAGCAGTAAAGCACCCCCTTCAACTTTTTGGAAGGTTCCAGAGTATAGACACCCTTTTAAACCAGGGTAACTTTGGCTCTGTTAAATACCAGCCACCACTGTACCATGTGGTCCCTTCCTGCCTGGCTTCTCCCTTGGTAGCAGCAGTAATCCTTGCGGGCATTAGGACTGTCATTGTCAGGATCCTCCCGGAATATTCTAAAATGTATCTGGCCACTAACCACTGGCAAAGGTCTGTAAGTCACCAGGGAGCAAACAGAAATGACAAACCAGGAGAAATGTAGGAACCAACTGTTGACGGGAGAGGCCTGGCTCTTCTTGCAGATGCATGTAAAGAATTACAGATCAGCAAATTTATGAGTGTGCAATCAGAGTTTATTAGTGATCCATTCCCATTCTCATGGAAGAGAACAGGCCTAGCTAAGGTGTTGAGGGGCAGGGTGGTAAAAAGCCTAGGTTCAGGGCAAAGCAGGGTGGTGAAAGTAAGGACAGCCGAAGACAGGGGTGGCAAGCCCCTGGGTGGCCAGAGAGCCAAGAGAGCGAGTCCTTTGTTCTGAGGACTTATATGTAGTTGGTAGGATGGGACTAAAAATGTTACATATTGATTAACGGGTAAGTGTGGTGCCAGCTTTCCTGGGGGGATGTGACTCCCCAAACTTAGGTATGTGTGGGGGTCTGTTAGCCCGAATCCTTATCTGGCTCCAACTCCATTTGTTCATCTTGTTGTAAAACAGGTAACGTGACAGGAGGCAGTGAATTAAAGTTGCGGCTTTAGTTACCCAAAGTTATTAATGGGCTCTTTCTGTAAGCACTAGGGACTCCCTTGTAAAACAGGTAGTGACCAGAGGTAGACAATTAACCAAAGGTGTTTTATGGGCTTCTTGCTTGGCACTGTGGCCCTATCCAGCATTCCAGGCCTTGGGATGAAAGCGCAGTTTCAAGGTACAGTTTTCTTTCTTTCAGACAGTGGAAATACTGCATAGAATTTCAAGGACTGCCCTCCTTCTCTGCTAACACAGTGTTTCTTGTGATGTTGGAACCCCTGGCAACATTATCAGGCCAGGCTCAGGACGGCCGAGTTAGTGGATGAGACACGTCTCCCTCCCGCTCCTGCCTTGGTTTGCTATTCATTCTACCCAAGTGATAAAAGGCATTTCCTTGTAACCAGGATGCTAGACGCTGGCCAGTAACAGCAGCGCAGTCTCAGAGTTCTTCCTACACTGTCTCCTGCCTCACAACCACTTTGGCATTACCTTGCCATTCAGAAAGTTGAGACTTTTCTTTTCTGGCAAGTGTGTGAGCATGTATGTATGTGTGAGTATGTGTGTGTATGTGTATGTGAGAGAAACATACAAAGAGATATAAAAACAGGGACCGAGAGGGAAAAAGACTAAGTGTGTCTGCAATGGTGGAGCCCCCAGGCCAGGGGTTGCCTTTGGTCCAGAACGTAGGGCTGATGCGGTGGTACATAAACAGGGTACAGCGGTATGCAGATGGGACATGAACAGCCTGACTCTTCCCCCAGCCACCCATGGTTGTGAGGTTTCACAAGGGCAGACTGTGATCAGCTGTCATCTATTTTTCCCCAAGTCCAGAGCAGGCAAAAGAGATGTCTGCCTAGTTAGACGTGGCTTAGACACGGGGCAGGAAGGGTGACCCATCTGTTCGCAGAAAGACTAAACGACATCAGTGTAACAGTTAGCCCTTAGAGGCTTAAAAGATTATCATCATCCCAGAAATAACCAAGAGCCCTCCAAGAAGTAGCTTTTCAGCCACCCTGTCCTGGGGGTGCTTCTGAGGGTCTTCCAGGATTCTGGGAAGGCAAAGGCAGGCAGATGAGACATGTCAACAAGAGTGGACTGGAACCTCCTCCTTGGTGGGGATCTGACAATATTAACAGTTTTACCAGGAAAGGAGTACAAGGGTCCCTGTCAGGATCCTGGCAAAGCCTCAACTTACCCCACTCTGCACCCTGAAAAAAGCCACACTCAAGGGAAGTTCAGGGAAGACAATCTGTTTATTATAGCAATAGATCCAATTGAGAAGACAAACTGCAAAAGAAACTCAGTCTGCTCCAAAAAAGCAGACACATCATAGCAGTTGGGCACAGGGGGCCATTTAAGTTTCTCTCCCACCACCTCTTCCAACCACCCTATAGTGTATAAAGCCTTGAGAGTGCATAAGTACTTGAGTTTGCCCCTCCCAGTGCACAGAGAGCAATAAAAACATCCTATAATTGGACACTGGTGAATCAACTCAAAACACTGAGAAATGATTGTTTCCCTCCCCAATGTACCTTTTGGGGTGGGTGTAGTGAGATGTTTTATATTTGTATATATAATATACCTATACCTATATAGAGACCGTATACAAATGCATCAGCAAGCTTTAATAAAGGAAGACATCAGCAAGAGGCACGGCGAGAGACACAGGCTGTCTACCCTTAAGACATAAGTAGGAAGGAAAATTTCTTAACTCATCACCCGTTCCAACTGCACCAAGCCATTCCCATAGCCTGAGACTATCCTTTGGATCTGGCCAGTATTTTCAATTGTCCATCTGCTTAACTGACTTTGTAAATACTTACCAGCCCAACCTCCCCAAGGAGATTCACAGAAAGAAGTAGGGATCCAATCAGCTTTCCCTTTGTACTAATTGGGAATAAATGTGGTTTATCCATATCTAGGAGACAGAAATTTCCAAAGCCAGTTCCAAGGCACCTCAAGGCATTTCAATCCTGAATAATTGTGCTTCATTCTTAAAAGCTCAATTCCATGGGTTGGTCAGCCCACCTCTCTTTACAATGGCCCTTGATTAGCAGGAATAGGTAGATAGGGGGTTCTGGGAGAGCAGGAGAGGTGGGGCAGTTGAGAAAACCAGCAGACTGGACCCAGCAGAGGGCAGTAATAGGAACATGCAGCCGGAGTAGGGCTTGAACCCCACAGTGCAGAGAAAGAAACAGCCTGCTGGTATAGACTAGAAAGCAAGGTAGAGAGCTGGCAGCTGTGGAAACATCTCACACTTTCCCACCTCTATTCACAAAAACCTTATTTTGTTCCCAAACTCATTGCCCTGGGGAGGCAGCTCTATGAGACTTCTGGAGGAGATTCTAAGAGGTTTTGAGTAAAAGGTACACATGAGGGCGGGTACCTGGGGCAAAGGTGGTTCCTGGTCCACCCTCATCTGCTCGGGCCCCTGAGGCCCATGGAGAGGACTGGCCCTTCCTAGCCCCACTGGGTCACAGCAGAGAAGAGAAGGAACCCAGAAGTCTTGGGCTACTTTATAGAGAGTTAGCATTTCTTAGAATAAACCTAGGGAATATTACAAATAATTGCCCTAAATGTTATGAGTCCCGGAAAAAGAAAGGTCCCCAGCCAACATCAGGACAGATCCTCACTCATCCCAGGAGAGGAGGGCACTCGAGATAGCCAAAAAGTGCTATCTGCAAACTACTGAAGTATATTACAAACACCCTTGGTTTCAGCTGGCACAAGTAGTCCACACCCACCTCTCCCCTCTCAACTGGTTGGCTTGAAAGATGGGTGATGTCTGCTTGCCCCGGGCATTCTGGTGGCTTAGCTGACCCTCACTGGCAGTGTGTTGATTGGCAGTTAGATACTGAACAGGAGAGTTAGAACTTCGGGGTGGGCTGGACCCACCCCACCCAGGAGCTAGTTGGCTGGCTGACCATCCCCCACTATGCCTGGCCTCTCTTCCCTGTTGTATCTTCCTCCTTTCTACCCACTCCTTCCTTCCCAGGGTTCAGATTCTGCAATCTCTTCCTTCTTCCCTAATTCCAGCCCTGGAAGTAGTGACTGTGCAAATGGAATTAGAGACACCAAAAAAATTAATCTTGGTCCCCACAGGGCTGACCTGGCCATTCCCAACTCAGTTATGGCTTTGTGTATGTGCCCAGCACCTGACATAGTGCCTGGCACATAGGAGGTGCTCAATAAATGGAAGTGAGTTAAACTGAATCTCCCGTATGCTCACTGCCCAAATTGACCATCTAATTGGCAGAGGCAGAGAATGGTCCCTGAGACTGTCACTGTCCCGTCTCCACCCCTTTCCCCCAGACTCATTCCTGCCCTGAGCTCTGACTCCCTGAGCCTGGGCAGGACCCGAGCTCCTGGAAAGCCAGGAAGAGATTCAGCCTGGGGCAGGGGATGGGGCATTGCCAGTGGCTCTGTCCTCATTGCCATCATTCCATCACTGCCTCCGTCAGAGATTGGAGAGGCTGGGCTCCTGGGAGATAAGTACACCTCCTTCACCTTACCTCCCTCCCTACCAGTCCACAGAAGCCCCTCTGACAAGGACAGCTATGGCTCTGTTCATTCAAACGGAGACTGAGGAGTCAGAGAAGATGAAGGGGCCATCAATTTTTGTCAGTTTCAACTTCAGTTTCCCCATCTGTAGTATGAGTGATTTGGCTAGTTGATCTCTGAGGGTCTTCCAAGGTTAGTGTTCTTCACATCAGCAGTTTCTCTCTGTCTCCCTCTCTTGAGATTCCCTCTTAATTGTGAGTAAAATGGCAGTGAATGTTGGCTCCCCACCAATGCTACTTTCTCCCCAGCAAGGGCGTTGTTGGGGTGGGGAGGATGTAACGTGGCTCTAGATGTGACATGGCCACAGCATCTCCCCTCACGCTTCTCTTAGGGCATTCCCTGCCCTAGTATCTAGTCACAGATCAGATGAAAACTGCTGAGGGTAACCGGGAAAGTCTGAACAGAAGCTCTGAATGAGGCCCCTGCTCTGCACATCACCTTCTCTGCCCACGGCCTCCAGCCCCTCCTCATCTCTGCACCTTGGTTGCTCCCGGCACAGGCCGACGGTCATCCTGTCAGAGAAGACAGTCTGCAGTAAACTTGTTTTCCAACAGGAGATGGAAATTTATCTCCTGTTGGTGGGCAGCTGTGGTGGGAAATGACCTGGACAGCACAGCCTACAGTGACCCAGCTCAGCCCTTCAGTACCGCTCTCACCAAAAATCCCAAGGCATCAACAGCCAACAGAAAACCATAGGTTTCTGGGGTAGCAGCTGTCAATGGAGAAGAAGACGAAACCAGAGCTCCCTGGACCAGGGTTCGTCTCCATTTGCCTCTGGTTTTGGCTCCCCTTCAATGCCCAGAAAATGCACAGTTGTCCCTTTAGTAAGCCCCACCCTCAAGCTAAAGGAACCTGTCACTACCACCAGCCTGACAAGGTTGTCCTAGGCTAGGAGCAGAGCAATGTCCCACCCATGGGTCCTCTCTGAAGCTGCTACCAGATGTGTCCGTGCACTGAGCAGGCTGGACGGCTGACTTTCTCCTCCGCCATTGCCCACCCTGGGCCCTTTCTCCCTGGGACCGTCACACATGCCTTCTGTCTTCTCTCAGTGATTGTCAGTTTTGAACCCACTTCTCCCTCCCCCAGGGCCCACACATGCCGTACACCATGGCAGGTTTCTCAGATTAAAGAGAGGTGGGTTACTCTTGGTGCAGGGTGGGGGGTATGAAGTGAGGGGTTCAGGAGGCGCCAGGGTGGCCCTGGGATCCTGGTTCAAGAGAAGCGCACCAGAGAGGGCGGGCAGCGGCACACTGTACAAGGTGGAGTGGGAGGAAGACAGGGCACGAGGGAGGCCGCGGGGAGGAAGACAGGGCACGAGAGGGGTGCAGGACCAGCCGCCTGTTACTTGGCACCACCGTTGGCATTGCCCTCACCGTCTGTCTTGCCCTCCTCCTCTGTCTTCAGGTCATCCGTGCTCAGCTTCTGCTCTTTTTTCCTCCTCACGCACTTCACTATCATCAGCACCAAGATGACCACAGCCAGGAACCCCCCCACAGAGGCTCCCACAATCACTGCCACTGTTGAATCCCGCTCAGGGGGCTCTGGAGAGGGAAAAGAAACAGACCCACTGAACCTCAGGCTGGAAAAGAGAGCCTGGTCACTGTCCCCTGCTCCCGCAGTATGTGTGGGGTGCTCCAGGCTTTGCTCTCCTCCATGGAAAGAACTTCAGGCAAAGCCAAAAACTAGCCCAGGCCTTTAACCTCTAAGTCCCTCACCCCAAAATCCCAGGGTACCTAAAAGCTCCAGGCGAGGGCAGTATAATGCAGTATTTAAAAGCATGAATTTTGAAATCAAATAGACCCACAATTGAGTCCTGACTGTGTTACTTATTAATTGTGCGATCTTAGGTAACATCCTCTCTAAGCCTCTGTTTCCTCATTTGTAAAATAATAGTGCCTCCCTCATAGGGTTTTATGTGGATGAAATAAGATATGCATGTAGAGAGTTTAGCCCTATAACTGAGCACAGTAAGCGCCCAATAAATATGAACATTGCTATAATGATTCTTAAGACTGTGATCATGAGCGATAGCATTATAGGGACTCTCTGAGACATGTCCCATGTCCTTAAGGGCTGGGGGGAGGAAAACAGATGCTCTGTACCCAACACAAGCTATTGATCCCTCTGCTCAGGAGGACACAGCCTCTCCCAAGGATCCCTGAGCTAATGTCGCTGGAGAGCAGTTGTGGAGTCACTGGCCAGGAGTGGTCAGGGGTCCCCACTGTGGCCCTGTTCCCCTCTGCCTGCCTGCCCCTCACCTTCCATGAGGACCTGCAGGTGGATCCTGCCATGGCCACGGTGGCGGTCGGGCGGGTTCATGATGTAGCAGTTATACAGGCCTTCATCCTCAATCCGCACGTTTTTCAGTGTCACTGACACATCATATTTGCTGGGGTTCCCCGAGAATTCCACACGGTCTCGGAACCGCTCCAGCTTCAGGTTAATGATCTTCATGCGGAACTGGAGGAACTGGAGGTAGGCAAGGGACAAGACGGGGGACTGGATGAGCAAGGAGCTGCAAGGAGAATGGGATGCCCCTCCTCCCACGCATTCATTTACCTGGAAGACAGGCAGTTACCTCCAGACCTCCACCACCCTTCCCAGGGCCACCTGGGCATGACAACACCCCTTCTGCCAAAGCCCTCTGGAGCAAACAGCCCACCAGGGTACTACAGGATCCTGGTCTAGTGTAGGGACAGATGACAGGAAAGATGAGCCTCATGCTGCAGTGGCTCCTGCCTCCTTCCCAAACCCCACCTTCATCCCAGGACTCACCATCTCCTCAGAGCAGTTACTACACTCCTGGTAAGTCCAGTTCAGGGAGAACTGTTTGTGGTTCACTGTGTAGCAGGAGTTGAACGTGCAGGCCAGGCGGGCATCAGAGCCATTGAGCACGTTGAGGGTAGTAGGTACTGTGACTTCCATGCTCCGCCCTGATGGCACTGCAGACAAAGCCACAAGTTGGTGAGTATTCTGGCTGAAAGGAACAGGGAAAGACAAGCCCGCTGTATCTGGTGAGCAGTGGGTCAGGGCCATGGCTAAGGGCTGGGTCTCTTATAGCTGAAATTAGTTAGGGGGCAGGGTAGGGCGGGCAAAGCTCATAAGGGGCAACTGATGTGGCCCTGGGGCTAAAATGGGGGGCAGGACAAGGCTGGGGTAGAGAGAGACCAAATCACCTGTCAAGGTAGGGACAGTCAAATGGCCCCAAGGCTTTCCCAGGACCATTCTAGGGCAGCCCGTCCTCCTGGCCATTCTGGTCCAGTCCTGCCATTGTTGCCTGCTAGCTGAAGACCTCAGAAAAAAATTTTCACTAAGCTGGCCTCAGTTTCTCCCATCTTCTCTACCACTTCTAGCCATCTCTGCTGAGCCAAAGCCCTTCCAGCTGAAGGGGCAGTGTCCCCGATGAGGGAGGCAGCATGGAGCACTGAGGACAAATGGAGATTCAGAAGGCCTCATGCTCCACGCCCCAAGGCCAAAGCAGTGTCCAGCCCAGCTTCTTTACCATCCCCAGGTTTCCAGCAGATAGGAAAGAGGGCAAAAAAGCAGTGGGAGGGAAGAGGTGCCTCAGGAGACGAGACAATTACAAGGGACCAAGTGATGAGTCTACAAGATCAAGAGTCCCTTCAGAGGTGTCAGGCCTGGAAACACTACAGCAAAAAACCTGATCAAGCTGAAAGGGTAACAGGGTGGGAACAGTGGATTTCTGTGGAATTCTACCCAGACTTGGTCCAGGAGACCTGGGTATGGGACTGAGAAAGGCCCGTCCCACTCTGAGGCTCTAAGCAGAGCAGAGCCTAGGGTGAGGCAGTAAGCTAAAGCTGCAGTGCCCTCCATGGGACAGAAAGCCCTCAGCATAAACTTTAAGGGGACACCCACTCTCAAGGTCACGCAATATCTCCTTACATTTTGCACCCAGTCACCTCACTTGTCTTACCATAATCCTGGCCTTAATTCTAAGATTCTCTGACAATATTGCCAAAGTCTCATACCAAAAGATTAATTTATTTATAGAGGACAACAGTAATGTTCAGCACCAATCATTCATTCACTCATTTACCAAATATTTGCAAACTGCTTATTTTGTTCTCAGTCTAGGCCCTGGGGGATATTGTTGCGAACCAGAGAGGCAGAGTTGCTGCAACGTGGAGCTTGTATTCTAGGGAAGGGACAGAAGTTAACAAGGAAAGAAAAGAATAATGTGACTTTTGGTAGAGATACATGGCAAGAGTTTTGAGAAATAAAGCAAGGTAATGGAGTGTTTTATATCAGAAGTCAGGGAAGACTGTGCTGAGCAGGTGACATGCAGGCAGCCCCTGGCTAACATGAGGGAGTAAGCCATTTGAAATTTTGAAGAAATCAAGTCCCAAGGCAGAGGAACATCAAGAGGAAAGTCCCAGTGGCTGGACTGAGCTTCGTATGTTGGAGGCACAAGGAATAGAGTGATCAGGAGGGCGAATGGTGAGACCTGAGGTCCCAGAGTCAGGCAGGGACCAAGTTCAGGGTCTGTGGGCCAGAACACGGACTTAGGATCTAATTTCTTGGAGACAGGAAAACACTAGGGACTGGGAGCAGGGGCAGCTAGGAAGCTGTCCAGGCAAGAGCTGTTTCTGTCTCTACAGGAATAGCATAGACATAAAGATCTGATCAGACGCGAGTTCAATCCTAGCTCTGCCTTCAATCAGTTGTGAGACCGTTGAGCAAGATCCTTCACCCTCTAAGCCTCAGTCCCCTCCTCTATAGAATGCAGCCAATGGTTCCACCTCCCGGCATTGTTGTGATAACTACATAAGATAAAATATATAAAGCACAGTGCACAGTCAGCCTGACAGTAATTGCTCAGCAATTGGGAGTGCTCATTCTAAATTCTCCTCAAGTCCTGCTCACCTAGACATGAAGGGCTCTGGGGTAGTCTCCTGGCAGAGGACACCACAGAGCACGGCCCCTGCAGGACTCCATTTCCAAACTGTTCTGTTGTTGTGCAAAGCTACAGGGCCCCACCCTACTACAGCCTGGAAGGAGGGATACCAAGTCCTTCTGCCCAGCCAGGCCCTTAGGATGAGTGGTCAGGCAAGTAGGCAGGACTTAAGACAGGAGACTCTCTGAACTGCTGGCCCTGGAGGTCCAAAGGAAGAAGCCCCAGCCTGGATGGAGAGATAGGCATGCACACCCACCTGCAAGGCCAGGTCTCCCAGGTGTGCACTAAAGTGCTCCTTAGGGGAGTATGAACTGAAGAGGCTGAAAGGACCCACCAAGAAGAGCAAAGCCCAGCTTTCCTCTCTTCCTGTTTACAGCCATTATGAAGGCACCTAGCACAGCTCCAGGCAAGGAGGAGGTGTGCAGAAAATGCCATCACCGCCCCCGCTCTGCAGAGGCAGAAAAATCTGCAGAGAAGGAGCCTGGTGGGGCTTTGTCCTGAGTCTGCCTCATCTCCCAAGGCTTCCTGCTTCTCTAGCACTTTCCCTTGAAAGGGTCTGCTACTTTCTCAGGGCCCCCAGCCAAAGGGGCCTCCAAGTGATACCAGGAAGTAAATGCTATAAATCGGGTTGACCCATCCTTGGCCTCTGTACCTCCCCAATCCATGACATCATTCCAATTAGAACTTGAACCCCACGAGACAGCACCCTTCATAGGGAAGATGACAGCACCCTGCTGCGTAGGATGTCAGAGACGTGGGGAGCAAGGGGCCTTTTGTGGCTGTCAGGGGATGGTACCAACAGAGAGATGCAATGCAGGATCCTTCCCCAAATCCCAGACACTGGGGTCCTGCAGAAAAGCACTAGGTGGTATACACATGCCCTCTACTGGTCAAAGAGGTCCGCAGCCAAGTCCCAACTGCAGAGTAAAAGAATAGGGAGTTACCGAATCAGAGGAAGCCAGAGGGGGGACCCTCAGGAATTGTAGATCTAGGCCCATTTTCTTACCAATGGAGAAAGTGAGGCCCTGAGAGAGAGAGAGAGAGAGAGAGAGAGAGAGAGAGAGAGAGAGAGACCGAGTACTGCACTAGCTGGGCCAGAACCATGGTTTCTGACTCCTAGTCCATAACACCTCACCTGCATCTTAGGCTCAAGCCAGAGGCCTTAGGCCTTTCATCCACCCAGGCCCTCATTAAGAACAAGGACACCATCCCAACAGGGTCAGAGCTGTAAGCAACATCTTGAATGCTTGACAAATTCTGCAGCTTCAGGACAGTACCAAATCCACAGCTAGGGTTACAACAGGATGTAACAATAACAAGATGCTTGCTGTGCTACAGGCACTGTTGAAGCACGCCATAGACACTGCCTCCTTTAAAACTCACGACGACACTATGACACCCCCACTTTCCCAATGAAGAAGCTAAGCACAAAGCAGTTAAATGAGTAGCCCAAGTTAGTAAGTGGTGAAGTTAGGTTTGAACACGCGATGCCAGGCTCTAGACAGAAGGCTGAGGAACTAAGGTTGGGTCGGGGTGTGATTGTTTTTCAAGGTGTCACAGGGACCAGATCTCCTGCTGTCTACACAGTAGGCCTAGCCACCATCTCTGGGCAGACTTGCCAGGTGGGAATGGTTCTATTTAAAGGAACTTCTGTACAAGAGGAGCCCATAGTCTTCCTGATTGTTTGGCATCAGATCTGGGGCCTGGGTCTCTTGATTTCCATCTCACAGAAAGGAAGTGACGATCAATAGGGGTGCAGGAAGGATGTAGCTTTTGATCTTAGTTCTAGAACCTCACTAGTGCCACGCCTCCCCATTTTCTCCAAGGTGCATCTGGTCCCTCAGGCCCTGTGTCACCCACTGTTTTCCCTGGCCCACCTTGCAGCAATCACAAAAATTTGCTCATCTCCTGCCAAACATTATCTCCTCCAGAGACAAGAAGTTAATTCTCTTCACTCCTCTTTTCAACCCTGTAGCAAACTATGAGGTAGGTTTACTTTCTTCTTGGTTAAGAAAAGAGAGAGCGTCTAAGCAAAGAAGTTGTCTCTAAGATCTTCTGGACCACACAGTCTCCTGGGGCAGCCCCTGCTTCTCAGGCGAGTGTAAAGCCCAGCCTGTCTCCTACACTGCCTTACCATTCAGACCTACCCCTGGTTTCCCTCAAGGCCCAGTCCACCTCCATGTAGCCATGACGGTCATTCACCCCAAACCTACACTGGCTACCTACTGCTCTCAGGATCAAGTCTAGGCTCCTTCACACAGCCTCCAAGCCCTTTGCACCCTGGGACCAGCCTCCATGCTCGTGTCCTGTCCTGCCAGCTTCCAACCCTCTGTGCTTCCTCCACTCCAGTGACCCCAGAGTTCTTACTTTCCCAAAAACACCACCTTCTCTCACTGTTCCTTCTTTCACAACGTAACACATGTTTTTGCCTCAAAGTGGGAAGCTAGCTCATCCTTCTGCACCTGGGGTCTTCCCACTTATACTGCAGATGCCAGCTCACAAAATATTGCCTGGCAGCCTCCCAGTGACTGTGCACTCTCCCTAACCCTGTTCTACCAATTCCACCTGGCTGGGAGTCAGAACGGCATAGTGGCCTAGACCAGGGCTCCCAGTGCCCTGATCTCATCTTAGGCAACATAGTTAACCTTCCAGCACCACAGTTTCCTCTCCTGTAAAATGGGGGGCGATAATAGGACCTCCATTTTTGGCCTGTTGTGAGGACTGAATAACTTACTAGTGTATAAAGTTCACAACAGTGCCTGGCGCATAGTCAGCCCAGGGCAAAAGTTAGCTGCTACTATTCTCATTATTATTAGTGTTATCACAGCATATTCAATGCTGGGTTGCTATTATTTATGTGCCTGCATCCCTCCTGAGGCTCTGAGGAACTGATTCTTATTCATCCTGGTATCCCAGGACCCAGAACAGTACACGACGCTCAATAGAAGTCTGAAGGAAGGAAAGGCATTGCCCCCGACCCGGCCATGCCTGGGTCCCAGCAGCAGATATGTTCAGTGGGCCTGAGTGAGGACCAGACTCCACTTCTAGGCCTTGCCAAACATACCCCAGAGTTTGGTAATCAGGCCAGTGACCACAGAACCAATGGTCTTGAGAAAAACTCTGGGGAAGCCCAATCATTTGGATTGCTTCTAGCTAAACACTAGTTTCCCATGCGTTTGTGGTGTGTACAGCAGATTGCTCAGCTTTTCCCCTTTGCCAGCTGTGTAGTCATCCTCACCAGCTCAGTCCCTGATAGTATCCTTCCTTGTCACTTGCAGTGTCCCTCCATCTTGAAGACTGATGCTACTACAACCCCCAAGGTTCCATGGTCTACCTCAGCCCTCAGCCTTGGAGCGCCCAGGTGAGCCTCACCACAGCGCCAATCAATTCATGTTCAGTGTCTCCCTTTCTGCATCCTCTCCCCACCCAGGTTTGCAGAAGCTTTAGCTTCCTCCCATCACCACGTCACAGCCCCCACACCCTAACCTCCTCATCCCCGAATCCATCTTTCCCTAAGCCACGTCCTTCTCCTGGTTACTGAGCCCCTTCACTTAAATAAGGCTCTCACAAGTCTGCCTCTCTCCCACAAGAAGCTCCACCTAACTCCAGATGGTGGTCACCTGTCCTCCGTCCCCAACTTTTTGTGTGCAACTGAGATTCTTTGATCAGTCAGGTTAATATAGCAGTAACATTTCTTGAACATTGGGAGCAGTAGAGCCCAACAGTAAAGAATATGCTGAAGTCAGACAAACAGGCATTCAACTCTCAGCTCACCTTAAACTCGTCATGTGACCTTATTGGCAAGTTACTTAACTTCTCTGTACTTGTATCCTCATCTGTAACATGAGGATACTAACAGTATCTACCTCACACAATGACCCACTACCGTGAGGACAAAAGAAGCTGTACAGCACCTGGGCACATGATATACATTCATAAAGGTTATTACCTATTATTGTGCACCTGACTCACTTATATGCCAGACTCACAAAAACCCAGGCAGTAGGTATTCTCCAGTTTACCCATGAAAGAACTGAAGCTCGGAGGGGTTGAGTAACTTGCCTATGGATATGAAATAAATGACAAAGGTGGCCTTCAACCCAGATCAGATTCCAAGGCCCATGCTCTTTCGTCCTGCCTCACATTTCTACTCTGTTTTTAATATGTCCAGTAACCTAGCAAAGTCAGTAAATCTTACCACGCAGGTGTCCAGGGGCTCTGCACTGCCTGTGCTTAGCATTCCTACCAAATAATCCAGGACAGCACACCAGAGAGAGAGAGGGAGAGAGACTTTTTGATGGGGAATATTCCTACTGACAATCCTTGGACTTCACTGTCAACTGCTACCTCAGCAATGAATAAGTTTAGGAGCAAGAATGAAACTACCTATAAAACAATCTTGCAAATAACTCTCTAGCCCACCTATCCACCAAAAATCCGTGAATGGTCAAATATGAAATTAACATCTGGATCACTTGACAGGGCAGTCTGCAAGGCAAGGCTGGGCTGGACATTTCTGAGACATGGTCTTAAAGGACCACGACTTCACTGGCCCATGGTTTCCTTTTCTTTCTTTCTTTTTCTTTTTTCCTGATCCCTTCACTTGACCCTTCCCCCACTCCATGTGGCCCAAGCCAAAGGTGACTTCTCCATCAGTGCCTCCTCAGTAAGTCCTCCTCTCCAGGTAGTAAGTCTCCTTACAATCCAGAGATCACTTTTCAAGCTTCCCACCCACTCCCCAACACATTTCAAAAAATCAGTGATACAGGTTTCCAGGAAGCCAGACCCAGATTCAACTTTCTGGCCCCAAATACCCTACACAGTGTCTCCTAATATCATAAAGCCACCAGATTCCAAGGATCAGGTTCACAAAAGGAACCCCTTAAAGGAGCATTAAGTCTCAAGGCCCTACATTTGCAGCAGCATTTTAAAAACTGCATAAAGAGCCTCTGTGAATGGATCTACCTGCTTGCCCCCCAACACACGCATGTAGGCTCACTTCAAGGCAATCCAAACAAAAATCAGCTCCCTTGACAACTGTCATCCCTGAGCAACACTGAGCATTTCTGTGACCAAGCGGTCCCAGCATCATGCAGTCCCTCCATTATCTCCCCAGTTCCGGCACCTTCCTTCTCAAGGACACCAAAGAGAAGCTCCAGCCACGTCTTCTTCCCTGCCCCTGCCCCCATCCTCTTCCAGTTGCGGCTGCCCTTCTGGACCTTCAGAAGCATGCAGATGCGCAGTGTAACTTACCCAAAGAGAGAAAGAGACTGAGCCCTGTGAGGCTGAATGCAGGGCGAGGTAGCCAGGCATTTTTGTGCATTTTCAGAGACTGAGATGTTAGTCAGGATGTGGGAGGGGGTGATATGAGGGGACGAGGGCTACAAGGGAGGAATTGTTAGGTTCTAAAAAAAAAAAAAAGCACGGATGTACTTCAAAGACACATACAACATCAAGGAAGCTTTATTTCCATCTCTCTAATATGGCCGGCCTGTAGGTTGCTGCTTAAAAGAAAGAGGGAGTGTGTAAGGGAGAGAGAAAAAAAAGGGAGGGGGGAACAGAGTAAATTTTGTGGTTGTTGGATTTCGAAAAGCAGGTGGGAGGGCATAAAAAGTGTTTCTGAAAAGAAGGATGCCCAGAAATTTTTACCCTCTAAAACAAGAACTAAAGCATATCCTGTCTTTCTTCTTAACTTGGATCATTGTTGAGTTTTGAAAGCTGTTAGAGGAATCCATTTATTTCAAAGCTGCTGTAAGGGCGAGGTGAATCTTTTTGTCATTTAAAAACACCCCAAAAGGAGGTACCTGTTTTTATATTATTTGGAAACAGTTCAGGGAAGTGAGTCAGGAGACTTTCAGGAAGTAAAGACTTCCTCATTTTTCTAGCATTTTCACTGAAAACAGAGTATGTCAAAGCAAGCTGGTGTAAAAACACCTAAGAGATTTTGCAGTCAAATCTAATGGAAATTAAATCAACAGGAACAGGTCACTTTTGAGACAATTGGGAAAAAATAAACATGGACTGGGTATTAGATTAATGAAAAGTTCTTAATTTTGGGGTGTGTGATGAAAATACTGTGGTTATGTTCATTAACATTTTTATCTATTACACACACCAGAGTGTTTACAGGTGAAGTGATATGATGACTGGAATTTGCTTTCAAATATTCTAGCATTAAAAAAAAGGCAGGGGAGGTAGGTGTTATTGATTGTTGAACTGGTAATGGGTGCAAAGGTTCATTACAGTTCTCTCTTCTGTTGTGTTTGAAATGTTTTTCTTTTGAAAAAGAAGAAAAAAGTAGGCTAATATCACAAGTAGGAGAACTTGAGGTGAAGTACCAAGGAGGCCCTGAGCAGAGAAGTGACCCCCACTCTTCTGGGAAGACATTTAAGTGGAACACAGGTTTCCACGCAGCAGTCACATGCATCTTTGATGGGTCATTGATGAGCCAAAGAGGTTGCAGTTAATATTTTTGAGCATTAACTCTGAGCCAAGCACCTTACAAGTGATTCCTCAACTTGTAACCCTGGGATAGGTGACTTCTTTTCTTCTCCTCCTTCTCCTTCTTCTCCTTCTATTTATTTCAAATGAGGACACAGGTTGATAGGACTTAACGTCACCCAATTTTACATATATATGGTAGTTAAGAGCAGACTCAGAGCCCGCATTCAAACTGAGTCTGTATGAAACACTGGGTGTTTCCAGTATTCCATGTTGCCTATCACCCATGGAAGAGAAGACTGGAATAGATAAGCAAGGGGTCTCTGCCTATGATATAAGAGAAGGTGTCAAGGGCAGGACATGGAGAAACAAAATGGGATGCTAGCTCAGTTCTTGGCTCAGAGCAGACACTCAGTAAACAGGTGATGATGCCTAGCTGCAAGGGGACACCTCTCAAGGGATGAATGAATTTGGAGAGGGAACAGGGGCAAGTAGACATCTTGATTAAAGCAGTGACATCCAACCTAGGCTGCTGCAGCTGTTCTAGGCTGGGGAGGAGTGAAGCGGGCCAGATTTTGGTGGGGAGAGGGCTGTGGTTCCCCAACACATCAGAGGTTGTCCATGCCTGGATCTTGCACACACTCTGTCCCCAAAAGACGTGCATCAATTCGCTAGAGTCTGGCTGTGGCTGGCTCATCCACAGGATGCACAGTCCATAGGAATGAAAATCAGGGAAGGAGAAAAGGGGCAACCTGGGAGAAAAGCATCCTCCAGTGCCACAGCCATGCTCCTCCCCACTGCCCCCAGGCCCAGGCCTCCTCCACAGTCAGAAGTGGTCAGCGCTGAGGTGCACCTGGAGGGGCACATGGACACAATCAGGGCCTCAACTCCTGCTCCAGACCCTCAGGACGGGTCCCAGGCTGCAGCACAACCACCCAGGCTGCTGCAGGCACTTGTCAGCCAGAGAGTTTTGGTTTGACGTAGCCGGCCAGCTCCTTTTTCATAATGCTGCTGAGGATGCCTGTGAGGTTCAGGGAAGCCACTTATCCAGCCCACTTGGTCTCACACTGGGTCCAGAAGCTTCTCCCTGGGGACAACTGAGATAAGAAATGGATCCAGAAGTTTCTCTGTTTCTATTCAGGATTTGACTAAGAGAAACCAGGTATGGAATTCTTACATCAGAAAAATCAGAAGATTGGTGTCTTCAAATCAGGGTGAGCTACCCTGGAAGTGTGAAGCAAGAGGAGAGCTACCCCATAACCTCCCCATTGCCCCCTCGGACCTCCAGATGCCCCTTTACCCCAAGGGAGTAAGTCTTCCCTGGGAGCTAATAAGAAACTGGGAAGCAGAAACTCAAAGAGTTATTTTGCAGAATGAAAACACCAATATCAAAGATAGGCTATTTGGAGAGTGAAGCTCTATTTTTGGCATTTCTACCAAGTACCATTCATCTCTGCACATTTCACTAGATAAGTTACCTGTCCTGCCGGGAGAAGTAGTATTACAAATAATCCAAAGGAAGATAGTTTTCTTGGCCTTTAGCCTAATTGGAGCCACAGAGAGATTCCCTGGTCATATTTGCCTTAAAACTTCACTTCTCAAAGTGTGGTCCTCAGACCAGATCATCAACATCACCTGGAAGTTCCTCAGAAATACAGTCACAGGTCCCACCTCAAACCCAAGAAATCAGAATCTTCATTTTCGATAAGATCTCCAGTGATTCTTGGGCACATTAAAGTTTGAGAAGTATTGCCTTCACCTAACTTAAAAGGTTTGCATCCCATAAACATGGGGTCGGGTTTGGGGGTGGGGGGTTGGAGAAAAGGGACTGGTAAACTCGAGCAAGTTGAGGATTAAATGCTGGCCTCAGGCGACTTACACAATATCTGGCAGCCTGTTCAGGAGTAACAAGATAGGGGTCTATTTCACTCCCCTCTCTTCTCTGTCCCATGTCCATCTCAAACCATTCTGTGCCAGGTGAGGCTTCCCTACCCCACGTAGGGCTTCATATCTTGGTGTCTCTGCCTTTGCAGTTCCCTTTTCCAGGAATGCCCGTCCTCTCTTGCCTGCTCAGCAAGCTCCTAGTCTTTCTTCAAAAATCTGCTACAATGTCACCAACTTCTTATATTCTACATTCCTCTTTGCTCTTTGCTCCTGTGACACTGGGTACATTCACTCATTTGCACATCAATTCCTGCATTCAACAAACCCAAATATCTATTTAATGCCCCATGTGTGCCAGACACTAAGCTAGAAACTGGAGACTCAGAAATGAATGAGACACAATTCACCCTTTGGGAGCTCACATTTTAGATAAGGAGACAAATGTATAAACTCTCAATATAGCATGATGAGGACAGTCCCATTTACTGAGGGATGGGAACAAAGGTACACCTGCTATTTCTTGGGTCTCCACATTACCAAGAGCCAGAGAGTACTGTCACTTTTGTTTACACTTCCTGCCTCCCCAACTAGACTATAGCTCTTTAAGAACAGGGATTGTGTCTTATTCTTCTGAGTTTATGCTGGGCCTCTACTGGTCCCTGAGCATGTGAGAATGAATGAACGCCAGTATTACATCCAGAGAAATGGCAGAACCCCCATCAGCCTGACCTTACACACAGCCTTACATAGCAGTCAAACTGGGACTGGGAGCCAGGTCCGGCAGCACATGCTGTTCCACTCTACTCCCCAGGAGCTTTGTTCAACAATGGATTTTTCCACACGGGGTGAGATGCTGCCAAGCTCACAGAAAAGACCTAAAGCAGGATCTCTAAGAGCTTAGGAGCTGGCAAATATTAAAGCCTCACACCCATAAAATAATGAGAGGTCTTCAGAATATAAAATCTAGTAAGTGTAGAGACATTTAGGGAGACATGAGAAATAGGAGATCACTAAGGCAGGACTCAAGCAGCACCCTGAAGGAATATTGATTTGTGTAGGCAAGAAGGGAAAGGGAATTCCTGGCAGAGGAACACAAAAAGCAAAGGCTCAGAAGCAGGAAAGGCAAAGGTATATGTAGCAGAAGATTCCTGTCATGAACAAAAAAATGGAAGGTGTGGATGGGTAGACAAGATGGTACCTGAATTCAGAAGGCCATGGACACACAACTTGGAGTTTAGACAGGTGCTTTGAAAGTTCTGGGACAGGCAAATCGCTATTGCTCTCACCACAAAGGTCTTAGCTTTCTGAGAAAACTCCAAGTTCCCTTATTTTTTGATAACGAAAAGATGTTTTGAGAGCTGGATTTACAGAAGTGGTAATCTCCCTTGAGGAAGACCAGACCACATTGCACACCAGCTGGCCAGGACAGAAGGTCAGTAGTCCTGGGAAACTTTGTTTTGTCTTAGTAAGAGGGTAAGTGGTCTGTACTGGGATAACACTTGCAACCTAAGGTTCTTTGGTTCTAAGTAACTGAGCCAATTAAGTGGCAGTATGACCCCTGCCAAACACAACATGTACAGTGTTTTATTAAAAAAAAAAAAAGCCAACATAGACATGTAAGCATATTGACCAGGCAAAAGGAAAAGAAGGGTGACGGGGCAATGAGGAACAAAAGACTGAAGGGCTGGCGGAAGGCTGCTGCCTTTTAAAGAAGACACGTCTTTTACAGGTCCTCAGTGGAGAGACTGAACTGTTTTCAGTTCCAATAGCCAAACTGGGATGCTACCAGATTCTTCATTATTCATGCGTGGTCCCACTCCCGCCACCCTTAGGCTGCTTTCTGTTGGCAAAAGTCTGAATGCTTCTGGACACCTTTGAACATGGGAGCATCTGGTGTTCTAGGGACTTAAAATACAGCAAATTCATGTAACAAAACTGCTTGCTAAAGGGTCTACTCCAAGCTCTAGCTTGCTCCATCTCCAGTAGCTTTCTTGCCCTTTAGAATGTCACCCCTCAGAGTTATGCAAAGCTAGAAACCCAACTGGGGAAAACATATTGAAAGGGGACGGAGGCCTCAGGCCAGGCACTAGTCCCTAAATGACCTCATTTAGTACTCCCAAAAATTCCTAAGAGTATCTATTTCATATGTAGGGGCAACAGCCTCAAAGAATTGAAGTAAACATTACAATACTGAAGAGACAGCAGAGCCATGATTTGAACCAGGCCAGTTTGACCATAAAGCCCATTCCTGCACCATAAGCCTCTATGTTCCTGAATGTAATAGATAATCGCCCTAGGAGAAGGGCATGAGAAAGCAAGTGGGTCTTTTTCATGGCCCATGCAGGGTTGTTTTGATTTTAGGCAAAATTAGTATTTGACAGCTATGGGCTTTCACTCTCAACCCGTAAACAAGAGGAAGGCTTGTGGGGAGGTAGGATGGGGGAAGAAAAGTGGGTTTCCTCTTCCTCCTTCTCAGTTACAACCACTGAACCCAGAATGGGAGCCAAACCTTGAATCAAATTCAAATTTGGGCAAGTCAAACTCTGGAAGGGTATGCCTACACTTCCGTGATCAAAATGCCCTCTGCAGGAGGGTGTGGATAAGCTGTTCAGCCCACCCTCCAGCTGTTGTCCCAATTATTCTCTTCAACCCAGAACAACAATGTGAAACTTCTGTCCACCCAGCTAATTCTGTATCCTGAAGGTCCTCAACCCATGAAGACAATATTTGAGGAGGTGGAAAAGGGCCACTTAGCCAAGGACAGTAGGTTACTTAATAGCCCAGAAATGAAACCACTTCCTCATGTCATTATGTGTCCCCTCTCTGGTGTGTCTTGGACAGGATATTGCCTTCAATAAATATATTGTAAATAATTGACATATTCCTTATTTGGAGGTAAAAGCTTAGAAGGAAACATTTAATGACTCTTAGCCATGGCTGAACAAGAACAGAAAGAGGCCCCAGGCCTCCAAGCAAAGACCCAAGAACAGTTGGTAAAGAGAGAGCATTAACAATGGGTGTTTTAGGAGAGGGTACTGATGTTTAGAGAGTTAATGGAGTCTTTAAAAAATGAAGCTCCGCTTAAAATTGTATCAGAAATCACAATCAGAGCTCAGGACTTCTGGTCAAGATGGCATCATAGCCAGACATGGCTCGCCTCTTCACACAACCACATCAAAATTACAACTAAAATATGGAACAACCATCCCTCAGAACCATCAGAAATCAAGTTGAATGGAAATCTGACAACCAAGGAATTAAAGAAATCATATTCACCAGAATGGTAAGAGGGGCGTGATGCAAAACAGGCTGGTCCCTCACCCACATGTGGTGGATAAAAATTCAGGAGGGACATCTCAGGAGCAAGGAGTCCCAGCCCCACACCAGGCCCCCCAGCCCAGGGTTCCAGGGTCAGGAAGATCAGTCCCCACAACTTCTGGCTGCAAAAACCAGTGGGGACTGAGTCAGTGGAAGAAAAAACTTCTGGAGCCCCAAGCGGTTCCTCTTAAAGAACTCACACATGGACTCACCTACTCTGACTCACTCCCTCTGAGCTCCAGTACCAAGGTAGTAGCTTGAAAGGCACCAGAGGTACAAACAGAGAAACTGAAGTATTTCGCATCAAGGTGAGAGAAGGCCATTGTTCCTTTTCTAAACCCTCCCCCCATAGAACCACAGAGCTGGCAAGCTGGTGCCATATGAGACTCCATCAACCTAACACTGTTTGACCCACTTTGGAGATCCTCAGGGACTCTGTCCCATCCAACCTATGGGCCTACCCAAGCTGCTTTCCCATATGAATGGCTGGTCTCGGCTCATGCTTCACAGCTTCCTAAATCCCTTCAAACAAGCAACAGCTGGCCTCAGTGAGCCCCAGGCCTGGCACTAGCAGCAGCCAGCCTGGATTCTCAGCTTGGCTTTGCCTGGGAATCTCCAAGCCTAGTACAAGTAGCAGCCATCTCAGATTGCTTTATAGCTCAGGCAGGGTGGCCCTGGGCAAAACACAGGTGGGGGCTGACCTTGGGTTTCACCACTCAGGAAATCCCAGGGCCAGTGCACCCAGCGGTCAGCTACAGAGCACATCAGAGCACCGCCACCCTGTCCCTGCACAGCTGATTCTCCACAGAGGGTGGAGGTTGGTGGTAAGTGGTCACAGCCAATCCTTGCAGCTGACTGGCCTGGGTGAGTCCCTCCCATTGATCTGCCAACAGTAACCAAGGTTCAATTACAAGAGGAGGGTGTACTCAGCACTCACACAAAGGGTACACCTCAGGTACCCAGCTTGGGTGATGGGGGAGGCTGTGCCACTGGACTCTACAAGACACCTACTACATTAGGCCACACTGCCAAGACACAGAGTCAGCCCGGGTTGGTATGGCTCATTGGATTGAGTGTCAGCCCACAAACTGAAAGGTCACTGGGTCAATTCCCAGTCAGGTCATATGCCCAGGTTGAGGGCCAGGTCCCTGGTTGAGGGCCAGGTCCCCAGCTGGGGGCATGCGAGAGGCAACCATTTGATGTATCTCTCATACATCGATGTTTCTCTGCCACTCTTCTCCCTTCCCCTCTCTCTAAAATTAACTAAAAAAAATCTTTAAAAAAAAAGGCACAGAGTCAAAGCATCTCTATCTAATACATAGAAACAAACGCAAGGCGGTTGCCCAAACAAGGAGACAAAAAAACATGGCCCAAATGAAAGACCAGATCAAAACTCCAGAAAAAGAGTTAAACGAAATGGAGATAAGCAATCTTCAGATGCAGAGTTCAAAACACTGGTAATAAGGATGCCCAAGGAACTTAGTGAGGACCTCAACAGCATAAAAAAGATCCACTCAGAAATGAAGGATATGGTCATTGAAATAAAGAACAACTTATAGAGTGGATGAAGCCAAGAATCAAATCAATGATTTGGAACATAAGGAAGCAAAAAACAGCCATGCAGAATAACAAGAAGAAAACAGTATCCAAAAAAATGAGGATAGTATAAACAGCCTCTGGGACAACTTCAAGAGGTCCAACATTCGCATCATAAGGGTGCCAGAAGGAGAAGAGGAAGAGCAAGAAATTGAAAATCTACTTGAAAAAATAATGAAAGAAAACTTCCTTAATTTGGTAAAGGAAACAGACATGCAAGTCCAGGAAGCACAGAGAGTCCCAAACAAGAAGGATGCAAAGAGGCCCACTCCAAGACACATCATAATTAAAATGCCAAAGGTTCAAGATAAAGAGAGAATCTTAAAAGCAACAATAGAAAAGCAGAGAATTACCTACAAAGGAGTTCCCTTAAGACTGTCAGTTGACTTCTCAAAGGAAACTTTTCAGGCAACAAGGGATTGGCAAGAAATACTCAAAGTCATGAAACGCAAGGACCTACAGCCAAGGTTGCTCTACCCAGCAAAGCTATCATTTAGAATTGAAGGACAGATAAAGAGCTTCCCAGACAAGAAAAAACTAAATGTTCATCATCACCAAACCATTATTATATGAAATGTTAAAAGGGATTTGTTTAAGAAAAGATCAAAACTATGAACAATAAAATGGCAATAAATACATATCTATCAACAAATGAATTTCAAAAACAAACTAAGCAAACAAGAACAGAGAGAGAATCATGGGTATAGAGTGTTTTGATGGTTGCCAGATGAGAGGAGGGTGTAGGGGAATGGGTGAAGAGATGAGAGGATTAAGAAGTACAAATAGGCAGTTACAGAATAGCCATGGGGATGTAAAGTACCGTATAGGAAGTGGAGTAGCCAAAGAACTTATATGCATGACCCATGGATGTGAACAATGGTGGGGGGACTGCTTGAGGGAGTGGGGGTTGCTGTGTGGAGGGGGACAGAAGGGGAAAAATCAGGACAACTGTAACAGCATAATCAATAAAATATAATTTAAGAAAAGAAATTGTGTCAGAAATGAAAGAACCATGAAAGACCTCTTTATCATATGCTGAGCAGCTAAATGAGAAGGATGGGACACAGAGGATGAGGAAAGGCCTATAGTAGTCCAGGAGAAGAGAACTGAGCTGAACCCAGACTAGAAACAGGAGCTCAGAACCAAAGAATTTTTAGAAAACTAACCCTATTAAATCTTACAATGGTAACCAAAAGTATAGGAACCTCATATTTCAGACCAAGAGTTAAATCGATGGCTATCCACTTTGGCAATCCATGAGTACCACTTCTGAAAAAGACAAATGCCCGAGCTCCACCCAGGAATCCCAGGACGCCTCTGGTAAGCCGCAGCAGAGTTACCAGCCATTCTGATACCCAGCCAGAATTAAGAAGAGCTGGGTTAAACCCTAGGGATGTATTCATACCCCACTTCCACCGCCCAGCCCCCAAATCTTCCCCAGGGCCCAAAACAGTTCCCAACATGTTAAGTCACAGTATGGCTTCCCTCCAGTCACTTCAGTTGTTTGAGGAGTTTCTGACCATAAATTCCTCATCAACACGCCACTCACCCCTCAGCCAGTGTATAAAAACAGAATGATTTTACAAACCACATTTATTTAGGGATAACATGCTAAAGGAATCATTTAGGTTGGTTTTTATTTCTGTGATTCTTTCCAGTAACTCATCCGCAAAGAACACCACCCAAGCTGAGGGTCTGACTGGATGGAAGGCTAAACGCTGCAATGGCAGCTCAGCCAGGGTCCCCAGGGCCAGTGTTCCACTCCAGAGGGGCCAAGTTCACGCCCCCTCACTGGGGCCTGTTCCTCCAGAGTTGCCCCATCTTTCTGCCAGGCTCTGAGCCCTCCATCTTCAGCCCTTGACCAACCAATGAGGCAGGAGGACAACTGGGAGGGTGGGGTCAGCAACAACTGATGCAGCGACTCAGGACACACAGAGGAGGGTCTCTGCCACTCCTAATGATGAAGTGAGCTCTCTTTTCTTCTTAAAAGGCTTGTTCTGTTTTTGGCATTCCCACAGATGACTTTTTTTGAAGTGGGTTATTTGGTGCTGACCTCAGAGAAGGCCAAACTGGGTGCTGCAGGGAAAGGGAAGGAAGAAACACAAAGCGCATTTGTAAAAAGTATTTAAATCATAATAGTTACCACTTAATTGAGCTTTTTGTACCAATGTGGCCCAATTCTCAATTTCATATGTACCATCTCTTTTGATCCTCAGTATCTGAGGGGTAGGTATTATTATTCCCACTTTTAAGGATGAGAAAACTGAGGCTCAGAGAGGCTAAGTTACCTGCCCAAGTTCATCTAGCTTCAAATTTAGAGTCAGGATTTGGACCCGGGACTGTCTAACTCCAAAACTTGTGATCTTAGCCACTGTACTGTACAAACTCAGAAAGAGGACACAGCGTTGATGCCTCTTCAATTAAGTAAACTTAATCAATTCAAGAAAAAAAAATCAAAGGTTCTATATTACCCGCTATCAGATAACACCTCTATACCTGAGATCTCAACGAGTAGCCTGCAAGCCAGAATTCACCCACAGGCTTATTTAATTTGATACAGTGTTTTAAAATAACTTGACCAGGCCTTGAAGGTCTTTGTGTTTGTGGCCCTGGCCTTTCATTGTATTTGCTTTATTGGATCCATTTCAAGAGGACAGAGGTGCCCTTTTCTGCAGAGTTTAAATCACAAGCACCTAGCACTGAACACGGGGAGGGTAGCTGTTCTTCTACAAACAGTATCACGCAGGCGGGTGAACACTCAGCAGTAGCCACAAGGCAGCTGTGTCAGCAGGTCTCTCAGTGGCAGCACAGGGCCTGGAAGTTACTGTAGCATCACATGGCAATAGCAGAGAGGGATGGGGTGGGGGGAAATGACTATATTCAACTACAACTTCAGAGTGGATATACTGTTTCATTTGGTGGAACCAGGCCAGGTCTCTGACCTCACACTTTCCTGGCAGACCTTTTCTCTACTGCAATCATCAGGGAGTCATGTGTCCTCACTGCTGGTTCAACAGGAACAAACACAAGCCATCGCCCACCCCTACAAACAGAGGAGGCCCGCCTTCCTGAACCCAGCAGAACGCTGCGTTCAAGGCCTGGTGCCCAGTCTACGAAGAGCATCATGTCTCTTGCCAGCTCACTTCTTTCGCCCTTACCCCTGCTCACTACACTCTAGGTGCTGTACTTCCCCAGGGAATTGAGCAAAGAGAAAGAAGAAATCAGACTCCACATTATTATATGGAATTCTGTATGCAGCCTTCCAGGTAGTTAGATTATGTCAAAGCATAATAAATCACAGAATAAAAAAATCTAAGAGTTATAAGGGACTTTTTGATGGAAAACAATCCCTTGCAACACAGTGCTTAACCAAGGGTCTATGGTACCCTCGTTATTAGGTTGTATTTAACCTAAGAAAGGATGTAAGGATCTCGGGTGCCCTCTTTATTAGGTTTTAATGATGAGGCAGAGGCCCCTTCACCGCTAAAATCAATCACCACTAGCCTGAATGCCCTGTAATACTCGAGACTGGGTGTGAAGGCAAGTTTGATGATTACTCTTGTATCCAGACATCTTTCAGCTTTCCTACCACTTCGAAAAATCTCTGCCCTCAGCAGTTACCTCCCCAGGTGACCTAGCCAGATCCACTCCCTCGAGGTTGCCATTTCCTTCCCAGGTCCTCCCGCCTCCGGACACCTGCCTCAGCTGGGCCCAGAATCATCCTCACCATTGTCATGTAGGTGGCCTCTGATTTTTCACTTGGTTCTTCTTTCTCAATCACTTCCTGTGTAGTTATTGAGGAATAAACGTGGTTCTAGAGGGGGAAAAATGGTACAAACGTTCCTAAAAATC
Organism: Mormoops blainvillei; assembly: GCA_004026545.1. NCBI lineage: Eukaryota > Metazoa > Chordata > Mammalia > Chiroptera > Mormoopidae > Mormoops > Mormoops blainvillei. The sequence goes on from PVJD01002868.1 coordinate 118,255, forward strand.
AGTGGATCTTATATGACAGAGAAAAGGCCATCTGCTGTCATTCACAAGGCATCAGCCACCAAAACTGGCAGGTTCAGGGGAATATTGAGAGCCAAAAAATTATCAACAATAATGATAGTTCAGTGCTCAGTGTTCCCAAAAGTTAAGAAAATTAACTTGTCAGCAAAGAGCACTTTATCTTAAGAACCAAATTCTTCGCTTCAAAAGCCACACAGTCTTTGATGGGTGTTTAGGTAGCAGCAGGAATCCTTATCTTGAGAAATTATGTCTACTCTGTGGTTATTTCCTTCTAATTAGAGTCAAGGCAGGATGGTTGGCATGAATCAGCAGCTAATCTGTTGTCAGCTCTTTCAGAGGGTTTATATGGCAGAAACAGCCCTCTCTGAACCTCATTTCTGTGGAGTTGGTGGGTACTTTGTGATTCCCATTTCTGTCATTATGTGGGGAAGTAATGTTATCCAGTGAAAATTTCTCAGGCTGCTGAAGGCTCCTGCACGGTGCTGTGAGAAAATCCTACTCTTGGATCACAAAGAGACCAAAAGATGGAAAGGTAAATATTCCAAAAGGGGTTTTGGAACGTAAGAAAGAAAGAAAGGAAGAAAGGGAAGGGAAGGGAAAAGGAAAGGGGAAAGGAGAGGGAAAGAGCGAAAAGGAAAAGGAAAAGGAGTTCAAAGAAATGAAACCATTTCTCAGTTCCTAGTAGCAATCATTTATAGCTCCATTACAAACTAATATGGAAGAAAAAGTGCTCTTTGATCCTTTCTGCAGGTTCCTGAATATTTAATCTTAACCACTAACTCCTTAAGTCCCAAATGTATCACAATTCTCCCTTGTAATTGCACAGTGTCTCATAGACAATGAAACGCTTACATATCATCACATTATTTGAATCATACACCAGGGCAAATATATTTGTCCTTACCCTGGTTTTATTGATGAGAATGCTGAGGCTCAGGGAGGCAGCACAGCCAAGCTTGAACTGGAACTTTCTGACTGCAAGTCCAGTGCTCTTTGCTCAGCCCCTCCCAAGAACGCCTGACCACCCGGGGCTGGCTCCACCTGCCCCCCACACACAGTCCCCAGGGGCTTTTACTCTAGTGGTGATGACTTCCTGAGCCCCTGCCCTGTGCCAGCCACTGGCCTAAGTGCTGAGACATTACAATGAGTAGGGAACCGGTCGCAAAGGAATGATAATGACACCACCTTGAAACAGAGCAGTATTCACTTCACCCTCATTGGGCACAGCAGCAAAATGGCAGAGTTCTTCTCTTACCTCTACGCGAGTCTTCTCTGTGTTCTCCAGACTTTTTACCAGGGTTGCAGAAGTTACTGAACTGCAAACATGAAATACATGTGGAATTAACTGGTCAGCACTGTATATTCAAGGTTGGGTGTCTACAGAGCTTTATGAAGAGAGAAACACCAGAGCAAGGGCTATTCTCTCAAGACTTCTACCCAGCTCAACTTGAAGTCTGTGAGTGTATCCCTTTTGTGGAGAGCAGGAGTTTGGTCTGAATGACGGCTTCCGCTTCTCCATCATCACTCCAATAACTGTCTGTCTATAACAATGATAAGTGAATGAACAGAAATGGGCCATGTGATTAGCCTTTATTATCTCCAAGGACTAGGGAGATATAGCTGGACTAGCAGGGGATGACAGAGACTCAGTGAGACATCAGTTCAAAGGGCGAAGATGAATTATCCCCACAAACATCGCAAACTGTAAGCTCTGGCCCTTTCCTGGTCCTTGGCCTTTGATATCTTGACCATTTGCCTTTTGAATTTGCTACTGAATATATTTTCATTTTTATCTATTTTGGTCTAAGATAGAACTTAAAAAACTAATAATTAGAGTTAAAGTTAGAAAAGAAACCATATTTTTTTGGTCTCAAGTATTAATATTTTTATTGTATTCTCAGATTATAAAGTTGTATATTCTCATTGTTAAATAATTCAAACAATACAGAAATGTAGACTGCTGGAGGCTAAAGTTCCAGTAAACTCCTTACCTTCATGGGACCCACCTTCCCCATTATCCCAAATACCACTATTAATATTTTTAAAATATCCTTCCAAACCTCTCTCAATGCAAGCGTAAGTGCACCCACACAAAATATATTTAGAATGTATGCGGCTGCAATGAGCATTAAATAATTTCCTTCTTTATAAACATGAGATCATACTATATATTCTGTAACATAGACTTGGACATCTTTCCATGTCATTACATACAGGATTGTGTGGTATTTCATTGAAAATACCGATTCTTTAAATCATCACTGTTCTGACAGACACTGAAGATGATTTCAACTTTTAATTACAATCAATGCTACAGCAAGCATATTTATGCACACAGCATATCAGTCTGAGCATTTCTTTGGAATAAACGAGTAAACATGGAAGTGTTGCTCTTCATTTTGGAAAAAACTGAGGCCCACAGGGAAAAGTGACCTGATATGGAACCCAGGTTATCTAACTCAGCATACCCAGTGCAAAGACCCTCAGAGAAGCCAGCCAAGTTCAAAAACCAAGTCAGAGGACCCTTAGAAATGGAAGTGCAAATGTAGCAGGCATACACATTTTCTGTAGAATCCATGCTCCACGGGCAAACGAGACTCAAAAGTCAGCATTACTTAATCTTAATGAGGGCCCTTTCCCATTGACACTATTTCAACAACAGAGTCAATTGTCCTAGCAAAATATTTCATCAACAGTTGGGTAAACTGAGGAATTGGCCAACAGCCAATGCAACACTAGTACCCATGTTAAAGCATCTGGGCATTTCTGAGATACTAGATGAAATTCAAGCCTTTAAACATACATTTCAACAATAAATAACTTAGGACTTCAAGGCATCCATTCAAAAATAGGCAGTTGTAACTAGAATGTGGTCTTTTAAATAAAGCCACTTAGGGCCCTCAAGATCTAGTCTTCTGTATGAAGCATATATAGTAGATAATTAAAAAATCATCTGTCTCAGACATTGAATGGTACCATTATAATTCATGCTTAAGATTTATACTCTTAATCATGCCCTACTTAGACCACCCTTTGTAAAAGAGCCGGCAATCTTTGTTAAAAATACCAAAGTGAATGAAGATGATATGGGAATGTGCAGCAAGGTCTCAGGAGCAAAGACAGCGGGGTCAATATACAGATGACATCTAATTGATGTCACTCTCTGTAAAAATGGCACAGTTAGGTCCCTACCACTCTCTTCCACTTCAGGTTAGGGACGGTCCTGCACCTCCAGCCTCCCAACCCCAGAGGTGAGAGTAGCCCTGTACCTCTTATTCCCGAGGTTCCTCTTCGCAATCAGTATCAGAACAGGAAGCAGCAGGATAGTGACACAAACAATTCCCACAATGGTCACCAGCTGATTACCACCCAGGATCTCAGGTCTGAAAGCTACTGGGGTCACCAATGCTTAAGAAAGGAGAAAAGCAATGAGAGGGCCTCGATAATCCAGGAAAGGGTTGATAGCTCCACCAGCTACATACAAAGTACCAACAGCCAGGTCAGGAAATGGAGGAAGGAGGTCAGACTCCACTCCATGTTGAAACGCTAGGACTCCAGCTGTCCCTGTTAGATTGAGAACCAAAATCTGACCCCCTTGCTTACTCCTAAAGTAGATTAAGGTGGGTAGGAAAAGGGAATAGCACCTCACCTATAGTAGAGTTTTCCTTTGCATTAAAAATTCTGTCTTAAAATGGGGTTTACCAAATGGCATAGAAATAACAGACATCTTAGAGGCTACTGATCTTTCTGTGGGAAATGATTCTTTCAAGTGGATCTATGCTGCAACACTCAGCCCCACAGTCATGATACCAAGTAAGGACTTTGGAGGCACTTACACCTGTATGGCGCCCTTCTCTAACTTCCTCATTTCACTCTAAATACACACATCACAGACACCCTGGGCACCAGATATTACTAGACATGGGAGACACAAACATGAATAATGCTGGTCCCCTCGCTTCCAAGGAGAGGGACAACCATGTAAACAGAAAACCACAGACTGCTAGGTGCTATGATAGGAGTCTATATGGGGTGCAGAGGGGCACAGAGAAAAAGGTACCCAATTCTATGTGGAGATGAGAATTTGTCAGCCAAAGTTCTAAAGTTTAAACTGACTTTTAAAGGGAACATCAAGTTTATTGGGCAGACAATATGGGGAAGGATGGAGGGGACATTGTGCACAAGGTCTAGAGGCCTGATAGGATGGTGCTTTTAGAAACAGTTCCATAGGTTGGGCTCGAAAGTTGCATTGGTGGGTGGATAGAAAACTGGGTCTAAGTCAAGACGGACCTTGATGATCTCAACCAGGAATTTGGCTTGGGTTTGTTTTTTGTTGTTGGTGTTTGTTATTGTTGTTGTTGTTGTTGTTGTTTGGCCATGAAGAAACCACTGAAAGATTACAGACAGTGGGACAGAATGTTGAGATGCATGATTTGGAAAGATGGAACTGACTGTTGCATGAAGAATGAACAGTGGCTGAGAATTAAAGCAGAGACTAGTTAAAGGCCTACAGTCTAAAACACAAATAAAGGCAATAAAAACTAAGGTGGTGGTGATGGACTGGAAAGAAGGTAGATTCAAAGTCAGTAGCAGAAATGACAGGACTTGTTGATCTGTTAGTCTAGGGGTCATGGAAAAGGGAAGAACCAAGTACAACTCCCAGGCACCCAGTTAAGAGAACTACATAGATGGGGGTGCCATCAACTGAGGTTAAGGAGATGGGATGGAAAGAGGTGTGCTAGGGGAGGTTTGGGTATGTGGTATTTGAAGCATTTGTGGGATATCTGGGTGGAGGTTATATATATATATATACACACACACACACACACACACACACACACAGAGATAAATTGTGTCCAGCATAGAATATGCTGAGTATATAGACTATAGTACCCAGTACTATGTAGGTAAAGACGGCTGAGGATGTGCGATCAGAGTACCATCACTATATTCAAGTGACAGTAGAGGCAGAAGTAGAAGCCAGGATTCAGTGCACTGAGCAGTGACCGGGAATGAGATGAGAAACACCACATACAATGACTTAGCAAGTTATTCGGTTATGTCAAGAAAGAATATATAATTGATCGTGGTGAAGATTGCACAAGTCTGAATATACTAAAAACCACTGAGTTGTATACTTTAAATGGGTAAATTGTATGGTATGTAGGTTATATCTCAAGAAAGCTGTATTAAGAAAAAGATATAGGATGACAGTTAAATGAGACAAGGACACAAAGTAAGAAGCAGACTTGAGTGTATTTATATGCTGAATGGTAGAAGCCAATGGAAAGTGAGTCAGGAGGAACAGAGAATGCACCTGAGCAGAGGGGTTCAGATAAGCCCAAGCAGAAAGAATGGCAAGGCAGAGATAAGGATGGGAGCAGATTACAGACATGTTTGTGGGTAGGGAAGGCTTGGAGGTTGAATGAGGTCCCACTTAATAGCTTGAATTTTGTCTGTGAAGTGAAGATAAGATTTCTGAGGGTGAAGAAATCTATCTGTCCTGCTTCTACCTCCTGCTTCCATCTTTGCTATTTAACAAGGTGCCTCCACAGATTTAAGTCTCTGGCCAGAGGCATCAAGGTGTGTTCCATTCTCACCCCCATCCCCGCCCTCAACCAACCACAGCCAGCCTCTGAGGGCCCCAGTGTAAGGCAAAGTCCACAGGCCACATCCTGATTGCTAAAACCAAGTTATGGTTTATCGACCTCTCTCAGTCAACACAACTGAGTCTTTATTTGCCTGCAAACTGGCCTCAATGCATAGTGTTTCCCAGAATGCAGGACCTTTCATCAGAAAACCCCTTTATTTTTGGTGCTGGTCCCTTCCTGTTTTCTCTGTTCTTTGTTGTCTCACACCAGCTCAGGATCATTTTCCCCTCCACTACAAAGCACACAGCCTCTTTCTTGAAGCTAAGTAAATGTGACGTTGAATGTCAACTCCAATTCATCTCTGAGTTCCTATATCTTTAAATTGGTAGGTTGTACTGGCAATGAATGATGTCTGGCAGAAGGGCTGGGGTTCACCAAATATTAGCTCCTTTTTCACTGACCTATTAGCGAGGCCAGAATTAGGGTGAGACAACCAAGGTGCCTAGGGCAACAAATTTAAGGAGACATTAGTCTCAGGGTCTTGTAAGTACAGTGCTGGCATCTGAGAGTGATGCCCCCTTAAATTTTGCACCCTAAAAGCCTCTTAGGCCTCACCCTAGTCCTGGCCATGCGTACCAGCTATTCCCTCACCCCTCCCCAACCAAATGTTAGATACTTTGGGGCTCTTTCTGAATCACATGTAGCACAATAGTTTTTCTGAATGTTAGATTCCCCAGGTGGATACTGCAGGTGTAGCTTCCTCGGTCAGATTCCTTCACTCCTTGGAGCCTGATGGAGCCATCATTGTAGGCAGTGTTCCCCACCAGGTTTACACGGTTCTGGAAGCGGCCCCCATACTGGTGGTACCCCCCGGGTACTTTTTTGGTGTAATAGCGCAACATAATCTCCTCCTAGAAGAGAAAGGCAAAACGCATGAGACTACTGCAAGGTGTGTGGGGGCGGGGGGGGAAGCGGGGAAGGCTGAGGGACCTGAATGTGTAGGCAGTATAGGTATTATCAGAAAGTATTAGATGACACAGCGGTGTGAACATGCATGTGTATGCCAGCATGTGTAGCTGTGAAAACTGTTCCATCTGAAGAGGGGGATGCGGGAGTTTAACTTTTTATACTCCTCCAGTAAAAAAAAAAAGTGGAAGTATACCTTTACTCTTTATGACATTTCCAGTTGGATTTTCAATAGGAAGTCTGAAACATAACTAAAATTGAACTCCAAGTTTTTCCTCCAAACCAGTTCTTTCTAGTCCATCCCACTTTGGCAATGCCTTCTTCCAGGTGCTCAGGCTAAATACCTTGGAGTCATCCTTAACTCTTCTCTTTCTTGAATAACTCACATCTAAAATCCCTCAAAAAAATCCTACCACTCCTACCTTCAAAATATATCCCAAATCTAGCACCTCTCACACCTCCTCCATGGTTGCCACTCAGGTCCGAGGACCACCTCTCACCTGGATTCCTGCAAGGAGCTTCCTGACTTGTCTCCCTACCTACTCCCAAGTACAGTCTATTCTCAGGAGATGAGTCATTAGAAATATAAGTTAAGTGATGTTACTACTCTGCTCAAAACCCTCCAATGGCACCTCCATTTCTACTAAAAGTACAGACACTTTTCCTCTCTAATTTAATTTTCTACTTGTTCTTCCCGCACCTGCTTGGGTCACTTCACTCCAGCCACACTGACCTCCTTGTTGCTCCTCAAGTACTGGCCTCGGGGCCTTTGCATTTGCTGCTCTTTATGCCTGGAACACTCTTCTCCCCAGATGGTTCCCTCACTTCCTTCAGACTTCTGTTCAGATGTCACCTTTTTGGTGAGGCCTCCCTGACCACCTCTGTAAAATAGCAACAAGACTTTGCTTTCTTGTTCTCCATAGCTGTTACTATTACCTAACATACTCTGTATTTATTTCTCCATTTTTTTACTGCATATCTTCCTCCACATTGATGGTAAGTACCCCATCAGGGGCAGGGGCTTTCACTGCATAGCAGATGCTTAAAAAATACTAATTAATGACTAAGTGTTGGCATTTTTTAATTAAGGCATATAAACATTATCATTTTTTAAAGCTTTTAAGAAAAGGAAATGGGGGGTACAGACACAAAGATAAATAAAAAGACCTAGCCCCTAACCTCTTGTCTCTTGTGATTCAAATTCACAACTCAAAATGTCAATTCTCATTCTATTTTTCTGTTGTGATTCACTTGGTGGATGACATTTCAATATATGACAAGTCCCCAGAGGTGAACCTGAGACTACATATAATTCCCCATAATCTATCATGATGCCACCCCTTCTGACCTACTCAGACAGCATATAGGAATCAAGTGAGTTTAAATGACTTTTTAATAGGGATTACCTGGAATATGTCTTAATTTATAAAAGCTAAAACTTATAAACATCCCACCTTAACTTTTCTGAACAGAAAGTTATTTGGGATGTCCCTAAAAACATAGCTTGACCCATAAGTACATCACCAAGCCACAGTTGGTATCACTGCTCTAGTGAAATAACTTGCTGTTTACTGCTTCACTGCTCTCACGAACTACTGCCCCCGCCCCCGGCCCCCCAGAAGCTACTGTACTAATTCCAACATTTGAAGCACGCATAAGACAGGGACATTCCTCCCATCACATAAATGGGGCAAGGGAGTACAGAAGAAAACTCACAAAAATAACCCAAATAAGAATAAAGATGTCATTATTCTTATATCTAGCCCATAACTTTCCTAGCGAGGCCACAAAAATCATCCACCTCATTCTCTCATGAACTCTATAAAGAGAAGGAGGGAAAAGAGGGAGGAAATTAAAATGCAGTGGTCAAGTCATATATAAATGCCTTACATGGACTATCTCATATACGCATCTTCACTACCCTAAAAGTTATGCATTTTCTTCTCCTCTTCCTCCTTCTTCATTATCTCCATCATCTTCATTAGAGTCATTTTTCCCAACAGGAAGCTGAAGTTGCCCAGCCATGTGGCCAAGGTAGGAGAAGGCCCAGTTCTGACAAGATCCAAAGTCCATGCCCTTTCAATGCCACTACATGGCACCTGATGCCTAGACTCTCCTCCTCCCTACTGTCCTGACATCTTGGCCAGGGGCTTCTACCACACACTCATGGCTTCTCCTCATTACCTTGGTGCGCTCCTCCGGTGAGAACATCCAGTCTACCTGGATCACGAGGTTCTCTTCTGTGCTCTGGAAAACACATCTCATCAGGGCTGAATCACCCACATGGACTGTGAGCTCTGGGGATAAAAAGATAAATCAATTTAAAACCAAGATATATAATCTACAGAAGCCAAAGGACTCCTAGGAAAGATAATGTTTAGCCAAAAACCCTCAAAAGTAAAAAGAACATTACCAACAAACACTACACACATTCTCTCCATAGATGATCCAGATGACCCTGTATGGACAAAGTATTCAGAAGCCTCTCACTCAAACCAACAAGACACTCCAATAGTAACATAATAATACCCTTTAGCTACCTACATACATCAAGTCTGAGGGGTTCTGTTGTCTTCATACTACAATAAACATTTTCTGGTCTTTTTTTTTAAAGATTTTATTTACTTTTTAATTTTTTTTTTAGACAGAGGTGAAGGGAAGGAGAAAGAGAGGGAGAGAAACATCAATGAGTGATTGCCTCTCACACGCACCCTGCTGGGGACCTGGCCCACAACCCAGGCATATGCCCTGACTGGGGAACCAAACCCGATGACACTTTTGTTCACAGACCGACACTCAACCCACTGAGCTACGCCAGCCAGGTGGCCGGCCTTCCTTAATTCTCTTCTCCTTCCCCTTTGCAGAATTTTTCCCATGACCCTCAGTTCCACCTCCAGTTTATACTAAGAAAGTAGAAAAAATCTTGAAGCCCACCATTTTCTGTTTACCTACTTAGATACCCACATCTGCTTAACATAAACAGGAAGTGGAAAGTTATATAACTCTCATTCTTTTACATATATATAAATAAAATCCACTGGGTCTCCTAGCTGAAAAACTGAATCATGGTGACTTTTCTCAGTTTCTTTTATTCTTTTTACAAGTTGTCTCAGGACTTGCTTAGGACAGTTCTGGCTACAGAACAGGTCATAGGACTCCTTGCTAATTAGGCCAAGACAAGAGACAGTTTTTCTCTGAACTTAGTTTCTTTTTCAATCCCTGTCCCCACTCTCCGACCTGATCCCCCTCTCCTGCTTCTGGCTTCTCAAGTCCTAGGTTTTTCTGTCTGTTTATTTTATAATTAGCTGACCCCATCACATGTTTACAGTATTAAGTCATTTCAGGGGGTCCTTGAAAAAGAAAACAACTAGAAAGATGTTTCTGATTTTTTCAATGATGCTCTACACAAATCAACCACAAAATCAATTAAGAAATGAAAAGTAGGATGGTATTTAGGGAGAATAAGCCAAGGTCTTAACTGGACAAAGTTCCTTCAAAAGAACATTAAGCAAAGTTCATGAAGAAACAAACACAGTGCATAAGCTGACTTTTTCATCCAAATTGTTTCCCTGGGAGAACATTAACTTCCTGCCCAGCAGGAAAAATGCATAATGGGAGGAAAGAAAGAGAAAATATTATGAACTTGAAACTCTATAAACAATAAAAACAAAGTTAAAAAATAAAAAAAAATTAAATGACAACAGCCAATACACACACACACACACACACAAAAGGAAAAGAAAACTCTGTAGAGGGAATGATTTTGAAAGTAATAAAAATTCACTGCAAAGAATACCAGTAGAGAAGGAAACACCCTCTAATTCAGTAACACATTAAAAACTGAACTCTATTTTTTATTTTATTTTTTTTCACTGTGCTCAATTACAGTTGTCCCAATTTTTCCCCCATTGCTCTCCCCTGCCCCACCCACTCCCAACATCCCTTGGTCAGTCCCCACCATGTTGTCCATTACCATGGATTCTTTATACATGTTCCTTGACTAGACCCTTCCCCTTCTTTCCCATTATCCCTCTTCCCCTGCCCTCTGGTCACTATCAGTTTATTCTTTAATTCCGTATCTCTGGTTCTATTTTGCTCATTTGTTTGTTTTGTTGATTAGGTTCCACTTGTAGGTGAGATCAAATGATATTTGTCTTTCACCGCCTGGTTGATTTCACTTACCATGATGCTCTCCAGTTCCATCCATGCTGTCCTGAAAGGTAGTAGCTCCTTTTTCCTTTCTGCTGCGTAGTATCCCATTGTGTAAATACACCACAGTTTTTTGATCCACTCATTTACTGAGTGGCACTTAGGCTGTTTCCAGCACTTGGCTATTGTAAATAATGCTGCTATGAACATTGGGGTGCATAGGTTCTTTTGAATTGGTGATTCAGGATTCTTAGTGTACAATCCCAGCAGTGGGATCACTGGATCAAAAGGCAGCTCCATCTTTAGTTTTTTGAGGAAATTCCAAACTGTTTTCCACAGTGGCTGCAGCAGTCTGCATTCTCACCAACAGTGCACTAGGGTTCCCTTTTCTCCACAACCTTGCCAGTACTTGTCGTTTGTTGATTTGTTAATGATGGTCATTCTGGCTGATGTGAAGTGCTATCTCATTATGGTTTTAATTTGCATCTCTCTGTGGCTAGTGATGCTGAGCACCCTTTCATGTGTCTCTGGGCCCTCTGTATGTACCCTCTTTGGAGAAGTGTCTGTTCAAGGTCCTTTGCCCATTTTTTAATTGGATTATTTGTCTTCCTGGTGTTGAGTTCTATGAGTTCTTTATATATTTTGCAGATCAAACTTCTGCCTGAGGTATTGTTGGCAAATGTGTTTTCCTATACAGTTGGTTCCCTTTTCATTTTAATGTTTTCTTTAGCCATGCAGAAGCTTTTTAATATGATGCAGTCCCATTTATTTATTCTTTCCTTTATATCCCTTGCCCTAGAAGATATATAAGTGAAGATATTGCTGCGTGGGATATCTGACATTTTGTCTATGTTTTCCTCTAGGACTTTTATGGTGTCACAAGTTCTATTTAACTCTTTTATCCATCTTGAGTTTATTTGGTGAATGGTATAAGTTGGTGGTCTAGTTTCTTTTTTTTACACATACCTGTCCAGCTCATATAATCTTCCAAAGCTGAATCAAGAAGAAGCAGAAAGCCTGAACAGACCTATAACAGCTAGTGAAATTGAAGCAGTAATCAAAAAACTCCTGGCACACAAAAGCCCTGGACCAGATGGTTACACAGTTGAATTTCAGCAAACATTTAGGGGAGAGCTAATTCCTATCCTGCTCAAACTATTCCAAAAAATTCAAGAAGAGGGAAGACTCCCAAACTCTCTTTATGAGGCCAGTATTATCCGAATTCCAAAATCAGGTAAAGACACAACAAAGAAAGAAAACTACAGGCCAATATTGCTAATGAATGTAGTTGCTTAAATCCTCAACAAAATATTGGCAAACTGGAAACAGCAATACATTAAAAAGATCATACACTATGGTCAAGTGGGATTCATCCAGGGATGCAAGAATGGTACAACATTTGCAAATCAATAAGCATAATACATCATGTAAACTCTATTTTTAACATGCAATAATAATAATGACTAAATCTCTGAGTCCTTTCAATTACCAGGCATGTGCTAGACACCCTACATAGTCTATAAGCTAGTCACTACAATATCCTGAGGTATTCATTATTACCCTCCCATTTTTGTAGAGGAAGAAAGTGAAAGGGGCCAAAACCACATGGCCAGTAAACACAGGGCCAGCACTCAAACACTGGCCTGAGTAAAAACAAAGTCCAAGCTTTCTCACTGAGCTCTGCCACCTCACATTAATGGAAGGTTGGCTGACTCCAGAGCGGAAGTGCAGGAAAATAGTGTTATTTTTATTTGTGAGAATATTGTCTATAATAATTAAATAAGAACTGTTAAAGAATTAAGGTGATAGAATCAGAAAAATTACAACCTGAAGGGTAAACTTTGTAGAGAAAATCATAGATGACTGCACAAATGGAGTTTTCATATGGGAGGAGACAACCTCCATCAAGCAAGATGGACAACTCTATACTGGAGCTAGATCTATTCCCACTCTGGTCAGAAGGAAAAATATATACAAGTTGCCCCACTGGCTACTGGAGAAATATCCAACTAATCTAAAATTGTTCTAGCCTGTTTCCATGGGTTTCTTTGAAATCAGATCCTTTTGGTTCGTTCCCTGTGTGTCTCTCCTAAGCAGGAAAAGGCACCCATTTTGTAGGCCAGGCTTATATGGACAAGTGTTTGGGCACTGCATTAGAAGATGTAGCCCCGAGGCAATCCTTGGGAACACTGGCAACTGATCCATCTCCTCTTCCTAGAGAACCATAGCTTTGGAATCAATTGAAAAAAAGTAGGAAAAATTAGGAGAGGCCAGAGACTACCTTCTACAACTCCATTTTTTAGAAAAATTCAAGTGAGGGACACTAATTCAAAAATTTCATTCATTCAACAAATGTTTATTGGTTGCTTACTCTGCGCTACGCACTGTGCCCAGGGCTAGTCAGAAGAAAGAACACAGACCCAGGCGAATGGGGAAGACACAACTGAACAGGTGTGATGAGTACCAAAGAGGAGGACAGGGTGTTCCAGAGGAGCTCATTAAAAGAGTGGACCTAAACTAGCTGGTGGGGAGGGAAGGGTCCGGATTCTAGTTCCCTAACTAGACTGCAAGCTTTCCTGAGGTCATAGACTGAAGAATGTTTCAAATTCTGTGGTTATCAAACATTTTTAAGCAGCGGAATTCTTTCTTTAAACAAAATTTTACCTGGCAGCCCAATCATAAATCAAGAGAAAAATAAAGGACTATGGTGGCAGTGGAGGTGGAAGCTGGAGGTCCTGTCTGACTAGGTCCTCTATCAACTCCTCCCTGTTTCACCCTTTGTGTGGCCTGCCAGGTCCCTTGGACTTTGAAGATTCTACACAGCAGTTTTTAAACCACCAATCTACTGAAGCCACCCCCTCCACTTACAAATGGGAACACGAGAACCAAAGAAGTTAGGAACATCTACTCACTTCTTTTATATCCCCCAAAGCACTTAACATAGGTACCTATGAAATATCGATGTAGCATCAATGTGGATAAATGGCGGGAAGTATCAAGTATAGTAAAAAGAACATGGACTCTGTTGTCAAAGGTGGCAAGGTTCAAGTGCTGGATATGACATTTAATAAACATGAGTCCTCAGGTATAGTCACTTAACCTCTCTAAGCCTCAGTTATTTCATTTGTAAAATAAAAAGAACAGTACTTCCTTCATAGCATTTTCAAGAGGATGAAATATGTTTAAAGTAATAACAAAATAATAATCATCATTATTTTAATTTAAAGAGCACTATTTACTGAGGACTCGCTCTGTGATCAGTACGTAGCCCAAAGCCTGGCATTCACTCACACAATCAGTTCCCTTCCCCCGTTTTGCTCTTCAAATGTCTAGCCCCTCTCCCTTTCAAGTAAGCATTCATGTACCTTTGGGCTCCTCTGGTAGGACATGCAGGACCACAGGTTTTTTGAACACTCGGCTCTCCATTTCAAGGCGAATTTCGCAGGTATATATTCCCTGGTCAGCCTCTTCCACATTTTGGAGCAGGAGAGAACCGTCATTGTGCGAGATGTCCCCCACCAAGCGCACACGATTCCGGAAGCGTCCCACAGGCACACTGAGGTTGGCATAATAGTACAGCACGTAATCATCCTGGAGGGCAACACATCGGGGAAAAACTAATGTCAGTGACACCAGACCTAGGAGTCTGGATTCAAAAGACCCTGTTCTGTGGAGGCAGCATAGTTTTCACCATCACGGGATCAAAAAGTGCTTGTTACCCAGTTAATAATAATAATGTGCCAGGCAATAATCTAACTTGCACAAGGCTCTGAGGCTCATTTATACAAAAACAAACAGAGAAATAGAGTCTACACATTTTCATTTGTAACAGTGTAAAGTAAAATTTAACACCCACTCTCAAGATCACTCTGGGGATTCAAACTAACGACTTTTGAAAACCACCTGCCACTTTCACCCCTTCTTCTGCCATGGGCCCCAGGTTAGAGGACATAGGAGGCACAATGCACCCCAGGGCTGGCTGCTGTGAAAACCCCAGAACGCGGGCTGTCACTTTTTCTCCTATCTGCCCTCTAGGCAGCTCATCATGGGGCATAAGGAGTCATCAACAGGGAGTGGTTTACAAGATGGAAGGGGAAGCCCTAGGGGGTCCCTATTTCTACTTACACCATGAGAATATCCCTCTTATAATAATAAATACTAACAAAAACTTGAGTGAGAGTAGCATTATAGGAATAACATGATCATTTCTTTGCAAACACTGGAAGCTTGTTGTTAGTAATACACTACTTAGGACGAACTTCACAAAGTATAAATTTATCTCTGCAAAATCTCTGATGAGGCTTGATACACTGTTTCCTACTCCAAGAGCTCCCATGAAATACCCTCACTCAGCTATGCTGCATCTGCTAATCCCAGCATGTCAAGCAGCTGTGAAGGAAAAAGAGCAGCTTCTCCCGCGTGTAAATGGGGCAGCGGAATGCTGAAAACGCTATTACTGCGACATCATTCTTACACTTAGGTCATAACCCTTCTTTGTACTGGACCGAAGTGTGCTTACCATCTCACAGCCCCCACCCCACCCCATATACCTATGCTCCTCTACAAAGCACAGAAATTGAAAAATGAAACTAAAAGAACTTTATGTGCGTGCATGTCTTCTACTAGCTTCTCAATGACCCAAACGGTTAAGTCTTACCATTACTATGACTACCTTCACCTCACAGATGGGGAAGTGGAAGCTCAGTGAGGCTGGATAACTTGTCCATCTGGTTACATGGCCAAGTATCCAGGCTGAGAAGAGTCTGACAAGCCCCAGAGCCCAGGCTCTTACAACACCACCTCACGGCAGAAGACCTGATTCTCCCTCTCCCCCACTTTCCTGACACCATCAGCCAGGGCTTCTACTACACTGTGATATTTCCTCCTAGTTACCTTGGCATGCTTCCCTGATGAGAACATCCAGTCTATCTTGGTCATACGTTTCTCTTCTGTGCTCTGGAAAACACATCCCATCAGGGCTGAATCGCCCACGTGGACTGTGAGCTCGAAGGAGGAAACAATCAAGTCATTCAGACCCAAGAAATAACCTACAGAAGTCAAAGGCAAGAGGAGACATCATTTAGACAAATACCCTCAACAACAAAAATCAGTATTCATCACCCAGTACCACACACCTTCCCTCCCCAGATGTCCCAATGTGGACAAAGTATTCAAACAACCCTCACTCAAACCAGCATGGCCTTCCCAAGGATAAGAAAAATACCCTCCTTTACCCATGTGGCTCAAATCAAGGGGTCCTGCAATCTTCACACTACATAAATACTAAACTCATTCCATTCTCCTAGCTAGTTCCTTCCCCTTTTCCAGAATTCCTACCTGACCCCATCTCCTTTCTAAAGAAAGAAGAAAAACCCTGAAGTCCCTACTTTCAGATCATGTGCTTAAACACCCTTAAACAGGAACTGAAATATCTGTTACTCTTAGTTTACCACCAGTTCCCTATCTGAAAAAACCGATTCACAGGTATTTTTGCTTCCTTCTTCTTTTCTCTTTCTTTAGTTCCTTTGCAAAAGTTTATCTCTGAATCTGCTGGCTGTGCTGCAGGTCCTTGTAATTAGGCCAATACAGAGCACAGCTCTTCCCTTGAATCTGCCTTGTGTTCGACTTCTCCTCATGTCCCCTCCAGCTCTGCCAATAGCCCTGGCTTTTCAGTCTCTAGGTGCTTGAGCACATGGTACCACTCCAGTATCTGTAGGCCACTCAAGTAATTTCTCTTTTCACTAAAAGAGAAAACCATTATATGGTGATTTCTGTTTTCACAACATATGCTTTATGAAAAGACAACAACATCGAGAAAGACACATTTAGAGACTGATGGGTGCCAGAGGAAAGGGGGGCTGGGAGTGCTGGGTAAAAAAAGAGAAGGGATTAATAAGTACAAATTGGGCCCTGACTGGCATAGCTAAGTTGGCTGAGCATCATCCTGCAGTGCAAAGGGTCACCAGTTCCATTCCCGATCAGGGCACATGCCTGGGTTGCGGACCAGTCCCTGGTTGAGGGTGTGAGGGAGGCAAGGGATCAATGTTTGTCTCTCACATCGATGTTTCTCTCCCTGTCTTTCTCCCTCCCTTCTCCTCTCTCTAAAAATGAATAAATAAAATCTTTTGGGGAAAAAGAACACTTTTAAGAAGTACAAATTGGGAGTTATGGAATAGTCATGGGGATGTAAAGTACAGCATAGGGAATATAGTCGATAACATTGTAATAACTGTGTATGGTGCCAGGTGGGCACTGGAAATATCAGGAAGAACACTTTCTAAAATACATGATTATCTAAACACTACACTGTAAACTTAATTGAAAAATAAAATTTACATTAAAGGGTTCAGTTGAGCGTTGTCCCACAAAGCAAAAGGTCGCCGGTTTGATTCCCTGTCAGGGCCCATGCCTAGGTTGAGGGCCAGTCCCCAGCTGGGGTCATGTGAGAGGCAACCAATCGATATTTCTCTCTCGCATCGATGTTTTTCTCCCTCTCTTTCTCCCTCCCTGCCCCCTCTCTAAAACTAAATAAATAAATTCTTAAAAGAAAAGAAAGAAAATATATTTAGATACTGGCCAGTTTATACCAAAGAGGAAAGTGAACACATATGGGAAAATTGATAATGTGCCAGTCTTTTCATCTGAGCTGCTGCCCTGAGAGAAGAATGGTAACTTCCTGCCCAGCAGCAGGCAAACACACACACTGGGGAAGACATAAAAGAAAACATGAATGCTTTGGGGGAAATTATTTTGAAATAAATCAAAATTAGTTCCAAAAGCTATTTGGAATTTTCCTGTCAGGAAGAACTGAACAAATTTACATGTCGTAAAAGATATAAGAAGCTAATTTTTTAAAAACATTAAGCACGCTCTATGTGGAATCACATGAAGGTGTATTAGAAAGCAAGAGCAGCAACCAAAGCAAAGAGCAACTTATACTTGACAGGTAACCTTTGTAGAGAAAATGGTTAAAGAAAATGATACTTTCTACAGGAGGAAAACCTCTCTACAAAGTACAAAAACTCTGATTCATCCAAGCCATGACATACAGGGTTGGGTTGTTTTGGGTTTGCATTTTTTTTTTTAAGATTTTATTTATTTATGTTTAGAGAGAGGAGAAGAGGAGAAAAACATCTATGTGCTATTGACTGACGGCCTCTTGCACATCCCCAACTGGGGACCTGACACATGCCACGACTGGGAATTGAACTGGCAACCTTTCAGTTCTCAGGCTAGCACTCAATCCACTGAGCCACCAGCCAGGGCCAGGGTTAGACTTAACTCTCTGGATAGAAGGGCAAAAACCTGCAAGCTCCTTTACAGAGTGCTGGGAAAATATCTAAATAACCATTAAATCATTAAAAATTTCATTTAAAAAATTCTCTAATACATACCATTTCCACATGTGTGTTGTGTGTATGTGTGTGCATACTCTATGTTGCCTGGAACTAGAGCAAAGGCAATTCTTCAGTGTACTTCACTGAGTCAGTGTTTAGGTCATCAACCACAGTTTAAAAGAACTAATTAAAAAAAAAGGCTATGAGAACAAAGCACCTAACTAATTTATTCTTCCTATAGAGATATATCCAGGGGTTACAGAGAAAGACAGAAAAAAAAAGGATGAAAAGCTAGAAAGAAGTGAAGATGAGCAATGAGCAACAAGAAGCGGCCTAAGCACTTAAGTCCCTCAAGAACAGGAGACTCCAGCCTGGTCTGAGGAGGCAGCCAGAGCAGGCTTGCTAGAAGGAAGTGGAGCTTAAGGGGAAACCTGAAGGATAAGGAAGTTTGAGGCAGGCTTGCTAAGGTGAGGTGGGGAGAGAAAGTTCCAGGCAAAAAAAAACACTCAAAGTTAGGAAAGAGCTCAGTGCATTGGAGGAAACCCAAGAAGGCTGTGTGGCTAAAGCATGAAAACAACTACAGGGATTCTGGGACTTTCTTTGGTAATTTCATTTCCTAATCTGACACTAGCTGTGGTTTTAAAGACGACAATTTAAAGTGCAGGAATGCCAGAGGGAGGTTTTCTTTGTATCACATAGGAGGGTCCTAGAGCACCGAGTAGGGGCCCAAGGCAATCCATTTCCACTAGAGACAGAGGAAGATTCAGCTTTCTAAGGAAGAGTCTGCTACATGGCTTCTAAAACAGCTGTTTCAGCAAAACAACTGTTTCCACAAAACTGTGAACTTCCAGGTTAGGGTTTCCATTTCCAACAAACCAAGGGGAAATGAAAATACACAAAACTGGCTTTTGAAAAGGCATGAGACTTAGGAGAAATCACATCTCCCCCACCCCCACTGCCTCCCTTGGCTTCTACTTACCCAGTAATGCTGGCCTCAGGATGAGTTTCAGTAGGCAAAACATGCTGCGCTCAATTTTCAATCTTAGGATAAAAGAAAAAATCAGAAAATAGTTTCAGGAGCAGTTCATTAATTTAACAAACCAACAGTGAGTTCCTCCATAGGCAAGACTCTGCCTGAGGCTGTAGGACTGAACAGCTTTGAACACGAAAGACAAGGCCCCTGCTCACATGCAGTTTGCATGTTGGGGAGATAGAGGGAAAAAAAGTAGCAAATGAATGAATAATAAAACAGCTGATGCTGGTAACTGCCATGATAAAACAAAATAGTGGTGTTGGGTGAGTCACTTGGGGGCTGCTTTAGATTAGCTGTAAAGGAAGATTAGATGAAAAGTTCCTTTTCAAGAAAAAAAGCGCCCTGACTGGTGCGACTCAGTGGGTTGGGCATCCTCCCTCAAAGCAAAAGGCTGCTGGCTCTGTTCCTGGCTGGGGCACATTCCTGGGTTGTAGGTTAGGTCCCCAGGAGAGGCAACTAACTGATTGATGTCTCTGTCACACATCGATGTTTCTCTCCCTCTCTTTCTCCCTTCCTTCCCCTATAAACAAACAAACAAACAAACAAACAAAATCTTTAAAACAGAGAGAGAGAGAAAGCAGTAATTTCAGGGTACCCTTGAGATGACAACCCCAGACATTCTACAGCCTGAAAGTTTCATATAAACAAAAGATTACAGGGTTCTCAGCCTGAAATTTTTACCTATCCTTCCAACTAAATTAAAACTACTACTTTTAAACATTTGAAGAATATTCAGGACATGTGAGAAAGGAGATATACAAATAAGGGGAAATACTTCAACTGAGTTAAGGCATTCACCAAGCTCCATGACACAAAGAAGCCACATGAAAGCTTTTTTATTTTCGTTTTTTAAACTTTTTAAGGCAGGGCAGCATGCGTAGAATAAAAACTGGGCAAAGTTATCTTTTAAACGTCTATATTATCTCTGTGGTAATTAATTCCACTGTATCCACCAGCTCCTGGGAAAGGAATCGCTGTTTTACACAGTGCCCCACAATTTTCTTAACTAAACAGAAGGACATAACTCCAGGGAATTACAATACGGTAAACCTTGCATTCCTACCTACCACTGTGGCTGATCTCAGCCATGATCCCTGTACCACTAACATCCCACTACTGGAGGAATTCCACCTCAGAACCAGCTAGGAGGAAGGTCTTTTTTTGTGCATTGACTCCACAGCACTCTACTAAGCGCTGGTGGGAAGTCCAGCACTTATCGTGGCCATTTTTATTTTTAAAAATGATTTCTTAAAAGATTCCTTACCTGTATTCTAATCAACAAAATCCTCCATATGCAAAATCAGGGTCAAACTGTTCAAGAAAGTCCTACCCTGGGTCCCAACTTATGCAGAGAAGTCAGTTGACTTTGCTGAACCTCAGTTTCTCACCTACAACATGGGGATTAATAATGCAAGAATCAAATATGATAATGTAGATAACAGTGCTTTGAAAAACAGAAAGCATAAGATCCTATTTTTATATAACCTAAAAGTCAGACTGGAAATAGAGTATATAGCTTTCAGGACAGATTGTGGGTTCAGAGCATCTACCTTTATAAGAATAGCAAATGAGTAATCATAATGAACTGGAAAACTTTTAAGTTTCAATTTTTGAATCCCATCACAACAATGTAGATAATTACTACACCAACTAGATGTACCAGAAGTAACAGTAAGTTCCCAAGTATAAGTACATCTAATGAAAACACAGATCTCTCTCAAGATAGCCACAGCCCTGTTCCTGCCCCATGACGCGCACCTCACACACACTCACATGGGCAAGGGCTCGCTTTACAGCATGTCATAATTTTAATATATCATAACAGGGACCCCTAAGATCCCTAACAAGCTCTGGATGAATTCTTCTCCAGGGAGTTGGGTGGGCTCCCTTCTCTCCCCAGCAAACAGCTCTTGTACATTTCCCAAAGCAGTGTACCATTTGCATGGAGAATAATTGATTTATATGTCTAACATCAAACCACATCAAGTCTATATTCTTGAGGACATAACCATCCATGTCTTACTTAGGAGTGTCCCATGCCTGTGCTACAGTACCAGTCAAGTAGCCAGCATATGCTGTGTAAGTGCTGATAGCTGCCAATATGACCATCAAATCAAAATCAACTTAAATATCCTACAACCGAACCACTCTATTTTAAGAGGAAACCAGCAACCCCAAAAAGACCCTGAATCTGATCACCAAACTCAAGTCACTCAGAGCCACACCCGAACTATTTTTCAAACAAATTCTAAGAAATGTGCAAACAACATGATGAATAAAAGATACCCATTTTCAGTTCCGAGTATTCAAATGCACCATTAGAACTGTATAAATGAATTAGAGAAGCAATGATTTAACAAGCAAAATAGAAGTAAATCGAATTTTTTTTTTTAATTCTCTTCCCTAAGTCAGGCCTTCCATTAATTCTTTGAACTTTGGGGAATCACTCCATCTATCTGGGTCTCCTCCTTAACATTAAAGGATCAGACTTCTTTTTAATCCCCCTAGTTGATACAGCACCACACTAGGAATCAGTAGTGGATATGCAATAAACCAGAGAAGGTTATACTGCTGGTACCGTCTGAGCACTTTACACATTAAGCCATTTAATTCTCACAACAACCCCATGAGGTTTTACAGATAAGGAAACTAAGGCACAGACTGGTGAGTGACTTGCCCAATAACACACCAAATGGCAGAGGTACGAGTCAAACCCAGGCATTCGGGGTCAGAGCCTGTTTCCTTAGTACTCTGTACTGCACCTCCATGTCTGTGATAGCAACCAATACTTTAGGGCAACTGCCCTGAACTTCATTTGTCAAAACAAGATTAATCTGTTCCCCCTGTTTAAATGTTCTTCACATCCCTGTCACCTGGTTAACTCATCTTTTAGATCTCAAGTTAAACCTCTTCTGAACACCCTTCCTGGGCCAGAGACCTAGGCACATATTCTAATAGTTCTATTGATCTTTCCTTTAGGGTTTGTCACAATTTCTAATTGTCCATTTATTTGTGTGCTTGTTTAAGTCTTGCTCTCCATCCTCACCCCTCCATGGCTATACGCTCCATGAGGCCAAGAGCTGTGCTATGTGCCACTGCATCTCCAGTGCCAGCATGGAGTAAGGCCTGGGGTGAAAGCCCGGTGACCACCTGTCCTGTGAGTTAGTAACAGAGCTCAGAACACTCTAGTCAAGTTTCAATGTTCTAGTTAGTGGCTATTATTCAGAAATTCCTACCATATACATACAGTGTCACCAAATTATGAATAGTCCTGCACATCTGTCTATGACAGGAATTTCTGAATATGCATTTGTGTACATATAAATTCTGACATATATCTGAATAATAAAATTCTGAGTTTTATATATAATACAGTTGATCCTTAATGTACAGGTTAAGGGTGCTGACCCCGCACAGTCAAAAATCACAAGTATAACTTCTGACTCCCCCAAAACTTAACTACTAATAGCCTACTACTAACCACAAGCCTTACCGATAACATAAACAATTAACACATATTTTGTATATTATATGTATTATATACTGTATTCTTACCATAAAGTAAGTTAGAGAAAAGAAAATGTTATTAAAAAATCATATGGAAGACAAACTACATTTACAGTACTGTACATATTCACTGAAAAAATATGCATATAAGTGGACTCACACAGTTCAAAACCATGTTATTCAAGGGTCACCTTTATTTATATACATCAGGTTCTCAAATAACTTCATTTTTTTCAACATCATTTCATTATAACAATCATAAGAAAAACACTTGATTCCCAGCCAGGGTCACTGTCTGTTTGCATGTTCCCCCCATGTCTGTGTGGGTTTTCTCCAGCGACCCCGGTTTCCTCCCACATCCCAAAGTGCACGTTAGGTTAACTGGTGTGACTAAATTGTCCCAGGCTGAGTGAGTGCGGGGGTGTAGGTGTGAGCGGCCCTGTGCTGGAAGGGCGCCCTGTCCAGGGTGGGGTCCAGCGCGGGGTCCCAACCTGCCCCCTCAGCTGCAGGATAGGTTCCTGCAACCTGCAACCACGAACTGGAAAAGGTGGGCTGGAAAATAATTATCTTACTAGTTTTTATTAATCTTTCCTAAATGTATGTATAGGTCACTTTTATTTCACTGTTCAATATTAGAACTGTTTGGAGTCTTTATTTAGAAGTTTGGTGATGCTTTAGAGACTAGAAAGATGTTGTAAGAACTGAACTCTTGCTTATATCAGCTAATGGTAAAATCAGTTTCTGTATATGCTGATCCCTTTAAAGTCAGTTTCAAAGAACTTATTGACAACATTAAGGACACACAGTATATAAAATAAATATCAGTCTTTAAAAATCCACCAAAGCATTCAGATATACCTTAAAACACCTTAATAATAACAGGCTCCATTTGAACTCTCAACTTCTACTCTGCTTACTTCTCCAGACACTGATTTGTCTTCTCAGCAGATATTCTTGAGATAATCTTACATAGTAAGTTATCTCATATCTTGGCTAAACGTTTTGACCTGAGCTCATGGCTCTTTCACTATATAATACTGGGTAAATATCTTCTATCACTCCTGAGGAGTTATAACTGTAAGGATCGAATTTCCTATTGTTAATCATGTAGGGAAATGTTTATCCTTGATGCAATTATGACAGAAAAAAGAATCCTGAGATAAGAGACTCATAACAATAAGACTACCACACAGGATGTGAAAATGACCCTCACATATTACAATATTACAAGACAAAATAGGGAGAGGTGCTGTCTCAAAGTGTTTGCCCCTAGTAAGGACAACCAACCATGGAGCAAATACAATGGCATACCCTCCCCTTACACAACCAGCCCCACTTGCAATTCTATGTTCCTTCAATTTACACATGGCTGTGCACCTTTCGGATCTTAGGTGTTTTTAGGTATACAAGTCCGCATAACCATTCTGAGGAATGAACCTCTTAAAATGTGTCCTTGTTTTTCCTTCCAAGACCATTTAACACAGACTGATAGGTTACAAAGCTTCTTGTAACACAGTCTAGGTTACATCAGTCAATCCTCTACAAGAAGTGAGGCAGTATAGTAAGAAGCAAGGAAAAATCCTGGTAAAATGGAGTAGGGAAGCTGAAACAAGAAAATTAAACAAGGCCAAACAGCTTGAGCAACTTCTAGCCAGCTAGTGAATTGCAAGACCTTATCTCCCCTAACCAAGGACACTTGAGAGCAAATGGTTTATACCTCTCCTCGCTAACCAGAGATACATAGCTTCAATCACCCTGGTCTGGGAGATAGGTAACAAAGGCCTAATTAATGCCATTTGTGCCAGCCAAACCCAAGGACGGATGAAGTCAGGGGAACAAATAACAAAAAACCCAATTAGTGCCAGAGAGACCCCAGAGTAAAACAGTGAAAATGACCAGAGAATAATCCCAAAATCCCCGAGACACTCGTTTTTGATGAATCTACATATTGAAGGCACACCTGGAAAACTAATGAATATTCTGTTAAGGCCCTTCTCTAGGATTCCTGCCCTATAGAAGAGATAAAAACCCTCTAAAGACTCAGTGCAGGCTCTGGAGCACACCTACACCTTTTCTTGGGCATAAACAGTGTACTTTCTTTTTCCTAAACTTTAAGGGTCCCCATGAGACTTGCAACCAGGAGAGCAGCAGGCAACAGCAGCTGGTCCTAGGCTAACCCCCTGAACTTATCTTCGAGGCCCCCTTTTTGTCTGACATTCCAATGAGCTAAAAGCAGCCCCACCTTGGCTCATTTCTGTCACTGTAACTTTTACCTCCCATAGAGCTAATAGCAGCCCTGTCTCGGCTCACTTCTTCCCTATAAAAATGCTAGGGAGCCGAAGCAGAGCACCGCCTAGGCTCTCTCCTGCTGCTTCTTCCTCCACCCTAAATCTTTCTTTTGTTTCACTGTCCCCAGCCTTAATAAACGTACTCTCAAAACCACCTGAACTCAGACTTCCGGCCAAGATGGAAGCATAGGTCATGAGATACACTTTGTCTCCTCACACAACCAAAAGAAGGACAACAACAAATTTAAAAACAGAAAAGCAACCAAAACTGCCAGAAAATCTAACTGTATGAAAGTCCAACAACCAAGGAGTTAAAGAAGAAACATTCACCCAGAATGGTAGGAGGGTAGAGATGGACACAGGAAGCCAGAGCGGAGAGGCAGTAAGGTGGCAGCTGGAGGACTGTGCTGGCAAGTGCGCAGCTGGTGGTCCTACATTTGCATGTGGGTAAACCAGGAGGAACAACAGGGGAACAAGACAGACCACGCAACCTGGGGTTCCTGCATGGGAAAAGAAAGCCTCAAAACCTCTGGCTATTAAAATCTGTGGGGGTTGAGGCAGAGGGAAAAACTCCCAGCCTCACATGAGAGCTTGTTGGAGGAGCCCTCAGGGTCCTAGAATGTACACAAACCCACCCACCCAGGAACCAGCACGAAAAAGGCCCAATTTCATTGTGTGCAGCGGGGGAAGTGACTGAAAGCCCCTGAGAGCGGACTAAGCAGCATTCTTCCCTCTCAGACCCCTCCCCCACAAACAATGCCACAAAGAAGCACATGGGTTGCCCCACCCCAACAAACACCTAAGACCCTGCCCCTTACAATGTAACAGGCATGCCAAGAACAAAAAAAATATGGCCCAAGTGAAAGAACAAATCAAAGCTCCAAAAATAGAACTAAGCAATGAAGAGACATCCAACCTATCAGGTGCAGAGTTCAAAACACTGGTAATCTGGATGCTAACAGTAATGGTTGAGGATGGTCGAAAAGTGGAGGAAAAAGTAAAGGCTATGCAAAATGAAATAAAGAAAAATACACAGGGAACCAACAGTGAAGGGAAGGAAACCAGGACTCGAAGCAAAAATTTGGAGGAGAAAAGAAATAAACATTCAACCAAAACAGAATGAAGAAACAAGAATTCAAAAAAATGAGGAGAGGCTTAGGAACCTCCCAGACAACTTTAAATGCTCCAACATGCGAATCATAGGGGTTCCAGAAGGAGAAGAGGAAGAGCAAGACATGGAAAACTTAGTTGAAAAAATAATGGAGAACTTCCCCAATCTGGCAAAGGAAATAGACTTCCAGGAAGTCCTGAAAGCTCAGAGAGTCCCAAAGAAGTTAGACTCAAGGAAGCACATACCAAGGCATATCATCATTACATTATCCAAGGTTAAACATAAGGAGAGAATCTTAAAAGCAGCAAGAGAAAAGGAGACAGTTACCTACAAAGTAGTTCCCATAAGACACTCAGCTGATTTCTCAAAAGAAACCTTACAGGCAAGAAGGGGCTGGAAAGAAGTATTCAAAGTCATGTAAGGCAAGGACCTACATCCAAGATTACTCTATCCGGCAAAGCCATCATTTAGAATGGAAGGGCAGATAAAGTGCTTCCCAGATAAGGTCAAGTTAAAGGAGTTTATCATCACCAAGCCCTTATTATATGAAATGTTAAAGGGACTTATCTAAGAAAAAGAAGATGATCAAAACTATGAACAGTAAAATGACAACAAACTCACAACTATCAACAACTGAACCAAAAAAACAAAAACTAAGCAAACAACTAGAACACGAACAGATTCACAGAAATGGAGATCACATGGAGGGGTAAGGGGATAATAGGGGAAAAGGTACAGGGAATAAGAAGCATAATTGGTAGG
Source organism: Mormoops blainvillei (assembly GCA_004026545.1). Classification (NCBI taxonomy): domain Eukaryota; kingdom Metazoa; phylum Chordata; class Mammalia; order Chiroptera; family Mormoopidae; genus Mormoops; species Mormoops blainvillei. The sequence goes on from PVJD01002868.1 coordinate 145,017, forward strand.
CACAAAATAGGCAGGTAGAGGTTAAGAATAGTATAGGAAATGGAGAAGGCAAAGAACTTATATGTACAACCCGTGGACATGAACTACGGGGGAGGGGGATGCTGGCAGGAAGGGGTGTGCAGGACAGGGGGGAATTAAGGGGAGAAAAAATGGGACAATTGTGATAGCATAATCAATAAAATATACTTTTAAAAAAAGTACCTGGACTCACGTTGCGAAATCTTTCCTACATGAAGTCAAGATCCTACACCCTACAGGCCGGTCTGAGGCAGACCCACTCTGTGCCTGGTCCCTGTCGCATGACAGAAGGTACCTTGGAAGTCATTACTCCTGTTCGTGCCTTCTGACCAGGTTACCTAAACCATGCTACATCAGTCCTTCCTGAGATCAGGGCTGTACAGAGGGCATGACAAGTATGGTCAATCACCCAGCTCTCTGGTGAGGCTTCAGTTCCTGACTTCTTAAGGTTAAATATTAGTCTGCCAAGGATTGAGAGAAGAGAAACAGTGAAGGAAGAGTCTTGCCATGAGCTCTATCTATAGCCACAGGTTTGTAGTTTTCAGCATCAAGCTGGAATTAAAAGCTAAAGCCTTATCATCATAATTTACTTTTATTAAGAGCAAACCTTACTCGTCTATTCTCTGAGGATCTTGACATAAGTTACTCTACACTACAGAAGGGAAAACTGCACCCACCCACTAGGCTGACTTATACAGTCCTCCTACAGAGGTTGAGAGTTCTGTGATTGTGGCCTCATAACCCAAAAGGACGGCCATTAAAACCTTCAGAGCCTTCTTCTGACAGAGAAAAGTTCAACTCACTTCTTAAGAAATACAAAGCAACTGCTTACCCAAGATGAGAAGCGCCCAGGAGCAGCAATGCACTGAGCTCTGCCACGACTGCGGTTCTCTACTCTTACTGAAGAGGTGCTACCAGCACAGAAGTTCAGGCTCAGAGCAAACCAAATGTGTGAGTCCTGAGGTGGCTGCAGAGACACAAACAGGAACTTCTGAATGCATGTTCTCATTTAAGTCATCTGGCCTGTTACCCAGTTTGTATTTAAACTGTAAAAAGAGGTAATAAACTCAACCTACTGAGGAGCTCACATTCCCGACCTCTGCAGGTGTCACTTTCCCTGCAAGATTACCAGCTCTCTGAGAGTGGAACCTTGGATGGCACCAGGCAAACATTTGCTGAGAAAGAAATCAGCTTTGGGCAAACAAAATACAATAGATTCAAGATTAACACAAAACATCATGCTCTGTGTTTAAAATATAGCAACCTCTCTTATTTTTCTCTCTCAACACAGGTGCGATAGAGGCAGGCAATCCCCCAATCCCTGCTTCCAAGCTATGCCTGCTCAGTCCTCCAACTCACCACCTAGACATGTCAATTTCCTCTGACCTTGTGACAGCAATATTTCCAGGAAACAGCATTTTATTCCCCCAGAGAATCCCTTGGGTGACTTGGACATCGTAGATAAGAACTCAAGGCTTCTTCACTTCAAAGTATCTTTTGCTTTTAAGTCACTGCTTCAAAATAAGTGTTGTCAATGTACATGACTTCCACCTTGGCTGGACTGGCTTGACCTACACATGGGCACACTTGATTTTTTGCAACTTGTCCTGTATCGTTTGAAAAGCTGTTGAATACTTGTTCTTTTCAAGGACTATGCTCCGTGGTTCTTCAGAAGTGATGTGCTGGTAAGTCAGCAATTTACCTAAAAACACCCACCATGGCCTATTTCAAGCTACCAGTAATGTAGCAATGAGAAATTGAAAGATTCCCAAAAATCTGACTGGCTCTTGCTATGTGAGTTGGATCCAGCACACCTCTGAATCTATGCAGGTTCTTGCCAAGGTGCAGTTCAGAGATGAATGGGTTGCTTGGTGCTGAAAACCACAAACCTGCCCCTCTTAACATAAGACAGTTCTCATCTTATATGTAGAGATACACCAGAAAGTGCAAAGAAGTTTATTAACTATGATGTGGTAAAGAGATCAAGTGTTACAATGTCTGCACACATGGCCCAATAGTACATGTTCTCCTACCAAAAAAACAAAAACAAAAACAATAAAACACAGTGAAATGCAGCAATTAACAGTCCAACAGTACAACACTGGGGTCAAAGGCATGGAGCTGCCTCTCCTGGCAGCAAAGTTTTGAGATGTGCAATTAAGCGGTAGTCTTGATCCACTCCCTATGGATCTTTTTACAGCTCCCCTTCAGAACCATGACAGAGTAACACATCAGAACATTCAGATTCAGGATCTGGCCTCCAAGTTTTAGGGTAGAGACATGCAACATTCCTCCTTGAAGCGCCAGTGCTTATTTGGGAGCTGCAGAGAACTACGCTGTTCGCCAAGAAGCATAAAGTAATAGGTCACATGGGAAACACAATGCATTCTGTAAGTTCACATTGCAAAAAAGAATTAAGAGTTAGATGCACAAAACTCATAAAGTACTGTAACCGGAAGTAAATACTTGAGCAACCAAAGAAAAATTCTGAAAGGCCTTTAACCTCTTCTGAAAACTTCACAATTAAATTCCTTTTCTAGACAAGGCTGGTCTCTATACAGCGTGATAAAAACTCATGGAACATCAAAAAAAATAAAGAATAGCACCTAGAATATATTAGAACAGAGGGTCAAAAAAACTTTATCTTCCTTCCTTCCTTAAAGAAATCAGGTGTCCAAACACTGAAAAGCTGTAACCCAGATCTCAAAATAAGGGATGAAGAAGGAAACTGATAGCAGCCTTATGGCTGTGATGTGAACACAAACCCATGGAGCCGACTCAATTATCAACTTACTCTCTTCCCATGAAGGACTCTGTTGTTCATTCATTTCGAAAGCAAGAACTGCTTCAAATCATGATCAAGGCTACAAAATAACACAATTAAGGATTTACACAGCACCATTTGCCTAAAGTGACAAACATATCACACAGGATTAATTTTGAAAACATGCCTGAGAGAAAATTACAAGCCAATCTAGCTAAAACTGGTTCCTCATTTAATGGGATGTGGCTTTAACTGGGTTCCGGGAACATCATCTCTTTGTCAGAGAAATGAGGACCTACAATAAGTGTGCCTCACAGTTACATCTCTATCTTCAAATCCCCTAGAGCCTAAATTAATCATTCTTATTGCTCAAACAACTGTTTTCCTCTCTCTGTTGAGCTGCCAGACTGGCCCACTACATTGGCCCTAGACAACCACATATTTAACAAGTAGTCCTAGACTGTGAGGTTTAACCACTGGAAATGTAAACTGCCGATCCTATTTTGCCACTTCTACTTCCTTATGTGACCAGAGGTAAATCATAATGTCTATTAATTAACCAGGCTCTAATCCATGGACGAGGTTAACAAAAGAGGCCAGGCCAAATCTATGAGACATATCTATCAAACCCAATTTTTAAAAATAGATCTTGGCAAAAAATACAAAAGAGATTTTTAATAACATATACAGCATATCATGCATGTACAGTGGCAACCTGCTGAGCCACCTAGTGAAGAGCATGGGAAGGGACTGTCCTGATGGAAAAACAAAGAAGAGATAATTTTTGTGTGTCTTAATTGAGAAGAGAACTCTATCACTCTATCACAGAGGACTACACTGTCAGTCCTTCCTATGTCATACATATTTTTTAATGGCTTATAGAAATTCTCGTGTAAATTAAAGTTTAAAATGGGCTGCTATAGGAAAAAGGAGGAAGTTGATATAAGGTTGTGAGAGATTAGTAGGGGAAAGTATTGGTTCTGTACAACATCACTTCCTTATCTCAAATGTTATATAAAAACTGTGCAAATACTTCAATCCACTCATATCTGATGCATTTTAGAAATCAAAAATGTTTTCAAAGACAACACAAGTTAAAAGAATATTTCATTGTAAATAACTGGTGAAATATTCTATACAGTTCCACAAAACCTTTTGAGGAGTTTTTCTTGCCTCTGGTCTTAAAAGTCAAGAAGGAAGCCAACTCTACGAAAGTAAAATAACAAGATGTACCTCGCAAGACAACAGAAAGGACTCCCTCTGCCTCACCATTCCTTTACTTCATTGTAAATTGATGACACTTAAAAAACCCATTCAAAGCACTAACTCCTGATCCTACCAACTCTAAGGAAATTAATGTTATACACTCCAAGTCACCCAAATATAATCAATGATGAGATAATTAAACCAATGAGTAATATGCTGTGCGCTAACACACAGCTAAAAATGTTCATGGAGAAAAAAAACAAAAAATACTTTATCCTAAACAAACATTTTGTCTGGTAGCATATCGGGAAGCTACAAGCTCCATTTCATTAAAAAAAATATTTTGGCATCAGCAGTGTGGCCAACATTTAGGATTCTCCCTCAAAAAATTGGAAGAAAACATGTAATACATTCAAGAGCAAAGGTGAAAAAAAAAGTATCTTTGTATTCAGGAAAAGAATTCCTTCATTCAATTAGAGTATGTTATTAAAAGGGGTAGTTATGAGTCTCTTCTGAAAGTTTCTGAACAGTTTATAAATACAAAAAGAACATTTCTTCAATAAATAAATGGTCCCTAATGTCTTTACTAATGAATTCCAGAATTCTCCATCACTACTCTCCAGGTCAGCTCCACTTCTCTGAGAGGCTTTAGCTGCCAGTGGATTGGGATATTTTCGATTATTAGGTGATTCTTCTTATATCATGCAGACTTTCATCAATATGTCTCTTCATAGTCTGAATCCTGGAGGGGAAAGAACAGTAGTTGTGATATGTATATGAAGTATAACGCAACAGCTAGAATTTAGCCAAGGCCACTCATCAGGATCTCCCAAATAGAACCCAGTTTGGGGCAACATCAACAGTGAGGTGGCAATGACTCAGTACACTAAATTCCCATGAAACATCCCAGGGTCTATATAATTGGTGGCTATCAGTTGAATTTCTGCTTTGAAACCCTAAGCATTCCCTTTTCCTTGGCAAATATTTTTAAAAACCTGAATACTCACTAAAGGGTGCCTGTCTACTGTAGAATGTGTAGGACTGCAGCTTGGAGTTTGGAGTAGGAGTCAGTCTACCTCTGAGTTTTAATTCCTTGCTGCCAGCGCGACCCTGAGTGAAATCATTTAACTTCTCTAAGCCTCAGTTCCCTCATCTGTAAAATGAGGATAATAAAAATACTAATATTGCATAGAACAACTATGAGAATTAAATGAGATAATGTATGTAAATCACTCAATACTGTGCCTGGCTCTTTGTAAGCACTCATTCAAGATTAGACCATTATTTTCATTATTTGAACTTGTATTCACTGCTTCGAGCCTCAAGTGGGCCATTAGCACTACCTGGCGTACCACATTTCTCTGGTCCATTCATTCTCCTAGATGACTATTTCACACCTTTCCCGCTTTCCTCAAACGTCCAAAATTTCCTCACTTCATCCTCAGCTGACAATCTTACTTCCTCCCACCAGGGGAACAGAAAAGCAATCAGTAGTTGTGAACTTGCACAAGCTCCCATCATCATATTTACCTACTTATTTGCATCTGGGCCCATCTACCTGGCCTTTCTTCCTTACTCTTCTTATGGATACACTCTCCCTGCCCTTAAGTAAGGCCAACATCTTCACTTGTGGACTAGATCCTGGAGTCACACCAGCAATCCTCATCTCTCTCTCCTCCAGTATCTATTTATCCTTCTCTACTGGCTTATCTACCATCACATACAAATGTGTTATTATTTCTCCCATCTTAAATAGAAAAGCGATTCTTGACATACACCTCCCTCTACCTATTGCCCTAGTTCTATGCATCCACAGAAAAAAATTCCTTGAAAGAGTTGTTTACACCCACCGTCACCAGTAAATATCTTTGTGTTCTTTCTTAACCTTACCCTGGTCCAGATTTCATCCCACTGTTCCACTGAAGCTGCTTTGCTGAAGTCACCAATAACCTCCACACTATCGTATCATCCAATAATCAATGCTCATTTTACCCAACCTGACTCAGCAGCAATTGGCATACTCATTTTCTTTTCCCTTTTTCAAACACTTCCTTCACTTGGCTGCCAGGATACCAAACTCTCCTGGTTTTCCTCCTATCTCACTGGACATTTCTTTTTAGCATCCTTTGCTAATTCCTCCTCATCTCCCCAATCTATCAACCTTGGAGAAACCCAGGGCTCAGTCTTCTGACTCCTTTCTATCCATACACACTTCCCTGGTAGAAATGACTCTACCAGTCTTTACCTGCTAATGATTCCTAAATTTATATTGCCAGTCTAGACCCCTCTTCTGAACTCCACACCTATATAACCAATTGCCTACTCCACATCTCCACTTGGGTGTTTAACAAGTATTTCAAACTTAATATATCCAAATTCAGCTCCTAATCTTCCTCCTAAATCTTGTTGTACCCACAGGCTTGCACGTGTTAGAAAATAGCAACTCTATTCCACTCTTTTCATTCTTTCACATTTACATGCAATTCATCAGTAAACCCTCTGGCTCCACCTTGAAACTACATTAAGAATACAACCACTTTTCACCACTTCTACTACCCCCACCCTGACCCAAACCAACACCATCTCCTCTCACCTGCCTTACTGCTAGAGTCCCCTAATTGGGCTCTCTGATTCTGTCAAGGTCCCTTAGCACCTATTTTCAAAACAGAAGCCAGGTGATCTTTTTAAAACATACATCCGTCCAGGAAGCACAGAGACCCACACCAAGATGCATCATAATTAAAATACAAAAGGTTAAATACCAAGAGAGAATCTTAAAAGCAGCAAGAGAAAGACAGTTAGTTACCTATTAAGGGAGCTCCTATGAGACTGTCTCCTGATTTCTCAACAGAAACTTTGCAGACCAGGGGGACTGGCATGAAATATTCAACATGATGAAGAGCGAGGACCTACATCCAAGATTACTCTACCCAGCAAAGCCATCACTGAGGACTGAATGACTTATAAAGAGCTTTCTAGACAAGGAAAAGCTAAAAGACTTCATCACCACCAAACCAGTATTACAAAAAATGTAAAGAGTCTTCCTTAAAAGGAAGAAAAATGATCTAAAATATGAATAATAAAATGGTCATAAACACATATCAACAGCTGAATTTTTAAAACAGAATAAGTGAACAGGCAGAACAGAAACAGATTCATACATACAGAGAACACTCTGATGGTTTCCAGATGGAAAGAGGGCAGGGGGATGATTGAAAAAGGTGAAGGGATTAAGAAGTACAAATTGGTTGTTACAGAATAGTCATGGGGATGTTAAGTACATCATAGGGAATACAGTCAATGATATTCTAATAACTATGTATGGTGCCAGGTGGGTACTAGATTTATTAGGGTGATCGCTTTGTAAGTTATATAAATGTCTAATCACTGGGGTGTACACCAGAAACTAATATAATATTGTATGTCAACTATAACTGAACAATAAAAAATTATTTAAAGTAAAAAAAAAAGTTCTTTGACAGTAGAGATTTCTGTCAGCTTTGCTCACTGCTATTTCCTAACTACCTAGAATCATATCTGGCATATGTCAAATGCTCAATGAATAACTTATCAAAATATCCAAACCCTAAAGGGTTGGTATTAGATCCTCCCCACTGGCATTTTCCCTCTCCGTACCTATTCCACTCAGGTGCCTGCGAGAAAGGGGAATAAAGAACACTGAAATGAGTAATTAGGCTGTGGTCACCTGGCTAAGTGCTGAGCTTGGCAATAATAAGTACAAAAAAGGTTCAAGTTTAAACCTTAAAATGACAGATATGCTTCATATTAGATCAAATATTGCTTCTGAACTGTTTCCAACTGGACCACATAAGAGAGAGTCTTTCTTCTTCCTAGGATCTGGGGAAAGCCGCACAAGCCTATCAGTTACAGAAGGTGCTGGAAAGAGGAGGAATGGCAGCCTTTTGAAATTTAAATAAATATTCAGCCCTTCCAACTCAAGTATTTTTTTATTGACAAAGTCCTGTACAAGGTTATATCACTCTAATTCCATGGGAATAAATAAAAAATTTAAAAACACACACACAAAAAAACTGAGGCTCTGCAGAAAAGTTCAATTCAGGGACCTGGGTCCAGCCAGTCAAAGTCTCCTAGCATGACCTCAGTGGCAGAGGACACTCCAGTTTCAGGATGTTCTCTGTCAATGAGCAGAGAATGCTCTACACTGTCCCCTTCTCTAATTCAAAAACTCCACTCTCTGCCCATGAGACAGAAAACAAAATAACAATTAGAGTTCAGGGGTAGGAGGCTCCTGAAACCAAAGTGCTTTGGAGGAGACCTTGGTTGATACTATGCTTTGGGCCTACCAGCATGCCCTCTGCTCCCTCTAAAGGGAAAGGATCCCCTAGAAGTAAGCAAAAGAGTGAAACATGAACAGGGAACAGAAGAAATGGTATGGGCTTACCAAGCACTCCGCACAACGGACACAAAGCCTTGACATGCAGTCATCTTCCTCCTCTTGGTCAGTGCTGCAAAAAAAGGACAAACCGAATCAGCATAATCACTAGGTCAGTGTAGTAGAACAGTTAAAAGCACAAGCATTTAAGTCAGACAGGCCTGGTTTTAAATTCCAGTTCTGACACTTATTAGCAGGGTGACTGGCAAGTTACTTAAGTTCCAGGAGCCTGTTTCCTCATCTATAAAATGTAGATATAACCAGCTATGCTTAAAGGATAGTGGTTAGGAATAAATAAAAAATAAAACACATACCACACTTCCTGGTACATAGCAAGTGCTCAATAAATAGGAGCTAGTCCCAGTCATTCATTTAGAAATGTACTGAGCACCAGGCATGTGCTGGGCTGGGGATAAAGAGTTCACAGTCTCTTGGGGATGAGAGACCTGCTGAAACTTAACAAGTACATTATTGTATAATACAATATTATAAATGTTTTAATAAAGTTAAGGTCAAACTGCTATGGCAGAAAAGAGGAGGGAGTGACTAGTGCTCCCTGTAGGACCCAGGAAAACTCAAGGGAAGGGGGCATTTCAGCTGGGTCTTAGATGATAAGGAAGAATATACCAGGCAAAAAAGGGAAAGAGGGAGAGGATTCCAGGTGAGAGAGGAGCATGTGGAGGGGGGATGAGGTACAACCTGAATGAGTATACCATGTTGAGAGAAGAAAATAAGCTCACTGTAGCTGGAATATGGACCAAATGAGAAGAAATGGTAGGAAATAACATGACTTCTTAGAATTTCCTATTAATTTTGAAGGAATAAGATATCCACTTCAGAATTTATATTCAGAACCAAAGAACTGTACAGTCTGATTTCCACAGCAGGAAACTAGGACCATACTATCCAACCTTTCCATTGCTCTCCAAATTAATATCCACAGGTTTCACTTTCAACCTTCCTTCTAATGCTGCTCAGCAGAACTATTGTCTTCAAAAGGAAATTTCAGCCCCGGCCAGTGTGGCTCAGTTGTTTGGAGCGTTGTCTGGTAACTAAAATGTTGCTGGTTCAATTCCCGGTCAGGGCACAGACATCGGTCGTGGGTTCAATCCCGTCAGGGCACGTACAATTTGCAGTCTGGGCACATGCAATCCCCAGTCATGGAGCACATAGGAGGCAACCAATTGATGCATCTCTCTCACATCCATGTTTCTCTGTCTCCCTTCCTTCTCGCTTCCTTCTCTCCCTCCCTCTGTCCCTTCCTCTCTCTCTGAAAGCAATGAAAAAATGTCCTCAGGTGAGGATTAAAAAAAAAAATTTAAAAAAAGGATCCCTGGCTGGTGTGGCTCAGTGGATTGAGCACCGGCCTGTGAACCAAGGGGTTGCCAGCTCAATTCCCAGTCAGGGCACATGCCTGGGTTGTGGGCCAGGTTCTCAGTTGGGGTCAAGCAACAGGGAACCACACACTGATGTTTCTCTCCCTCTCTTTCTCCCTCCCTTCCCCTCCCTCTAAATACAAATAAATAAAATCTTTAAGAAAAAAAGGAAATTTCACCAGCACAGCTATCCTCAGCCTGGAAGAAAGGAAGGCATGGATTCAGGGGCCTTGGTACTATCCACAAGGCAGGGATCTGAAGAAGAAATGGGTTTACTGGACTTACTCATCTGAAACCTCAATAGACGACTTCTTAAAGCCCGATTTGCTCCTCGTCTTCAGCCCTGCAGACTTCCTCCCCATTCTCACCAGCAGCAGAACCACCACCACTGTTGAGGGAATGAAGACAAGAATGGAAAGAAGCGCCACAGAGGAGAGCATGGTGCCAAAACCTAGAGGAGGAAAAGAGAAGGCAAAAGAGAGGGATATGTAAAAATGTTTCCTTGGACATGAGACAGGTTTTACTTTTGCCCTTCCATTTCCTCTCATTACAAAAGGAATAAATTCAATGTAGAAAAGGTAGAAAATACAGAAAAAAGGAATAAAAATTTACCCATAATCCTACTACCTAGGATTAATACATTAGTATCTACCCATTCAATTGTCTTTCTAAGTATATATGACTATGGGTCTGCAAATAGGGAGGACAGGGTAAATTGTGAAACTATGAATCATATTTTATATATTATTTCTAACCTGTATTACTTAATACGTGATAAGTATTTTCCATGTCATTAAAAGTTCCTCCCAGGTGTGATTTTTTTTTTAATGGCTGCATAGTATTCTACCATATTGATTAGTTCAATGGCTCAGTCCTCTAATGCTGAACATTCAAATTACTACCAATTCTTTGACTTTATGAGTTATATTATGATGATCATCCTTGTACATAAATCTTCATACTTAGCTCTATTTCTTTAAGATAAAATTTTTAGGTGGAACTCTAAATTAAAGGGTGTACACTTTTAAGGCATTTGATTCATACTACCAACTGTCTTCCAGAAACACTGTATCAGTTTCTACTCCTACCGCCACTATAAATGTGTTTATGTCTTTGAAAGTTATGAGTTATCATCTTAAAAATATATATACATAAAACATAGTCCTGTATTTCTAAGTCTTTGGTTCAAATCCAACTAAGGACTAGAATGATCACTCAAAAGTTGCCAGGGAATAATGTAGAAAAAAAAGATTAGTCCTTACCCTGCTCTCCTTCTGTTTCATACCAAAAGGAAAGTGGTGGTCTTTTCAACATAAAAGAAATGTTCTGCCTCCATCACTGTGGGGCGGGGATGGGTACACTTTCAAAACACAGGCAAGAACACTGTCTCATAGCTAAAGCATGAACACATTGGGGAAACCAGAATGACTTCTATTTCACAGAGATAAAAATCTCATTTATTCAAGGATCTGTCATACAACCCACAAGACATCCAGTCACCTGAAGCCTTAACGAAAAGGGGGCAGGGGATGGAGAAACTATGACAGTATTTGAAGAAAAATTTCAGCTTGCAAAATGAATATTTAAAAATTCATCCTAATAGAGGGGCTTCCAGCCAAGATGGAGGTGTGGGTAGATATGTTTCACTTTCTCACACAACCTAAGAAGGATAACAACCAATTTAAAATAAAAAAACAACCAGAACTGCCAGAAAATCGAACTGTATGGAAGTCCAGCCATCAAGGAGTTAAAGAAAAAACATTCATCCAGGTTGGTAGGAGGGGCAGAGATGGGCAGCTGGGGTGGGGAGGATGCATGGAAAGGTGGCTGCTGGCAGCCCGGGTGGAGAGGATGCGCAGTTAGGTAGCAGCTGGTGGACCAGGTGGTCCTATATTTGAGTGCAGATGGACTGGGATAAACAACTAGAGAGCAAGACAGACCGCGCAAGCCAGGGTTCCAGCATGGGAAAAGAAAGCCTCAAAACCTCTGGTTGTTAAACCTGTGGGGGTGGTGGTGGTGGAAGAAACTCCCAGCTTCACAGAATTCGTTGGAGAGACCCACGGGGTCCTAGAATGTACACAAATCCACCACTGGGGAATCAATACCAGAAGGGCCCAATTTGCTTGTGGGCCGTGAGGGAAGTGACAGAAAGCAGGGCACGCCTGAGCAAGGCCTCTCTGACCCCTCCCCCCACAGACAGTGCCACAGTGCAGTGAAGTGGGTTGCCCCGCCCTGGTGATTACCTAAAGCTCCACCCCTTGCATAGTTTAACAGGCACACCGAGGCAAAGAAATATGGCCCAAATTAAAGAACAGGTTAAAGCTCCAAAAATAGAACTGAGCGATGAAGAGATAGCCAACCCCTCAGATGCAGAGTTCAAAACACTGGTAATCTGGATGTTCACAGAAATGATTGAGTATGGTCACAAAATGGAGGAAAAAGTGAAGGCTAGGCAAAGTGAAATAAAGAAAAACATATAGGGAACCAACAGTGAAGGGAAGGAAACCAGGACTCAAATCAACAATTGGGAGCAAGAAAGAAGAAATAAACATTCCACAAGAACAGAATGAAGAAATAAGAATTCAAAAAAATGAGGAGAGGTTTAGGAATCTCTGGGACAACTTTCAATGTTCCAACATCCAAATCATGGGGGTGCTAGAAGGAGAAGAGGAAGAGCAAGACATGGAAAACTTAGTTGAGAAAATAATGGAGAACTTCCCCAATCTGGCAAAGGAAATAGACTTCCAGGAAGTCCAGGAAGCTCAGACAGTCCCAAAGAAGTTGGACCCAAGGAAGCACACACCAAGGCACATCATAATTATATTACCCAAGATTAAAGATAAGGACAGACTCTTAAAAGCAGCAAGAGAAAAGGGGACAGTTACCTACAAAGGAGTTCCCCTGAGATTATCAGCTGATTTCTCAAAAGAAACCTTACAGACAAGAAGGGGCTGGAAAGAAGTATTCAAAGTCATAAAAGGCAAGGACCTACATCCAAGAATATTCTATCTGGCAAAGCCATCATTTAGAATGGAAGGGCAGATAAAGTGCTTCCCAGATAAGGTCAAGTTAAAGGAGTTCATCATCACCAAGCCCTTATTATATGAAATGTTAAAGGGACTTATTTAAGAAAAAGAAAAATATCAAACTATGAACAGTAAAATGATGACAAATTCACAACTATCAACAACTGAAACTAAAAAAATAAAAACAAAAACAAACTAAGCAAACAACTGGAACAGGAACAGAGCACAGACATGGAGATCACATGAAGGGGGAGAATGGGGGAAAAGGGACAGGGAATAAGAAGTATAAACGGTAGCTACAAAATAGACAGGGGGAGGTTAAGAATAGTATAGGAAATAGAGAATCCAAGGAATTTATATGTACCACCCATGGATATGAACTAAGGGGAGGAGTGCCCGGGGGGACGCAGGGTGGAGGGTGATAAAGGGGAGTAAAAAATGGCACAACAGTAATAGCATAATCAATAAAATATACTTTAAAAAATCATCCTAATAGACAATTCAGGATGGCAGACTGCTCCAAAGACCAACTGGCTTACAAAGGTAGGCAACTTTGCTTATCATTGGTCTGTCCAGAAGCACCATTTCAGTCACTAAGTATTGCAGAAGAAGGTTAGTGATGGTTAGCTTACCCCTTTCTGTGACTATTAGCTCTGTCATGGGAATGTTATGGTGCACATCTGGGGGATTCTTCACAGCACAGCTGAATGTCCCATTGTCCTTCATGGTAGGGTTGTTTATGCTTATGGATGCATCACCTTTGTAAACATCTCCAACCCAGGAAATTCGATCTCGAAACGTGCCTGCTGTGGTTGGGTACTGGAAGGACTGATAATGAAAAATCTAAGAAAGCAACAACATGAGAAAAAAAGTTAATTTGGAAAATGTAAAGCTTTAGTAGGTCTAAAATAAAATATAAATGTATAATGAGTTTTCTCAGTTGGGCATTTTTTTATGCTCTGTTCACCTCCATTCTATAGATTAAAAGTCAGGTTAATGAAACATCAGAAAAAGCCCTGATGAAACGATCTTGGTATTCTAACTCTGGAACCTCTTCTAAATTCTCCCTAAAGTCCTAAAGCAGTAGTTCCCAGCTGGGGGAAATTTTGCCCCCTAAAGAACATTTGGCAGTATCTCGAGTTACTTTTGGTTGACACAGTTGTGGCGAGTGCTATTGGCATCTAGTGGGTAGAGACCAGGAACATTACTAAAAATCCCAAAATGCATAGAATAGCCCCAACAACAGAGAATTATCCAGCTCAAAATGTCAACAGTGACAAAATTAAGAAACCCTATTCCAGAGTACCATCTAATATTCGTATAGTACTGTATGGTTTGCAAATGACTTCTATGCATTTGCTATTTGAGCCCCATAGCAACTATACATGGGGCAAGTATAATTATTCCATATTTATAGAAAGAGGAACCAGGCCCCCCAACCCCCCCCAAAAAAAACTAAGTTACTCAAAAGCACATATCTGGTTAGTGGGAAAGGGGAGATTTTTGTATATTCTCAAAATCACCAGGGGGTATAATATGATCAAGCCTCTCTCAAGCTACTGATCTTGGCAATTAACAAAAATCCCAAATCAAAAGCATGATCAGTATTCAATGAATGTATGCTGAATTAAAATGCTGCTGCTTCAGATAATTGATCAGGCACCTCATCACCAAAAGCACTTACTGGAACTTTATCTGGTTGCAGGCCCAGCAGGTACCACAACACAATATGATCTCTTTCTCTTACGCAAGAGTCAAGGTTTTTCTCTTTATTTGTTTACTTGGTACCTTCCCACTTAGGAACGATTGCCCAATTTTAAAGAGCAACTTCCCAAAAAAGATGCTGAGTCACTTCTTATTGGTTTATTTGTTCGTGTGTTCCTTCAACAAATAGTTACTGCACACCTATTATGTGCTAGGCCCTGTGTTAAGCCAAAGGATATGAGAGCCAAACAAGCACAGTCCCTGCTCTCATGGAATTTACAGTCTAGTGGGAAATAAGAGATATTAAGAAATAAATACATGTGTAACATGTGTTCCAAAAAGAGAGGTAAAGAATGCCTACTGCGGATTATCAGCATCAACATGACAGGGTTTGTATTCCCTACTGACAAAACGAGGCTGGCAGTGTAACTTTGAAATGAATCTAACCTCTAATTCCAAGTTAGTAATACTCAAATCCTTGCTAACCGATTAGTCTGGCAGAACCCTAACTGACCACATAACTGCAATATCACGTTATATAACTTTAAAGGGCCACTAATTCGAACTAGGGTGAGCTGACTTTCTGACCAGCCTAACAGAGACTTGCACCATATGAGAACAGCTTGCTGTTTGCATTTAAGGTTTCTGACCCAAGAAAATCTGCATTGTTTTCTCTGTCTACATAAGAAAAGAAAAAAAAAGATTTTATTTATTTTTAGAGAGAAGGGAAGGGAGGTAGAAAGAGAGGGAGAGGGACATCCATGTGAGAGAGGAACATCGACTGGTTGCCTCTCGCATGCCCCTAACCGGAGACCTGGCCCCGAGCTGGGGACCTGGCCTGCAACTCAGCCATGTGCCCTACTCAGGAATCGAACCAGCTACCTTTCAGTTTGTGGGATGACCCACTGAGCCATACCAGTCAGGGCTCCTACTCAGGCCAAGGAGGCAGAACTAAATAAAGCTAGCCATAGTTTCCAATCACTCAAAATAAAGCAAACTATTTTAAGTCTTAAAAAAAGAAAGAACCAAGCACACAGCCTAGCTTCCTTCACTGGAGCCACATACCTAACTAACCCCAAGCTACAGGGCATTCAGTAATGAGTCCTAAACAAAATTCAAAGCTATACAATAAAATCAAACCAAAAGTTTTTCCAATGAAGGGAACAGGAAAAATAAATTAAAGATACTTTCAAAAATACAATTTCATGTACGGTTTTCACATTCACATTCTTGAGAACATCTATCCTGAGCTAGGGATACTGCTGGAAGCATCAAGAGAAAGGGTTTGGGTGTTTTTTAAATAGCACTGCCATCTTCAATCAGACATCCTCAACTGGATTTGAATCATAATTTGTTTTATATGTATGACTAAAATGTATCTCTTCTAATAGTGCAAGGCCATCTGTTACCAAGAGCATCTGTTATCAACATCAGGTGCCACTATTTCCTTCCAAGAGTACTGTATAAATCAACACAGGTGTTTACACAATGGGGAAAGATGTCAAGATAAACGTACAGAGTACACCTACTGAGGCAGATACACCCAGTGAGACAACTTCATGTGACAGTAAACGAGCAGCCTTAAGAGAAAGGATGACTAGGACTGGGACCTATAGGATTTTTCTATCCAGAATTCTGGAGGTACCATTTTTTAGTACATGGAATCTGAAAATGATATTATGAAGCCAAGCAAAAGGAAACAACAAAGGGGAAACAAAAGTAAACCACATTTCCTCTGAATCTCTGACAATTTTTTTCTGATAGCTTACTTGCAAAGCTCTTACAGAGAATAAAAAACCTTACATGACCAAATGGGTTGTCATGTAGGGTAGTAGCTCATCTCCTACTGAAATAGAAGCTCATCTTGTATTCCAAGATGAGAAGGTCTAAGAAATGCATGGGACTTGGAATAAAAAGGTTCCTAAGCTTTTGACCACAGAAGACTCAAAGAAAAATGTTTTTAAGTATACACTTACTGATTCCGTGCGACTGCTGCTGGGAGGTCGGTACGTCCAATCTATGGTGAGTTTGTCAGTGACAGATGAAGTCGACTTGAAAATGCATTTCAACTTGATCTTTTCTCCAACATATCCCCGAACATGGGCATCCACTTTAATCTCCAAGGAAAGGACAGTGTGAACACCTAATCAAAGCAAGCCCAAATATTTAAAGTGTTTTTATTTGGGGTAGAATATACAGATGACTAAACAACATAAAGATGCTATTTATCATTTTTAGGGCTCTCTTATAAACCACAGCAATAAATACCTCCTCATGCAAGCCCAAAAGGACAAGGAATGGTTGTCTGCATTAATCAAGGATAGTACTTTTGTCATTTTACTATGCTAAATCATAGGATAAATGCGGGGATAAAATTTAAAAGGTGCTTGCACCGGCATTTTTCCAAATACAGACTTTTGGTTAAATTAAGTACAAACAAGTGGGTCAGCCCACAGCAGGGTAAAAGATACCACCACCCACTCCCCATACACACACACTCTCAGGAATATGTCAGCTGCTGTGGTCTAAGGGACTCACCCCAACTACAGCATGGTATAACCTGAAGCTACTACACCTTCAGCCACCAGCAAAATAAGAATAGAAAGCAAGAACAGGATTTTTTTCCCAATGAATTTTGTAAAACTGCCCTAAGGTTCAATCTAGTTTTGTTTTGGTTTTTCCTTTATTAAAGCTGGTTAATGAATCGCATGTCCATTAAAACTGAATCAAGGGGAGGAAAACAGAACAACTTAATCCATTCTAAAAGTGAAAATGGGATATAATGTTTAAATTCTCCAGAGACTCACTCTTTCTAAAACCACATCATATGTCCAACTTCGATGCTCTACTACCCCAAAAGATTGGCACCTTCCTCTGACTAATCCCCTCTGCTTTCAGAGAACAGTGAGTATACATTTTTCTCCCACTAGGGAGATTATCTATATATATAAGATAGATGACAGACAGATAGATACATGATTATATATATGTATATGTTTTTAGGAAAGTAAGCCACCGGCCACTTTGTTTTTCCTGCTTCCTTCTGTATGGCAATAAGCCATGACTGTTTCAGCAGGCCAAAGGCAAACATAGCAGTGAACTCACACACTATCCTGAACATCAGCAGTTCCTCTGGTAGAGGCGGGGTGCATATCCCAGCCCTATCACTTGCTGGCTCTGCGGTCTTAGCCAAGTTACTTTACTTCTTCAGTTTCTCACTCTGGTGGGAATGATAATAATTGCGCTTATCTTGGAAGGTCACTGTGAGGAATAAATGAGTTAAAACATTTATAACACTGAGAAGCTGAACTAACCCAGAGAGAATGCTCAACGCACGTCAGATGACTTCATCATCGTTACTGCCACAGCTTCAGTTCTGCCTATACTCTCTCAACCTTTCCTATCACAGACACAGTTTTGAGTCATCCATTCCACTGCCTTTATTTCTGTTGCTTTGAATTACTTTTGTTGCTCCTCTCTAGACAATCTAGTCTGTTCACATTCTTCTTAAAGGAGGAGACCAAGACTGAGCTCACAACTCTAATAGGAATCTGACCCATCCCAAAGATAATTACTTCTGGTTCATTCACAGCAACCTCTCTGACTTTGACAGAATAAACTTGTCATTCCTTCTATGCCTTTGCAAATGTTGTTCCTTGGCCCGGAAAGCCTTCAACCCTCAGTCCCTACTATCTCTTGAACTACCTTACTCATCACCCAAGATCCAAAAATGGAAGGTGGAAATGAATAGATAAACTACACTCTCCCCATACCCTTTATTCTAAAACATTAAGTATAGCAGAGAGGTTTTAAAGCATGGATTTAGAAATACATACACCTGGACTTCGATTTCTAGCCCAGATACTTTCTAACTATAAGACCCTGATCACAGTTACTTAATCTGTTCAAAATTCAATTTCCTCACATGGTAAATGGGAATAATAACAAGACCTACTTCACTGGATCACTGTGAGGATCTAATAAGATTAAATAACCACAAAATGCTTAGCATAGCACCTGAAATAGAAATTTTCAATAAATGTTAGCTATTCTTATTAAAATAAATATCACAAACATTAAAAAACTTTCAATAATTCTCTATTGGGCTATAGAATAAAATCCAAATAGTAACAGTCTGCCCCAAACTTTTGCCTCTCCACCCACCTACCCATCCCATCCCCTTCACCATGCCCTGAATGTCCTGCCATTTCCTAAATTTACTATGTCCTTTTACATTACTGTGCCTTTCTTTGAATATGTCTTTGTCTGGAAGGATCTCCCCATCCCTACCTGTCTTGTCTGGGTTGTTTACCCTATCTCCCATCCCCGAGTGCTCACATACTTTGAAAACTCAGCTCAAATAGCCTGCTCGTGATGCATGCCCAAATACCCTGAAACAGTTCGTTGTTCTTTCTTCAATGTTCTCATTGCATTTAGTGCATAATGCTACTCAAGTATATATATCACTGATTACACTCAGTTTCAAAAGACATTTCTTCCATTAATTCAACCACCTTGAGGGCAAAATTCAGAAGGAGGGAGGCAGACAGGGAGGGGCTGAGAGAAAGGAGTAGACAGGTCACCAAAAATTGCAGTACAGGAATAAAACGTGCTCACTAGTCACCCACTCTCTTCCTAGCCCCCTTTTATGGTATTTTCAACATTCTTATGTTCCCCACACTCCTAGAAGACCATGCCTAGACTGTGGCTGGTGTTCATTGAAGGAGAAAAATCACACAACTGCACAGACAGCTAGCATAAGAAATTCATGAATTCCACCCACAGCTGAGCCTTTAGTGATGCTGATGGCCCTTTAACCAGGCTTGGCCAGCTCCTCATTCTGATTCCTCAAATGCTTCCATTCTCTTTCATCCTGAGTACCTACAAATCCCTCACTCTCAGAAGAAAATTTCTCCTCTTACTTCAAGAAACTTGAGGCCATACAAACTGCCCAGCCACACACCTTCCTGCATCTGCGTTCATCCTTACTTCCAATCTCAAAGGGTGTGGTGTCCCTTTTCCTATGCAAGGTCAACTCCTCTGTTCTAGGGAAGACAATAGGAGGAGTCAAGAGTAAATATAAGATTATTTACAAGGCCACTACAACAGTCAAGTGAGAAATAAGGGGAGCTTGAACTAACTTGGTGGCAGTGGACATGGAGAGAACTAGGGAGACAATACTTACAAGATAAAATCAGCAAGAATTGGTGACAGATCAGACATGGAATGTTAGAGAGGGAGTAGTGTCAAGGATAACTCCCAGGTTCCTGACTTGGTGATAACATTCACTGACACACACGGGGAACACTAGAAAAGTTCCAAGCTTGGCAGGAAAGAACATGAGTTTTATTTTGGATAAGTTTACAGTGACTGTGAGATACACAACGGATGATGTCAAGGGGGTAGTTGGTTTAGGGCAGGGTCAGCAAACTATGGCTCATAGGCCAAATCTAGCCCTCATCTACACAGTTTTTCTTTTTCTTTCTTTCTTCCTTCCTTCCTTCCTTCCTTCCTTCCTTCCTTCCTTTCTTTTTCTTTCTTTCTTTTTTTAGAGAGAAGGGAGAGAGAGAAATATCAATGTGAAACATCAATTGGTAGCCTCCCATATGTGCCCAAGTGGGCATCAAACCCACAACCTAGGCATGTGTCCTGACCAGGAATTGAACCCATGAACTTTCAGTGTATGGAATGATGCTTCAGCCACTGAGCCACACTGGTCAGGGCTACGAAACATTTTATTAGAATACAGCCATGTTGATTCATTGATATATTGTCTTGGGATGCTTTTGTGATACTCCAGCAGAGCTGAATAGTTGCAAAAGACCATGTGGCACACGAAGCCTAAAATATTTATTCTCTGGCCCTTTCCCAGTTTTCCAACTTCAGTTTAGAGCAAAGAATATGGCAACCAACTCTACACACACACACACACTCACTCTCTCTCTCTCTCTCTCTCTCTCTCTTTCTCTCTCTCCCCCCACCCCCACATCTCTCACAGTTTCTACCAAATCTCTCTCTTCCTTTCCTATTAACCCCTAAACACTACTGTGCCTTGAAGTTCCACCCTTAGCCCATGGTCCTTCATTTAATGCATTCTCCTTGGACAATTCTATACATTTTTATTGATTTAACAACTGCTAATAGACTAATGATTCTCCAATCTATATTACTAGCCATCACTTGTCTCTGAGTGTCCAAATATTACTAGATATACCCTTAAATATCACCACCATAAAATCTCAAATTGAATGTAGTGAACTTTTACTTGTTGCCTGCTCTATCCATTCTCTTCATCTCCTTTCCTAACAATACACAGCTTTTCTTCAGATAGCCACTGTTTCCAATGGAGTCCAAGAGCTTGGGGAAGATGCCTCTATCAGACATGGCCCAGGGAGGAAACAGAAGGCACAGCCAACTGAGATTTTGAAAAGTGCATGGCCTACTTTTCAAAGGGACTTTTCTCAGGGTCATTTGCCACTCCCAAGCCTGAAGTAACAAAAGAAGGAAGTGGTATTAGCAGAGCCTGATAAGAGATGGAGATATCACCACCTGATAGAAGCAGTACTCATTCAGGGACACAGCCACTAAACCACACTACATTACTAATCTGTACATCAGGACGTTGGTTCCCCTTGGGTAAGAAGGGATAATGGCTGGAAGAAAACACAAGGAGGGCTTCTGGAGTGCCAGTAATGTTCTATATTCTGATTTGTGTGCTGGTTACCCAAGCATGTTCAGTTTCTGATAATTCATTGAGCTATACCCTTATGATATGTGCACTTTTCTCTATATATTATACTAAAATTGAAAGTATTTTAAAATCAATGGATGAAATTGGTCTCCTTCTCTCAAAAAATAAATAAGAAAAAATGTTGATCTAATGTTACATTCAGTCATAAATTTCTATCCTAGGTCTAATCTACTTACGAATATTTCTTTTCACCTGAGTAAAAAAGCATTCTTTCCAGGTGAAAACAGTTAACTATTCAAATACCCATGAGAATTAAAAAAATTCTTAATCTGGGAGGAAAACAAGAAATGACATTTAAACATGGAAGATATGAAAAAATGATAATTTGTACACCAGTTTTTCAAAATATAAACCTACCAGCCTTTGATTTATAAAATTGCCCACTTAAATGAAAAAGAAAAAAGTGTAAAAACCTTAGGTGCTTAATCTATTGTTTCTAATACTGAGACAACTGATATAGCAGGACCACATTTATAACACAGGGAGAATTCAAACAAGCTAATAATTTAACGGGTCCTATCTTTGAAGAAAAATCAACACTGGTCTGAAACAAAGGTATCACCTAACAGATTCAAAATATCAACATTTCCCCCTCCCCTCAAAAAAGGATAACCTTAAAAACATGCTAATTGAAAGAAGCTAGTCACAAACCACAACCCCCCACACACATATTATGGGGTTTCATTTATATGAAATGTCCAGAATAAGCAAATCCGTAACAATAGAAAGTAGACTGATGTATGCCAAAAGCTGGGGGAAGGGAAGAATGGGGAGTAACTCTTAATGGGTTTCAAGTTTCTCTTTGGGGTGATGAAAATGATCCCAAATCGATTGTGGTAATGACTGCGCAACTCTGAATATACTAAAAACCACCAAACTGTACCCTTTAACTGGGTATATTGAATGGCATGTGAATTATATTTCAAAAAAACTATTCTTTTTAAAAGACAATATATAAATCTATTCAACAAGTACACAGATCGTAAAATCGACTTTTAATGTTTGAATTATTTGGTCTGCTAGATTTAATGCATGCTAGATGTGAAATGACATCAAGTTTAAAAATATCACCCATCATTTCTACATTTTTTTTCTTCAATGGGACAATACTGCCGTTGTGGATAGGGTGAGGGTCTGGGGTTATCTGGAGTGACAGTAGGTCAACCTAAATATTCTACTGCAACATAATTTAGCTGATTTCAACTGGATACTTGTAATCACACAGGCAGCTAGGAGGGATCAGAAAATGTGCTGGTAGCATGAATATTACTCATCAGATCAATAAAAACTTTCCGGCCTTACAGGCTGAGATGTAGAACACTTTAAGTCTTTATGTTAAAGTTAACCTTCAGAAATTCGCATTAACCACAGGGAAATTTTAAGATGTTAACAAGTCATTCTAACGCTAGCTCTACTAACATATGATTTCCCAGAAAGACACAAAAACACGCATATACACACTTTTTTAAAAATCCAGCAAATAACTACGCCCTAAAGTGAAGGTAATTAGGCTTGACTGAAACTTAACGCAATTTGAAAACTGCATGAAAGCAAAACTTATCCAAATTTTAAGAGTATGTCATAGTGTGAATACTATACTTCTGATATTAGTTAATAATATATAAAATTTTTAACAGAATCGATGTGCCCTGTATTGTACTTTTTTAAATTTGCTATTAAAATGCTAAATCAGTTGCTTTTTCCTCAACAAAATGTGCCTCTATTATAACCAAATTACAGCCTATCCTTCCTGTAATAAACGTTTTTATTTCATAGACCCTGATAATCACCTACCAAAAATAAAATAACCAGTGGTCATGTTTCTCTTTCCTAAAATACTGGACAAACTAATGAACACTAGGATTGCCCGTTCCGATTCATAACATACAGCCCACAAACCACAGCTGAGTCAATCACAAGATAACGCCGGGTGCACTCAAAACCAGAGCCCTCCATGGTTCTATCAAGTCGCGCCATCACCAAAATACAATGCAGTCACGCAAAGTGGTCGAGATCACAGGAGCTCATGCAAGTACTGGCAAGCTACCCACTGAGTGGGTAGTGGTTACAATAAAACCACCTCCCCACATCTTCCGGGTTCCTTCCTTCCTTCCCCGAAGCATTGTGGGGGCTTTCCTGAGACTGCCCCCCACCCGGAAGCGGAATAGCGACCATCTTCCCTAACCCCCTCTCAGCCGGAAGTGGGGCTGAGCCACCCGGCACACTCACCCTGGAAGAACAGGACGCCCACCAGTGGAAGTAGAACGCAGCCCCGGCCCGGCGCCGCTCCGCTCTGCTGCATCCCGACAGCTCTCCGGATGCTTGTACACCTTGTTTACCGCTCCCGGTAACAAGGCAGGTAACGCCGGAAGTGACGTAAAAACAGGAGGCAGCGGAAACTCTTAAAATGGCGATTCAAAGTTGCCATGGGAACATGGGGTTTTGTTTTGTTTTTTTCTCCCAGAACCACATCTGGAATTGGTCACTGACCAGCGGTATTTTGTTTCTCAAGTAGGACTTCTTTATTCTCTTTTGCTTGAAAATGAGATAGGCTACAGACTTGGGGAAACTTACTATTTGATTTTATGGGATCCTGCGGACAAAATAGTCTTATTCTCTGACTCTATTCCTGAAGGCTTTTCTTTTTTAAACTTTCTTCAGATTATTTTGTTTGAATGCTCCCAGAATAGATTTCTATAAAGTTAGAGTTCAAAAGGACCTAGGAGATAATACAGGATTAGTTCGTCAACAGATAAATTATGTGTCAGGCCTTCATGGTGATTTTGAACCTTAAGTCTCCGTGTTCTTTTTTGTATAGCTATTACATATTCTAGCTCAGCACCTACCTTAATTGGCTATTTATTAAATTGCTGTTGACAGTGGCAATGATGAAATCAATACAGCATGTAATAGAGGGAAAGAAAACTGATATTCATATAGATTTACTTGGAAAAGTCATAAATGCTTTCATGGTGCTTGAAATTAAGAGATGGTATCATGCTTCTGAAAAAGAAATGGAATGGTATCCTGCTTTAATCATTAGTCAACTTGGAATC
Source organism: Mormoops blainvillei (assembly GCA_004026545.1). Lineage (NCBI taxonomy): Eukaryota > Metazoa > Chordata > Mammalia > Chiroptera > Mormoopidae > Mormoops > Mormoops blainvillei. The sequence continues at coordinate 169,332 of PVJD01002868.1, forward strand.
TCAGTAATATTTAATGAAAGTAAGAGGGGAACAAAATTCTGCTTCAGCTTTTGGGAAAGTTTAATAACTTGCCATTTTTCAACTCTCATTCCTTTACCAGATTTGAAAGAAGGTAGTTTTCACCATTAAGAAGGTATTGTAAGAGTACCAGAATGGAATAGATGGTACTGTTCCTTTGAAAGACTCCCCAACTAAGTAAGTAGTATGTCGTTCCAGATTCTGAGTTATCCAAAGCAAAGCGAAAATTCTGTGAAACTCCATATAGCTTTATTTACCCAGTAGAAATTAATTCTATCTATTATTGACTTCCAGGCTGCTGGTAAGAAAAGTTTTTGGTGAAGATAAAATACATGCCCATCCGTTTTCTCTTACCTGCTATGTAAAATTTAGGTTTGTATATACAGCAAATTATACAACTGGTTTTTTTTTTTATTGCTAAAGTTTACTTACATAAATGTTTAAGGCACACTAAAATTATAAATTACAGTACGGAAGTTCTCTTTAGGAAGAAGACACTAGACAAGAGGGCCATTATTAACCCTTGAGTATTTAGCCAAGACAAAGCTATAAGTTTTGCTGGAAAGACATTCCATGAGTTCCTAACTACTTCTTCATTACACTTATGAAACATCATCCAAGCTGTCTGTTCGAAGAAACACCCAGTTTATATATTTTGAAAGGATGAATTATGGAGAAAAATGGAAAATGTTAACTGACAGTAATATAGACCTGAAATCTAATTTTTTGTTTCAAAACTGGATAGTGAAACATTACTTCTTTAAACAGTGTAATAGGCAAAATGAGACAAATATGGAATGTATTTGAGAATTAAAATTTGTGTGTAAACTATGCCAATTCTTAAAAAACTATTGGAAAAAATATCAAAGTCTAGCATCTTTAAATTTGAAAATTCCGGTTTGTGAAAAGATATAACATCTTCAACCCAGTCAGTGAAAACTGAAAATATGTAAAGACTTTTGGGAGGCCTAAACTTTTAGATGTTTTCTGTCTTTTGAATAAATTCTGGTATAGCTTAGGTTTGAAAAGAGACCAGGAAACTAGACTTTTTTTAAAACTCTTTTCTTTCCATACCCCACTTAACAAAGTTTCCTTTATCTACTAATATAAGGGGGAAAAAAAATAAAGTTGGTTTCATTCTGTTAGTTTTTATATTTCTTTGTCCCATACCAAATTCTCTCCCAAAACAAGCAAATTTTTTAAAAAAGTTTAAAACATCTTTTCCAATCCTCAGAGCTTTGTATAACACAGTACAAAATTATTATCATTTAGGGTTGATTTTTTTTCACCAGTCCTAAGTTTTTAAAGTCATAAGCTACTATTCCAGAATTCTTCTATTTAACTGCTTAATGATCCCAGTCTACAAATGAATGAGCATAGAGTTTGCTCTTTTGTTATAGATAATTTAAATGGGGCAGGGAGAGGCAGGGAGGACACAGTAAGCTAGGCAGTCATTCACTGCTCATAAAAGACCTGCACTGCATAATACATTAAAAAGGTGACAAGCAGTTTCATCCTGAGGGTGGCATTTTTTAATCTATTAGCATTTAGGTAACCTCTTCTTAGTTACTATGTGATTTATACTTGCTCTGTGGTAAACCTTAGATCAACTGACAAAAAAATAAAAAATTGTCATCTAGGATACCAAAATTCAATAAAACAAGATGTGTCTCAAATTTAAGGAGAACCATGAAAACCAACCTGTTCTTTAACAGTTTAAATGTGGGATTTTCTGTTAATGAAAAACAGCTGGGAGAAATAGCTCACCTTTTAATTGAGACTGTGAGAAGGAAAAAGTAAACACATGAACTTTAGTAGCAAAAGTGCTGCTCTAAAGAAACTAATATGTAAAAGGAAATGTCATAATAGACAAGTTGGCTTTTATCCCACTTGCTGCCCATATATATATATGTACATGTATTTTTTTCTAGTGTGTGTATATATATATATATTTCATAATCTACAAAGCAGTATTTAAGGGCAAAAATGTTGCTTCATAGTATACAAAAGCTAATTTGAAATTATTTGCACTCTAAAATGAAATAAATCCTTAGTAATGGGTCTGGGTGTGAGTCTTGCTCAAGAAGGGCCCTTGCTGACTCCAGAGGGATATTGTTTGTCTAGGTGGTTATGTACTGTAGAGCTGGTTGGAAGACAGGTCACAACCGAAAAAAGCCAAAGAAAAACTTCCATTAACTTCAACTTATCCTAGGGCTCTGGTTCTTGGAAATCTTCAGCCTCCTGAAATACAAAAGTTTAAATGGATAATGCATTTGGGCAGAGTGCATTAGGAATACCTAGCATTATGAATTACATATTATTAGATCTGTTGTTCACTGTGCATGAAAATATTCTTAATATATTTATTTTCCCTCTAATTTAACTTTTAGAAGAAATTTCCTGACCCTTATTCTCATAGCCAGCGTCTTTAGTTTATAACCTCTGCCTTGTGTGGACACTTGGATGATCCTTAGGTCATTCACACAAACATTTCTTCTCTCTCCCTCCCTCCCTTCCTTTTATTATAAGCAAAATCAAACATATGGAAAAGTAGAGAAGACAGGAATTCTCCCATCACCTAATTTTAAAGCATTTTGCCTTATTTAATATAATTTTGGCAGACAAATTACTGACTTTTTATCCCTAAATACTCCAATATACATTTTAAAAATAGAATCACTTTTCTATATAACCACAATATCTTTATTATACCTAATAAAAATTCATAATTCTACCATATTATCCATATTCAAACATTATTCAAAACTTTCCCAGTTATCCCCCAAATCTTTTTACTAGTTTATTCAAGCTAAAATTCATCCAGTCAGGGATCACATGTTGCACTTGATTCTGTTCATTAAATTTCTTTAAATGTAAATGAGCCGCCTCCTTTTTTTCCATCACCCACATGTTAGAGAATTGGCTTGATTTTAAAAATAAATAGCCCTTGGTAAAATCTCTCTGATTCTAAATTTGTTTTTATGGGTTTACAATAGAGTCATTTCTCTCCATATTCTATTATATAAGTCCTTAAGGTCTTTCGCTGGAGTTTAAAGCTATTACAGGGCGACTCTTTTTGCAAATATTAGTGGACCTACTTCAGACAATAAAAGAAATTCTGATTATATTAAAAAAAATAAATCATCCTACCTTTTAAGCCTGATAAACCTAAAAACTGGAAAAGCAAAATTACATACTACTAACATTGGATAAAACAAAATTACACACTACTAAAATTGGGCTCGTGGTCTCAATCACTAAATGAGAGGAATCGAGATCCATTCCACATAGTACAATAGTTCTTCTGTCAAAATGTCAGGGACATTTATTGAGTCTCTCTCTGAGTGCTATGACTGATTTAAAATAAAACAAAACAAGCAGATATTCTTTTATTTAAAAAATATTTATTTACATGTTGCAAGTTTATTTATTATTCTGGGTGAAAAAATATAGCCCCCAAAGCCTCAAATAATATTAGGATTCTCTCAGTTTTAATGGTCTGGCTTCCTAATACTTTGTACAAATCACCCTCAAAGGCGAAGCCATCCATAATTACTAATAGACTTTTACCTCCCTGATCCAGCTCCTCTAATTTCATTTGGAAACACATAACAATCCTATAATCTGGGAGATCTGTATTAGAGATGAGCCAGAAAGCTAAGGAAAGAAATTAACCCATTTGTGAACCTCACCATCTAAGAATGTTAGTCTGTATCTTCTAAATAAACAGCAACCTTTTTTTCTTGGTTGAGTCTTTCTTCTTCTTTTCTGTAACAAAAAAAAAAAAAAAGCAGAAACTAATGTTAAGTGAACAACACAAGAAACAAGGGAGGCAAATCTTAGAAAGCTTCAGGTGAGATATTTTCCCCCATATTTTGAGAAGAATTACACACATCTGGGTGTAGATCCAAGCTTACAGAGAGCTATATCATTAGTTGCCATCTAATTAATAATACACATGCCTTAACATGACCCTGGGTATCTGAACTCAGACACTTTTCAGAATATTTTTAGAAGGGAATAGTATAATTTGGGGGCTCCAGGGGTTCAAAGCAGATACTTTAGTTTACACTAGTATCTTACCTCTAATTCTACTCCTTATTCAAAAAAGAAAAAGTTTTGTGGGGAGGGGAGTTGGGGAGCTTAGAGAGAGAAGTGAGGGGATTAAATACAAATTGGTAGTTACAAAATAGTCAAGGGGATGTAAAGTAAAACATAGAGAATATAGTTGATAATGTTGTTATAGCTGCGTATGGTGTCAGTTGGGAACTGGAAATATCAAGGGAAACACTATGTAAAATATGATTGTCTAACCACTATGCTGTATACCTGAAACCAAGACAAAATAATATTGAAAGTAAATTGTAGTTGAAAATTTTTAAAAAGAAAGAAAAAGTTTTGTGTTGACCTAGAAGTCATCTTTATTGATTATGTTCATTTTAAACCAGAACCTCAGAGTTGAGTTCATGAGGCTCCTTGAAATCAGTTCTACTTACTTCAGTAAAAATTTCTCAAGGAAAACAAACAATTGGTGCTGGGCTCACCAAAAAACTTCAACTTGTGCGAAAGAATGAATTTGGATTCCTACTTTACACCATATTTAAAAATTAACTGAAAATAAAGCAAAGACCTAAATGTAAGACCTAAAACTGTAAAACCCTTAGCAGAAAAAAATATAGGCATAAATGTTCATGACCTTGGGTTAGGCAATGGTGTCTTAGATATGACACCAACAGCACAAGCAACAAAAGAAAAAAATATATAAATTGGACTTCATCAAAATTTTAAACTTTTGTGCTTCAAGGGACACTATCAAGAAGGTGAAAAGACAGTCCACAGAATGAGAGAAAATATTGCAAATCATATATCAAATAAGGCACTTTTAGATACTCCAAAATAAGTAAGGAACTAGTATAACTCAACAGTAAAAAGACAACCCAATTTTTAAATAGGCAAAACATTTAAGCACATATATCTCCAAAACGATGTACAGATGGCCAATAAACACATGGGATGGTGGTCAACATCATTAGTCATTAGGAAAATACAAATCAAAACTTGAGTGAGAAACCGCTTTACACCCACTATGGCTATAATCAAAAGGATGGACAACAAGTGCTGTCAATGAAGTGGACAAATTGTTACCCTCATACACTCCTGGTAGGGATATAACATGGTACAGCCGTTTTTGGAAAACAGCCTGGCAGTACCTCAAAAAGGTTAACAGAGTTACCATACCTTCCAGATATTTCACTTTTAGGTATATACCCAAGAAAATTGAAAACATATGTCTACACAAAAACTTATAGATTTATGTTCACACAAAAACTTATAGATTTATGTTCATAGCAGCATTAGTCAAAATAGCAAAAAAGTAGGAAAAATCTAAATGTCCATCAATTGAACGAATAAAACAAAATATGATATATACATACAATGGAATATTATACAATATTCCATAATAAAAAGGAATGAGTACTACTACATGCTATAACGTGGATGAACTTTGAAAACATTATACTAAGTCAAAGATGTGAGACAAAAAAAGTCACATATAGCATGATTCCATTTATAGGAAATATCCAGAATAGGCCAATCGATAAAGACCCAAAGCAGATTAGTATTTGTCAGAGTCATGTCGGGGAAAATAGCGAGTGACAGCTAAGGGATATGCACGAGTTTCTCTTCGGGGTGATGAATATATTTTGGAATTAGTGGTGACTATGAAATATTAAAAAGGTGGGTTTTATAGTATGTAAATTTTATCTCTAAAAAACATTCATTGAGCACCTTATATCCACATGGCTGACTTTCCTAGGTACCCTGCTGACTGCCCAGTGGTAACTCAATGTATGAGTTACAAAAAAAGTAATGAGTATTCTGCCATGACTAGTGTGGCTCAGTGGATTGGGCATCATCCCACAAACCAAAGGGTCATGGGTTCGATTCCTGGTCAGGGCACATGCCTGGGCTGCAGGCCAGGTCCCCAGCTGGGGATAACTGATTGATGTTTCTCTCATGCATGGATCTTTCTCTCACTCTTTCTCCCTCCGTTTCCCTCTCTGTAAAAATAAATGAAGTGAGCAGTATTCTAAAAAAGCTTTACATAACAGATTTTTTTAAAATTTTATATATTATATTAGTTTCAGGTGTATGCCCTAGTGATTAGACATCATATAACTTATTATGTGATCATGCTGATAAATCCTGTACTCATCTGACATAACAGATTCTAATTATCTCAAGTCCTCCAAAGTAGAGGCTATAATGAAATCTGTAAAATTAAGAATCCTTTTGTAAAATTACTAACTCACACCCTAATTTATCCATACTGAGAATCTGAATTATTTTATATAAGATTTACTCAAATGGAAGACTATCTGTTCAACAGTTATTTAGCCTCATTGTAAAACACCAAGTGTCACCATACAAGAGTATTAAAAGATTTTCCGACAACTGCCCAGCCTTACGATTTTATCTCCACCACTTTATGAGCTCTTTCAGCCCATCGCTTTTTCTGGAAATGCTGAAAGAGGACCACCACAATTACTATTATGACCATCAGTGCACAGGCGGAGCCAATGGCCAGAGCCAGGAAATACATCTCAGAGAAGCGTACTGTAAGGAGAAAAAAGGTCAAGTTAGGATTCTATAAAAGAGGAGGATTATGAGAAATCTAAAGATATAATAGGGATGTAGTTATCAGTAAATGGAATCTTTCTTCTAACATATTACCTTGTAAACTCTAGTAGCAATAGGAAGGCCATACAGACTACTTTAGTGGTTCTCAGACTACAGTCCCAGGAGTAGCAGCAAAAGAACTTTGAAACACAAATTACCAGGCCCCACCCCAAACCTACTAAATGACAGGTGGGGCTGGCAATTTGTTTTAACAAATCCTCCAGATGATTCTCATGCAAGCTAAAATTATGAGAACTACTAGACCAGTTGAGTAAGGCTATTGCTGACCTAATTCAGGGCCCAAACTCTATCTTTGCCATTCATTCAATCCTTTATTCAAATTTATTAAGGGCCTGCTATGTTCCAGGCACTAATGGAACTATCAAGCCAAAAAAAGATGTTACCTTCAAGGAACTCATGCCCACTAGGAAGATGGCCAAGTAAGTCAGTAATTACAGTCATGTATCATTAACAACGGGGATACGTTCTGAGAAATTCATTGTTAGGCAATTTTATCACTGTACAAATATAGAGTACATTTACACAAAGCTGGATAGTAGAGACTGCTATTCTCCTAGGCTTATGAATAGCCTATTTCTTGTAGGCTACAAACCTCTACAGCATGTTACTGTACTGAACCCTGTAGACAATTATAGCACAATAGTCAATATTTGTGTGTCTAAACATATCTAAACATTCAAGAGGTACAGTAAAAATATGACATAAAAGATTAAAAATGGTATACCTGTATGGGGCACTTATCATGAATGGATGTCACAGCACAAGAAGTTGTTCTTAGGTGAGTTGTTCTAGGTGAATGAGTGGTGAGTGACAGTGAAGTCCTAGGACATTATTGTACACTACTGTAGACTTTATAAATGCTGTACACTTAGACGACTCTAAATTTATTTTTAAATATTTTTCTTCAATAAATTAACCTTAGCTCACTGTAACTTTTTTACTTTATAAACATTACTTTTTTTAACTTTTCAACTTTTTTATAATAACACAGCTTAAAACACAAACACATTGTACAGCTGTACAAAAGTCCTTTCTATATATCCTTATTCTCTGAACTTTTTCTATTTTTTAATTTTTTTTTATTTTTTTACTTTTTAAACTTTTTTGTTAAAAGCTAAGACACAAACACCCATCAGCCTGGGCCTACACAGAGTCAGGATTGTCAATACTGCCATTTTCCACCTCCCCAGCATATCCCACGAGGTCTTCAGGGGCAATAACACACCACAGAGAGCTGTCGTCTGTACCACGCCCTCTCCTGGAACACCTCCTAAAGGACCTGCCTGAGGCTCTTCTTGAGGAGGTATCACTCTTGTCCATGGTGGTTTGCTTGGTTTGTTTTTTTCTCATCATAAATTTGCTTGCAAGCAAATAGTGCACCATGAACATTCCTCTCTATTAATGAAAACCTTTCAGTGTTGTGGTCCATGTTTTTAAGCTTTTTAAGGAGCTTACTCAGGCTTCTGCTAAACCTTCACTGTGAATTTTCTTGAGGGTTCCTATTCTTCTCCTGCAGTTTCCTTTTCCCTTGCCCCCTCTTCAACCATGCGTTTCTGTGTTGTTCCAACAACTCCTCATTAGTCAGTTCCTCAGGAGCCACATCTAGAAGCTTCCACACTCAGGTTAAAGTTGTTTGCCATCTCAACCACAGCCTTGTTTTTTGCAGCCTTTGTGCTATGACATGACGATGACTACAACATCATTCCATTACGGTCTTATAAGACCAGCATTGTATATGTGGTCCATTGTTGATTGAAATGTCATTATGTGGCACAGGACCGTATAGTCTAGTGGGTAAATGATGCAAGAGGGAACCAAGAGGTAAAGGTCCCTAAACCAAGCTAGAGCCTGTGAAGCCCGAGTCTCCTGTTATTTAGCTTGATTTCTAATTTAAACTTCAGTAAACCCTCAGACCCAGAAAAGAAATTAGAGAATAACTAGCTCAGCGGTTCCCAGCCTAGAGACCATGAAGGAGGTGGGAGAGGAGACCACAAGCCCACAAAGTCCATGTTGCATTTTGTGTGTGTACATTTGGGGTGGTGAGGGAGCTGGGCCATGGATTTCATTAGATCTCAAAGAGCAGTGATCTCATTATGTTTAAGACCCATGTGCTCTTATCTAATCTGTTCATTTTGCAGATAGAGAAACTGAGGTCCAAAGGTATGACATTACTTCTTTCAACACTCATATTACTTTTCCAAAGCCACACAGCTCTCTCTTGATAGGGTCTTTAAGGATGGTACTAAGAATGAATGGAGGAAATCATATCACTTTAAAGGGTGATATGTGTGTTGGTTAAGAGCACACACAAGAAAAAGCTAAGTTTAAATACAAGCTCCACCATTTACTAGCTGTGTCATTTGGGGTAATAATTAACTTCTTTAAGTGTCGGTTTCCTCAGTGTATAAAATAGAGATAACAATATCCATTTCCTGTGTTCTTATAAAAAAATAAAGCTATTCATTTAAGTTGTTCCATGCTATGCACATAATAAACACTCAATACATGGTAGCTGTTAAAATTTTCAATACAATTCAGAGTTTGGGAAATTTTTATTTATTTTTTATTTGGGAAACATTTATTGAGTCATTTCACCCCCACCATAGTCCCTGCTATATTATTTTCACTTTACTGGAGGGGGAGAAAAAAGAGGTATTTACGGCTGGTAAATGGTAGCATTTACAGACCCAAATTTCCAACTCTGAAGTTTTATGGCCTTTGCTCTTTGTTATCTGGCACAGCTTCCCAGGTTGTCCTTTACAGACTGTGAGCAATAACAATGCATATTAGCTTGGAGCACAATTCTGGAGCCAAAGATGCTTGAATTTGAGTTCTACATGACTCGTTTTTATCAACTGCATGACTTTGGACAAGTGACTTAACCTCTATGAGCCTCAGTTTCCTTGTTAGTAAAATGGGGGGAGCACTAAGAGCATAGTAACCTGACATGATATGAAAAGATTAAATAAGATATGCAAAGCCCCTAACACAACTCAGTAAACAACAGCTACCATTATTGGTATCTGCCTCCTAGGGTGACTGTGATGATTAAATGAGAGAGTAATATGGAGCACTTTCAACAGTACCTTACAGAAGAGGTACTCAATAAATACCATGTAAGTAAATGAGTGAATGAACAGACCTATTGTTGCCCTTTTATCAGAAAGTTGCATCCTCTCCCTTTTACAATCCCAGTGCCATTTTTGTAACAGATTCCCTAGATCCCTTGGCTTTACTTTCTGTTTCCACAGTCAAACAAAGCCTTTCTCTTTTTACCCCAGGATTCTTCACTTTCCCTCCATGGTTTCCAGATTTGAAGGGTTTAATCATTCTCTCTGCTCTTCCAGCCATCACAAAAGATTGCCCCTCTCATTTCTACAAGCTCTCATACTTCCCAAAACAGTTTCCTCTGCATAACCTACCAGTCTGCACAACGCTGAGCCGGATCTCCCCTACCAGCCCATCAACATCGGGTGGGTTCTTCACCTGGCAGGTATATGTCCCATTGTCATCGAACTGCAGCTTCCAGAGGATGATGGAAACGTCGTAGCGCTCGGGGTTCCCGTCCCAGACCACCCGGTCCTTGAACCGTCCACTCATGGGTTTGAAGGGATCCACATGGTAGTAGAATACCTAGAAAGGAGAATTGGCAAAAGGCCTTACTCAGTGCCTGGGCAAGAGGCTGAGAGGGTGGAGGTGGAAACACGGCAAACCTCACTGCCCTATCTGCAGCTCTGTTGCAAGAATCCCTTCCTTTCCCTTTCACTGGCCTCTCAGTCTCAATTCTGCCAGTCTCTGTCCCAAGAATTGTTTCCCAGCTTTACCCTCTACTTGTTGCTTTAAAAAAAAAAAAGTGCAGAAAGGGCAGGGGGAAATACACTGGCTTATTCTCCTAATTAAAGAGCCCCTAGAAAATGACAATAATCTACTTACAAACTGCTCAGACCCTCCGTCTTGGGGACGGAAATTCCAAGTCACTGTCAGAGCATCACCTACAGGGGCAAAGCTGGAAAAAGTGCATTTTAACCGAACATCTGTCCCGTTGACAGCCTCCAGCACTCCAGAGGTGTAAATTTCCACAGCTGCTATAGGCCAAAGAGCTGCAGTAAAGAAAAGGAAAAGAAGGGTTAACAGGGGATATGCATAAAAAGAACTTCTGCTGACTTGACCAAAATAAATGTTTGAGTAGGGCATAAAACAACTGAAGACCTGGCCCTCATACTTTCTTTTCACCCAAAGTCTGAATACCTACCTATATGCTACTTTGACCCTCCCGTTCTGTGTAACAACTAAAAATACCTCACAGTGAACCTTCTTAGTGTTCTCACTTTCTCCACAGCATGATACGCTAGCCTCATGGTACCCACTTCAAAATTACAAACATCAGCAAATAAAAATTGAAAGCAGAAACAAAAAATCTAATCAAAACATGAATTGCACATGTATGCAAGTTAAGCATTCTGTATTGTCAGTGTAATGGTCCTTAGCAGGTAAGTTTTCCAGAAAAGCTCCTTGTTATGTGGATTTTGCACTATTCCTGGTCTTCAGAAATTAACCCCAGAGAGCTTATGCTTGCCTGAACTCCTGAAACCTTATATCACGCAGCATTTTTTACCATGATGTTTACATTTAGAGTGTGTGTGTTGGGGCAGTTTCAGAACCACAGTGGACACCCTCCTTAACAATTTTGGCCTTCCCGGTGCTGCTGCGAGTCCCAGACAAGACTCACACACAGAAATCCAAATGCCAAGTCCTGCCTGCAGTGAGAGATTGAAAGTAGCCACAAAAGAATAGTTTGTAATCTGAGATTTGAAAGCCCTCTCTGTGCCTGAATCACTGGCAGCTGAAACACACCTAAACCTGTTTGTCCAAAAGCGGTTCCCCCAAAACAAGTCACCAACTTCAGTTTCAGTAAAGTCAAAACTAAAGTGAACTGCAACTGTGGCTCAGGCTCAAAGAAAAAAAGAAAAGAAAAGAAAAGAAAACCCTCTTGCAACTTCCTAGACAATTAGCTAACTTTCCAGGGTAGGCAATGAGGGAGGAAATGCTGAGGGAAGCCCACCAGCTCTTACCTGTGAGCTGTATGCCAAGGAGAAGCACGGCACGCGTAAGGTTCTTGCCATACGTGAGGAAAACCCAGCCCTGACCAGAGAGACCAAACAAGGCAGACTGAGGGCTCCGACACCTTCTCAAGGCCATTCCTAAGGAGCAAGCACCCGTGTTCCCAGAGAGAGAAGTCAGTCTCTCACCTGTGGGAATCTGAGCGCCTGTGTCTGTGACTCATCTCTGCTCGGCTGGTACACTTTGCTGGAATGAAAGGTGGGGCCTCAGCTCCCAACGCCCTCCTTCCCTCCTTCCTTCCCTCCCTCCCGCCCTCTACGCCACGAGCATGTCTGCACAAAGTCCCAAACTCTGCAGTCCCCTCTTTTTAGTTAATCTGGCCTCCAGCCTCTGGATGGCCTCAGAAACAGCAGGAGGAGGTGGTGCCAGTCGGAAATGTCCCAGGCTGCTTTGGATTTAGCCCAGACACACTTTTTAAAAAAACAGGCTTTAGGCTTTAACCTTGCCTGGGAAGTGCATGTTCAAACTAACTTGCAGTGATTTAACTTGCCAAAACACCTCCCTAAGGCTACATTAGCCTACAGCCAGATTCACAACTCAAATCAGAGTTCCTTAGCACCCTCTGTGGACAAAAAGTCCTAGAGTTTACACCCTCAGTTTTAGCCAAATGTTACCACAAGGATTTCTGAGCCTTTTCTAGCTTGTAGCTTTCCCTGAGATATACCTAAAATAAACTGACCAAAGCAAATCTTAATGTTTAATGATCCTTTACCCTTGAAGGATTTAAAGAAGAATCAAGATACCATCCATGTTCATTTACCCTACCATCTCAATTTAGTTTGCAAAGTGCTTTTCTGTTTGTTATTTCATCTCTACAATATTCCCCTGGGGTGTTCCCATTTTACCAGCGAGGACACTCAGAGCCCAGAAGAGGTAAGTGATTTGCCCAAGGTCGTAATGGGGAAACTCAAGAGTTAAAAATGTTTAGCTTTAGTTATAGTTAACAGGTTTAGTGATTAATGCATGTAGAAAGCTGTTGTTCCAGGAACTGGAATGCATGACCAAACATATACTAACGCCAGAAGGCCTACAAGCAATTCAACTTTTGTGCCCCAGGAGGACTGCAAGTGATAAAGATGGTATCTATCTGAGCTTTTGCACTACAGAGAGAGAGAATGTCTGGTGACCAGAATACAGATAAAGAATTGCTGGTCAGCAGATGAAAGGATGCTAAGAAAATTGCTGGACTGCAACTTTTATCGAGTAACCTTTTTCCTGAATTCAAAGCCTGTTATGTACCCTTTTCCTGTCTTTATGAAAAAGGTTGTCTTGAGATGAAATGATAAGATAGCTTTTAGGGTTCATAACCCACTGTCTTCTTTGATCACTGGCATCTGAGTAAAGTGCCCATAAAGTTTCAATCTTTGTCTCTAATTATTGGTTCTGATAGTGACAAGCAACACAAATGGTGAGTTTTCCAGTTTCATATTCTGGTGACTGTGGTGAGACTGGTTCAGGAGTCTCCGGTAAATCGGGGTATTTGACAGGGAATCCTGTTGGTTGTCTGGACTGGAGGGGCCCTGGGGTGATGCAGATTTGGAAACCCCCTAGCAGCTGCCAAGTGATTTCACTTGGGGACTCTCCTCCAACTTTTGGCACTACCTATTTACCTTCACTTTCAGTTGAATTGCTGTGCTTTCTGGTTCCAGATTACACTTCCAGGTTATGATTTAGATCGGTCATCAGGGATTAAGCTGCCCTCTGGTTTATGTGATATGACAGAGCTCTGTTTTGTAGAATGAGGGGGAGCCTCCATTCTGGGAAACAGCTCTTTAGTGCACATTTTTGCTGATTGGTTGACTTGTGCTTATAAGCCTATAACTACCAAGAAAATGATTTATTTTTTTCACCCTGGCTGGTGTAGATCAGTGGACTGAGTGTCAGCCGGCGAACCAAACGGTTGCCAGTTTGATTCCCCAGTCAGGGCTCATGCCTCAGTTGCGGGCCAGGTCCCCTGTGGGAGGTGCGCAAGAGGCAACCACACGTGTTTCTCTCCCTCTCTCCCTCCCTTCCCCTCTGTCTAAAAATAAAATAAAATTTTAAAAAAGAAAGAAAATGATTGATTTATTGTAATACTGTTTGGCTTATATATATTATGGACTCAGGAAAGTACTGGCCACTGTAGGTATCTTTATTATATATTTTTAACATATAATGTCCACTCTTTTTATTATATTTTGTATATTTTATTGATTATGCTATTATAGTTGTCTCATTTTTTCTCCCCTTTATTCCCTCCACCCTACACCCCATCCCATCATCCCCATGTCAACATTTTCTCACCACCACTCTCCCCAGCCCCACACCTCCGCACCTCCCACCCGCAATCCGTGCCCCATTTGGCTTTGTGGGTGGGTCTTTTGTGCATAATCCTTAATGGCCCTTCCCCTCCTTTTCCCCTGTTCTCCCCCTCCCTCCTCCCCTCTGCTTACTGTCAGTTTCTTTTTTATTTCAAAGTTGCTGGTTATATTTTGCTTGCTTGTTTCTTTTGTTGATTAGGTTCCACTTATGAGTGAGATCATATGGTATCTCTCTTTCACCGCCTGGCTAATTTCACTTAGTAAAATG
>PVJD01002869.1:0-176443 GCA_004026545.1 Mormoops blainvillei
GGCGCTGGGGCGGGGGGGGGGTGGGGGGGCGCCGCGGCGGGGGTGGGGGTGGGGGGGCGTGGCAGCAAGAGGAGCAGGAGAGTGTCCCCAGCAGCGGTCCAGCCATCCGTCTGGCTCCCCACATGCAGATGGAAGCAGGACCACGTGGAGCCCACGGACAGAGACTCCAACCTGCCTGTCAGACGGACGCCCTGGAAAGCGCGACCTGCTCCTGGCAGGGCTCCCCAGGCTGGTCCCCGAGGGCAAGGGGAGCCGCCGGGTCAGCACGGTCTGGCCTGTCAGGGGTGACGCAGCGCAGCCAGGCTAAGGGCGCTGATCCAGGGACGGCTGCGGGGCCAAGGTCGTCTACCAGTCCAGGTTTTCCAACCCCCATCCTGTACGATTCCACTTTCTCTGATTACTGCCCGATGTGCTTTCTTCAAGAGCCCCCCGACCCGTGCTCGGTATCTCCCCACTGCCCAGCCTGTACCAGCTCGGGCAGCTCTAAAGGCTGTGTTGTGGCTCAGCCTTTCAGAAGCCACACTGACTTCCGCCCCATAAGCCACTCTCCCTTGCTAGCTGCTCAGGTGATGGCTGGTCGGTCGTCAGCCATCAGTGCCCCCAAGCACACAGGACAGGCCCAGGGAGCAGGGGCCCCACCTGAGGAGAGTCCGTGGGTCAGGCAGCCTCTCCCCAATTATGGCTGAGCTGCCTTCTTGGAAGGACAGCCACAGAAATGGAGACCAAGCAGCCGGCACACA
Source organism: Mormoops blainvillei (assembly GCA_004026545.1). NCBI lineage: Eukaryota > Metazoa > Chordata > Mammalia > Chiroptera > Mormoopidae > Mormoops > Mormoops blainvillei. Next base: position 741 of record PVJD01002869.1, read on the forward strand.
CTCGAAAGAAGCCGGCAACAGCGGGCACGGCTCCTGCACCTGGGAGCCTGCCGTACGCTGAGCTGTACACAGAGCCCGGCCCAGTAGCATCGCAGTGCCCACTGCCGGAGCTGGAGCAAAAGCCGTGCTGGCAGGACGCTGTCTCTCAAGGGGGACCACACGGGCAAAGCACTGCTCCTGGGCCGGAGGCGCTGTCAGGAGCCTGGACGCCCTGCACCTGGCCCACAGGTCAGGGCCTGAGCACCTTCTGGAAGGCTGGGCCCAGGGGAAGGGCTGGGGAGTGGCCTCCAAGCCCTGCTCAGCTCCAGCCTGCTCTCTCTGGACATTGCCCATCCATCAAGGCATTTCTGAAAGTTGGCCCCACCTGAGCTGCCCCTTCAGTGACCACTACGGTCCTGAAGGTGGTGAAGCCAGGGTTGCATTTGGGGGTGAGAAGGACTCTGGACTCCAGGGAATGGTGGCGGGCCCCAGGGGCCAGTGGGGCAGGCTATGTGCATGTCGGCCATTGGTGGGGAGCGGCGAGGAGGAAGGCCAGGCGGGGTGTGGGCTCCAGGGCTCGGTGCTGCAGGAGAGAGGCCCCGGGAGCACTCCCGTGCCCCTGCCAGGGCTCAGACCTGCTCCCCTCCACTCTCTGCAGCAGCCGCCACCGCCAGAGGGGAGTTGCTGTGCAGACCCCCGGCGCGGGGCCCCCACTGCTGACCCGTGGACCGCCCTGATGACTCTGCACACCCGTGTCTGCTGTCACGCTGGGCTGCCTGCTCCTGCAGCACAGGCTTCCTGCTCACGCGACCTGGTTGCCAGCCCCCCAGGGCCCACTGGGGCCTTCACACCAGCGACTCACCACCTCCGCCCCCCAGACCTTCAGTTCCGCACTGAGCCAGGCCAGACATGTCTAGATGCAGGGCTGGAGGCCCCAGACGCCACCCCATCCAGGCTGCTGGGAATCAGCAGTTGGAATGGGGTTTAGCCCAGGACCTGGGGCAGGGTGCCGACAGCCCGGTTTCTACTGACGCTGGTGAGGTGGGGCTTAGCGGGCACCACACCTGCCCTTCTTGGCTTGGGGTGGGAAGCCAGGGTCCTACCAGGGGGCTGAGGGACGATCCTTGTTGGGAAAAGTGGGGAGCCTCCCCTCCCTCATCCCCTCCACACGGAACCACAGTGCCCACTGCACTGCACAGCAGACGGGGCACAGAGGCCGGTCGTGCACAGATGCGAGGCTGAGGCCCAGAGGAGGAAAATAACGGCCTGCCAGGCTAGGCCCGGCCGGGGCTGCTCCAGGGGTGCCTGCTCCGGGGGGTCTCAGGAACGAGGGGCAGGGCTCCACCCCTGCTGACACCAGCTTGGGAAATAGCAGCAGAGGCTGCACGGACACGCACCTGCAGACCTCCGCCCACCTGTGCCCCCAGACCTCCACCTGTCCCTGCAACGAGGGGCTGTGGCTCCACTCTACCTGTACTCTCACACGGGTGCCCTGCTCCCCTGGTCCCAGCCCAGGCCCAGAGGTGTGCGGAGCAGGCAGGTGACGGGCTCGGCCCCCCAGCTTTCCCCTACGAGAACACAGTCACAGCATCACGGCAAAGCCCCTGCCCCGGGAGCAGCCGTTCCGTGCTTCCGAGGGCCCGTCCACTGCTGCAAATGAGCCTCGGCTGGGAGGCGGATTCCCCGCCCCCGCGCTACAACGGCTACCACGGCGGGAGCTGCCAGGGACTGCGCTCTAACAAGCTTCAGACGTGGGATGACTGGAATCGCAAAGTATGAATTTTTATGAGTCTAATAAATCACTCCACTTTTCCTGCGCTTGCTTGATGGTTCCCAGCACTTCAAACGCAGGAAAAGCCCTGCTGCTGCAATCAGGCGCCTCAGCCCTGGTGTCTGTGGTGGCCGCAGCGAGACATGGGGTGGTGAGGCCCTCCCGCAGGTGTCCACGGGGAGGATGATGGACACGTGTTCCTGCTTACCCTCACACGCGTGGGTGCACGGCTCTGCCACGGAGTTGCAGGAGGACCCCGGGGCCCCGAAGGGGAGGCTCTGGTCACTGTCGCTGCCCGGGTCCAGCCCGAGGGTTCTGCTGGGGCCACTCTGTGCCTTCTGGGGAGGATGAGGGCAGTGGCCTGCCCAGCCCCGGGCCTCACGCCTGCACATCAGGGGGCAGGATGGACTCTGTCTGTCGGCTCTCATGTCCGTGGCCACAAGCCTGAAGGTGCTTGTCACCAGCCTCCTTGCAGCCGTGTCGCCCGGTCTGGGGACTGGCCTCTGACAAACATTTACCGATCATCTAATCACAGCGGTGGCCTGACAGGGCCATGCGTCACCTGAGCAGCCGCCAGCACTGCAGGCTGAGGAGCACGGGCAGCTTGGTGATGACAAACAGCCGCTGTCAGCCGCCTGTCCCGCAGCGGCCATGCTCTCTGCGGTCCCACGCTACCTGGTGTTTAATGACAACACTGGCAGCCTGAGATGCAGCACCGAAGCCGCGGACTGTCAGGGCCTATTAGAGGGGAGATTGAGACCCTGCTCTTCTTAAGCTCACTCAAGCAACACGAGCCGCTGGTTCCTGTAATTACTGTGCGCGAGCCATCGACCGCGTGCTGACACCTGACCCGTCCGTATGAAACGGGGGTAGTTTGCTCCGTGACACTCGCTATAGATTATGGGTGGTGGGTCTTCCCGCCCCTTTTAACCATCACTCTGTGGGACAGAAAAGGGGAAGTGAGGGCCCCACCTGCCCGCCCCAGTTGGTGGGCCAAGCAGGGAATGCCAGCACAGGCCTGGGCTCAGGAGGCAGATCCCAGAGGCAGAGGGGACAGGCTGGTGGGCAGCTGGGGCCCCAGGCAGAGCACGCTGAGGGCCTGCACTCCAGAGGCAGGGGTTTGGTGCCGCACAGGCAGCTCCCTCCCCCGCATAGGCCGGGAACAGGGTCCACATGTACGCAGGTCTGTCCAGACGCACGCTGGTGCTCCCTCTGCCCCAGCAGACCTGGGCAGCTTGGGGCGACACTGTAGGCCCTGGGCCCTGAGGCCCACTGTTCCCTCCAGTGCCACGTCTGCCCTCCCAGAGCAGCTACAACAAGATGCCCTAGAGCTAGGTGCCCCTCACCCTGTTTCACTCATAACCCTCCGGTGAGCATCCTCCGGTGAGCTGAGCTCCCAGTGCTATGGTCGCGTGTCCCTGGGGTTCAGGCCCCAGGGGCACAAGAGAGGTGGGCAGGGCAGGGCCTGGCTCCCACACACGTAAGCCCCAGAGCGGGGGGACCTGCCGGGCTCCCTGAGCTGGACACCACGTCCCAGTGGTATGTGGACCACCCCCAACAGGCCCTGGCCCCTGCGGGCCCCTGTGGATGCCAGGGCCAGAGACACTGAAAGGGCCAGCGGTCCTGGGGCTCATTCTGAGGCCAGTATGCCTTCCTGCCAGGCCTGGGAGACAGACTCTTCAGCAAACCAGCAATAACGGGGCACTCAATGATTAGAAGCTGCTGGATTTATGGTCGCTGTAGGCAACTGTAGACTTGCTCTGCAAATTCCATCCATTCTGTGCGCTTAGACCATGTCTTCACCCTGGAAGGCCACCCGCATGAGCGCTGAATCCCAACAGGGGCCCACTGGGCTGTGGTGCCTTCTCGGGCTCCTCTCAGCCTGGGCCCCCTCCCAGCCCAGGTACCCCTAGGAAAACTGGTCTTGGGGATGCCAATGCCTTCTCCTATGGTCACAGAAAGGGAGGACAAGAAAGCAGGGGGGCCATTGAGAGCAGAGGCTCACAAGCACAGGTGCAGTTCGCAGGGTCGCACACTCTCCCAGGAGCCCAGACAACTGAAGAGGAGCTGTCCCTCTGCACAGTGACTGCAACCCTGCGCCTCCCGGGACAGCCCAGCGCACAGCCCTCATGCCCTTCCCGTAGGAGAGCCACCACAGGACCCCAGCAGGGCAGACAGCAGAGGATCCCAGGTCAGACCCTGTCGGGAAGCCCATCCTTGGCTCCCTCCCTAGGGAGCTCTGTCCCCCACCGCACCCTCAACGCCCCTCCCGAGCAGGCCTCCTCTGGGGCCTTCTGTGGGCGGCGAGCAGCCTGTCAGGGCAGTGGAGGGAGAGGGGAGCCTCAGCCCTCCTGGTGCCCACGGCCCCCCAGCACGGAGCCCCCTGCAGGGTGCGGCCCACCACCCTCGATGCTGCACTCAGGTTGGCCCCCAGCCACCTGTCCCCCGCAGCAGCCTGCCAGAGCATCCTTACTCCTGGGGCACACACTCCCCAGCTGCCTGCCTGGGTCTGCACTTCCTGTCTGGGGGAGGATGATGTCATCCAGCCATGACTCCACCCACAATGACTACCACTCAACACACAATAACCAGACATACCAGAAAGTCAGACCTGTCCCAAAACTACCAAGAAAAGGCCAGGCGCTGGGAGATGGAGTCCTGTGTGGATAACAGCTTCTGCCAAGCAGTGACAAAGAACCCTGCAGAGAGGACCTCCCAGAGCGTATGAGTTCTTCCTCCGGACTTCCATTCAAGATGGCAGCACAGGTAAACACAGCTCGCCTACTCGCACAACCACATCAAAATTACAACTAAACTACAGAACAACCATTATTCAGAACTGTCAGAAAATGAGCTGAACGAAGTCCTACAGCTATGGAACTAAAGAAGAAGCCACATCACCCAGACTGGTAGGAGGGGTGGAGACACAGAATGAGTTGGCTCCACACCCGCGTGTGGCGAATAAAAACGGGGAGGCAGAGTTGAGGAGCAAGGGGCCCAGCCCGGGGTTCCAATGCAGGGAAGATAAGTTCCCTTAACTTCGGGCTGTGAAAAAACAGCAGGGATTGACGCTGTGGAGTCCCAGGCAGTTCCTCTTAAAGGGCCCACACACAGACTTACTCAGACTCACTCCCTCTGAGCTCCAGCACTAGGGTGCAGATTGAAAGGCATCCGAGCCATGTGGGCAGGAACTGAACTGTCCGGCACAAGGGCAAGAGCTGGGGGGGCGGCTTTCTCCCGCACAGAAGTGCTGGCAGAGGCCACTGTTCCTGTTCCGAGCCCTCCCCCAGCAGAGCCACAGGGCCAGCAGGAAGGCACCATATCCGGGTCTCCGTCCGCCTGGCTCAAACTCTTTGCCCCAACCTGGTGATTCCCCGGGGCTCCATCCCGCACAACTTTCGGACCCACCCGAGACATCACGGCAGCTTCCCCATGCAAATGGCCTGTCTCGGCTCCTGCTTCAGGTTTTCCTAACGTCTCTCAAGCAGGCAGCACCTGGCCTCATGTGCCCATGCCTGTTGCTAGGCGGCCCCAGGCCCAGCATGGGCAGGAGCCGGCCCTGGTTCGCTGCTTGGGCACCTCCAAGCCCGGCACGAGGGGCAGCCGATGGCAGATCACTGTGGAGCTCTCGCCAGGTGGCCCTGGCCAGAACACAGGCAGTGACTGACCTTGGCCTGCACCTCCCAGGGGGCCCCAGAGCCTGCGTGTCCACTGGACAGCTACAGACCACATCCTCAGAGCGCCACCACCCAACCACCTCCACAAGCAAGACGTTCAAAGGGCGGAGTCAGTGGGCACAAGAGTCCCGCTGAGGTAAGCCCTGCTCTGCAGGGTGGGCCCTGCGCAGCCGCTCCTCAACGGCAGACGGAGTCAGTCCTGGCAGCCCATCAGCCTAGGGCTAAATCCCTCCCATTAACATGCCAACAGCAGCCAAGGCTCAACCACAACAGGAGGGTGTACCCAGCCCACATGAAGGGCACACCTTGAGTACCCAGCTTGGGGGACGAGGGAGGCTGTGCCACTGGACCCTACAGCACACCTACTACATTAGGCCACATGACCAAGACATAGCGTTATAGCAGCTCTACCTAATACATACAAACAAACACAGGGAGGCTGCCAAAACGAGGAGACAAAGAAACTTGCCCAAATGAAAAAACAGATCAAAACTCCAGAAAAAGGGCTAAATGAAATGGAGATAACCAATCTCTCAGGTGTGGAGTTCGAAACACTGTTTTAAGGATGCTCAAGGACTTCATTGAGGACCTCAGCAGCACAACAAAGGGCATGGAAACCATAAAAAAAGGCCCAGTCAGGAGAAAGGGGACACTAACTGAAATGAAAAACAATTTACAGGGAATCACAGGAAAGTGGATGAAGTCAAGAATCAAATCAGTGATTTAGAACATAACGAAGCAAAAAACACATAATCAGGACAATAAGAAGAAAAAAAGAATCCAAAAATATGAGAACAGTGTGAGGAGCCTCTAAGACAGCTTCCAGAGGTCCGACATCCGAATCATAGGGCTACCAGGAGGAGGAGAGAGAGCAAGAAACGGAAAACTTATTTGAAAAAACAATGCAAGAAAACTTCCCTATCTTGGTGAACGAAATAGATATGCAAGTTCAGGAAGTACAGAGAGTCCCAAAGAAGTTGGACCCAAAGAGGTCCCCACCAAGACACATTGTAATTAAAGTGCCAAAGGTTAAAGATAAAGAGAGAATCTTAAAAGCAGTAAGGGAAAAGCAGTTAAGTTACCTACAGGGGAACTCCCATAAGACTCAACTGATTTCTCGAAACTTTTCAGGATAGAAGGGATTGGCAAGGAGTCCTGGCTGGTGTGACTCAGTGGATTGAACACCGACCTGCAAACCAAAAGGTCACTGGTTTGATTCCCAGTCAGGGTACATGCCTGGGTTGCGGGCCAGGTCCCCAGTTGGGGGCACCTGAGAAGCAATCGCACACTGATGTTTCTCTTCCTCTCTTTTTCCCTCTCTTCCCCTCTCTAAAAATAAATAAATAAGATCTTTAAAACACACACATACACACAGAAGGAAAAGAAAAGAAAAGCAAGGACCAAGGTTACTTCACCCAGAAGAGCTGTCCTGTTGGATCGAAGGACAGATAAAGAGCTTCCCAGAAAAAAAAACACTAAAGGAGTTTATCATCACCAAACCACAATCACATGAAATGCTAAAGGGTCTCCTTTAAGGAGGTCAAAGCTAAGAACGACAAAGTAGCAACAGGCAGACATCTCTCAACAGCTGAACCGGGCAAATAAGCTAACCAGAAACAGAATCACAGACACGGGGAGCGTTTTGAGGGTTGCCAGGTGGGAGGGGCCGGGGGATGAGTGACAGCAGCAAGGGGATTAGGAACGACCAACGGGCAGCTACAGGACAGCCACGGGGAAGTAAAATGCAGTACAGGAGACAGGGCAGCCAAAGACCTCATCCGAGGGGGGACCCGAAGAAACTGGAATTATCTTCTGCAGGGTGGGCCCTTTGCAGGACAGGCTTCCCCTGCTAGGTGAGTGCCCTAGGAACCCGTCTGGATCAGTGCACCAGCTGGCACTGTTGTGAGAGGCTGCGTTCGGCTTCGGTGAGTTTTTTGAAGACTCTTTCACTGCACTTGCCCATTTCATGGTGGGTGACAGGAGTGGGCCTGCCCACACCACGCTGAGTTTTCAGCAGTTTCTGACCAAACAGCAGGGCCCCTGTGCCCGACCCTCTCTCTCTTCACCCAATCTTGCCTGGAGCGACTTGTTTGTTTGTTTGTTTGTTTCCCTGGATGAGACAGAAGCCCTCAAAGGGAAATGTTTTCCTGATGTGGAGGAAGTGAAACAAAAAACAGCAGAGACACTAAAAGGCATCAAAATTGACAAGTTCAAAACTGTTGTGATCAGTGTAAAAAGCGTCTCGATAAGATGTATTGCATCAAATGGAGAGTACTTGGAAGGTGACTGAAGTTTAAACATGTAAGAATAAATGTACAATTTTTAATAAATAAATTCTGGGCTTTTTTGGGTTCCCCCTTATTCACATGACCCATGGACATGAACAACAGTACAGGGGTTGCCTGAGGGAGTGTGGGAGCTGGGGTGGGTGGCAAAGGGGGAAAACTTGGGACAATTGTAATAGCATAATCAATAAAATATAATTTAAATTTAGAGAAAGAAAAGGAATAAAAGACCAGACAATGAAATGAACAGGGACCCTGGAAACTGAGTGGTCAGGCAGGGACTCCTAAAAGTGACTCGTACATTCAGTGCTTAAAGACAAGATTGAAAAGTTTGGCAGAGGCCTAGAAACTACTTAAAAAGACGAATGGAAATCGCAGACTTTCAGAATAACTGAAACCGAGGTCTCAGTGAATGGGCTCAGCAGATTACATGGGACTGAACAGAGAAGAAGTAGCTTAGAAAACAGGCAGAGGAAGCCGTGCAGATTTAAGCATGGAGAGAAACGAGCTACGGAAGACACCGGAAAGAACGTGGGAAGCACAGGACGTGGTGAGGCCTTTCCCTGAAGTACGGCTGAGCGCCTCGAAGCGGAGGCAGCACTAGCAGGAACAGTGGTTGAGAATTTTCCAAAAGTGGCAAAAACCATCAAACCACAGCTTCAAGAAACATCACCACACCAGCAGGATACATAAAAGGCACACAGCTGCCGAGAGCCGAGTGGGAGGAAAGTGTCAGCCACGGCGGGGGCACGGGGCGGGGTTGCCCGCTGGCGGAGGACGCAGGTCCCGTCAAGCGGCTGAGCTCAGATGCCTGCAGCCCACCTCTCCTGAGAGGCCGCAATGTGAAAGGAACCACGGCGAATTGTGCTTCCGGCAGAAGGAGGGGGAGGAGAGAAGGGAGACAGGAGAATGAACGCACCAGCCGATCTCCACGAGAGCCGCCTGTGTAAGATGCTTCGTGAGCTCTCAAATACGCAGAGAATCAGTTGCGATGGTTCCAGGGCGGCAGGTGGAAGGGGAGCGGATTCCAGACTCGGGGCGCCTCAGACCCTCTGGGAAGCGACCCAGCGGCTACCGCAGGGTATCGGTAAGTCAGAAACATGCACTCTGACCTCTGGGAAACCATACAACCAGCATAAACATACGTCCAGTGAGCTAATCAAGGAGACATGGAATAAAAAGTATATACTCGAAAAAAGAGAAAAAGGAGAGAGCAAACACAGAGCGGGAGGAAGAAGCCGCGTGTGGTGAGATGGGGTTTGACGCCCGATTCCTGGGTAATCACGCTGTGTGAACAGACAGCCTTTCTTACACAGTTCTAGACTGTACTGACACTTAGAAACCAGACACTCGCAGTCTACAAAAAAAACGGCTCATAACAGGAAGGCGAGGAGGGAGCGTGCGCTGCAGGGCGCCCCCGTGCGCCCTCGCGCCCTGAGCGCCAGCTCCGACCCAAGGAAAGCGGTGCGGCTATACTTGTGTCAAAGAAAGGAGACTTCAAGGAAGGAAGCCAGGAAGCCTTCCTGGAAACAAAAATTGGGTTCTTGTAACACTAAGAGATTCAACCCACCAGGGAGACAGGACAATTCTAATTGTTCTGCACGCGGTAAAGTGACCTCGAAACAGTTCATAAAAAGTGACGAGAAATGAACAGCTTCACAGGAACAGTGGGAAATCTGAGCACATCTCTTGTGACCGTGATAAAAATGGACTCCCCCACCCCAATCAGGAAGTACAGGGAAGGTCAGAGAGCCAGGGTTGACACAATTCACCTTCCAGAGCCCGACGCCCGACGGCTAGGACCCCACCGGCTGGGACCCCACCACCTTCGGCACACGCAGGGGTCTGACACCACCACGGCAAACCTCACAGGACTGATGCCACACCACTGCTCTAGAAAGCAAGAAATGCAAATAGTTTCAAATCCCACAAGTTTGGAAATGAAGCAACACCCTTCTAAATAACTTATAGGTCAAAGAAAACATCAAATGAAACAAAAAAAAAAGGGGAGGAAAACAAAAAAATTAACTTGCAGAATATAGCTCTGCTCAGGGGGAAATTTATAACCTTATAATTGCGTATTTTAGAAAAAAGAAATGCTGAGGGCCACTCACCCCACCAGCTCTGTCTGGGCTCAGGCCCACCAGCCTGCTGTGTGGGGAGTTTAGACCCTGAACGGCAGCCCCTCCAGTGGCCCCTCTCCCCATGTGCTGCCCCTTCAGGGACTCCCTCAAGGCCCAGAGGCAAGGCCACCAGCCCCAGTCAGTCCAGCGCCCGAGGCAGCAGGAGAGGCAGTGGGGCTCTGAAGCCCCTCCATCCACTCCCGTCCTTCATAATCCTGGTGGACAGCAGCGTGTGGGGACACGGCCTAGGCCAGACCCAATGACCCCGCACCTCCCCGTTTCAGGAAAAGAGGTGAGGAGAACCAGGCTAAAGGGAATCCCCAAAGTGGAAACGCCTCTGGGGCCCGTTTGCCAGGTGCCCGCTTCACCCTCCAAGGCTCCTCCGGGCAGAGACGGGCGAGGGTGGCTCAGGCTCCCGCGCGGGGCTGCTCTACTGTCTCAGGGCCTGGAGCTCACCCCCCCCCGGCCCTTGCACAGCCAGGTGTGCCCCCGGTCTGCAAGACAGAGACCTGCCACCGGCCCCAATGTGCAGAGGAGGAAACAGAGACTGAAAGGTCAATGGCCTGGTAAGGCCACCAGCCACTAGCTGGACGCCCAGATTCCTCAGCACAGAGCAGGGATGCCTGGCACCTGGGTCTCCGTGCCACGGCCCCGCCTGCATTGGCAGGGAGCATGCCCACGTAGCCCTGGGACCCGCCGCTGGGATTCCATCATCCTGGACCAGACAGGGCAGCCAAGCTGGCCGTCAGCCTGCACCAGATTCTTGCCGAGGGACGGCTGGGGCTCGCACTCCATGCTGGGCCACTGCCTCCCCATCAGGGCTTCGCTGGACACACAGAAGCCCCTACGCCTGCCATTCGCACCTGTCCTACTTTAATGCCGATGCCATGTTCACCCTGCGCTGGCACGAAGCTCAGGGCTCGGTACACCCCAGAGGGGTGGCTGCCCACATGGGGGAAGGCAGGGGACTGCCCAGCCTTGCCCTTGGCCTCTGGGAAGAGGGAACGGCAGACACGTAACAGACAGAGTGGTTCCTTGCCCTCCCTCGGCCGCCTCATGCAAGCCCAGCGCTCAGCAAGTGGCACTGATGGGGTGGCACTGCTCTGGCCTGCACCGGGTACCTCCTGGGGCAGCGACGCTCCTGGGAGGGAGGTGAGGTGACTGGGAGGCCCAGGTCCGTTCCCCCCGCGCCCCCCGCCTGGCAGCCCAGCAGGGGCTGAAGAAGCTGGGCTGAGGCCTTCCAGAGGCTGGGGAAGCAGCAGCGTCAGACACCTTGGCCCCGCCGCCTGGGGCGCTGGCTCTCATTCCGGGCAACTGCAGGTGACGGGAAGCCACACCCACTCCAACACCTGCCTGACCCCTGGATATTCACTGTGCACTCAGCTCAGAAACACCCTGCCCAGGCCCCAGGCTCCTCCCCACTCTGGCCCTCGGGAAGCCCTGCCCAGCCTGGCACCAGCTCCCTGCCTCCCCGCCAGCTGGCCAGTCTCCCTGTCTTCTCTCTGCCACCCAGACTCACATCTATGCCGGCGCCGTCCCTTTCTGCCCCAGGCCGGGGAGGCCTCGCCACGCCAACCTATCGGTCACGTGTCCAGCGTAGCACCTAGGGCTTCCTGGCGTCCAGCGACCGTCAGTCTCCCAGGGACGGGGACCGCAGAGAGAAGCAAGCAGCTGGAGAACAAGGCGCCCTGCAGGCGCAGGCGCAGGCCAGGCTGCTCCAGCCCACAGGCCTTCCCTGCCTGCCGGCTGCGCACCGGGCAGGACACCGGGCGAGGAGAGCCGGCACTGCCCACGCGCCAGGAACTTGCCGCGGCCACCAGTGGGCCCAGCCCCACGTCCACGTGGCGGGCTGGTCATGCCCAGCCCTGCCCTGGGAGAGGGAGGGGCTGGGCCCAGGTGCGCTGGTGGGACAGTAGCCAAGGGGCAGCTGTGGGAAAAGCACTGGGGGCAGGGGGGAGGTAGGGCTCACTGGGAAAGGAGACCAGAACCCGAGGTGTGACACCTGGGCGTGCCACCTCCACTCATTAGACACAGGAACACACAAGCCGGCCCCAGCCTGGAACCCAGGCCCAGAAGAAGGGCGCCCCCCAGGACTCCTGGGTGTAAGCCCCAGCCATCCTGAGAACACCGCCCCTCCGTCCAGCCTTCAGCTTCTCGGTGTCGCTTGGGCGCCCCCGCCCCAGGGGCCAGGACTCCCCTAAAGGTGCCAAGCCTGGCCGGGCATCACCGAGCTCCCTGCACACACACGACCCCCACCCTGCTCTGGTGCAATAATTAATTAGTGCGGCCACGGCAAACGTAAAACTGGAGCCTCCGACGTGCTTGGTAATTTATGCAAGACTCAGGGCAGCAGTGCCTGCCTTTCGAGCCCCTAACTCAGCATTTTCTTTTTCCCTTATGAAAGCAGGACTGCAGATTTAACTGCTCTCACGCCCTCTCTCGTGTCTGCCGTAGGGAAACTGAATGGTCCACTGCACACGGCACGCGTGCGGGATCACAGGCCCCTCGGAGCGGAGCGCAGGCAGCAGCCCCGAGCCCCTGACGGCTGCTCCCCCAGCCTGCACAGCAGCGCAGAGAGACAACCCTTATACCGGGTCACGGAAGTGGAAAGGGGGTGGGGTGAGCCTAGGTCGGCACCAGCCTGTGGGCTCCTGGCGGGGCGCACTGGCACCTCAGCAAAATCTCAGGACAAGCGCAGGATGCAGGGAGGCTTCCCAGAGCCACGCAAGGACGAGGACACCCCGGGAAGATCGCTGGGCTGGGCCCGGCACCCTCCCCTGCCAGTACCCCACACAGCTTGCCCTCTTGTCCTCCTGTCTGCCCTCCTCCTCCTCGGCTCTGGTGTGAGCGCCGGGGCCCTTCTGGCGCTGTGGCAGAACTGCTACGTGTCCCTGCCCCCTACACCGGCTGGGAGAGACATCCTTGGGCTCACTGCAGGTCTCCGGCTCCCCGTGAGGCTGGGGCCGTGCCCTAGGGCGGTATACCTTGGGAAAGGACAGCGCCATGCCGCGCCATGCTGTGCTCTGGAGGCTGGCCTGGGCAGGCAGGGTCCCCCACCACAGGCTGCTCTGCTCCCCCAGTGTCAAGCCCTGGAGTTTGGGCACACCTCTGTGACAGTCACCCTCCCAGCTCCTGGTCCGTCGAGCAGACTGGCCACTCTAAGCTGGACTACTCTGCTCCCAACCTCCCCAAGCCTCCTGCGGGAGGGCAGGTGGCGAGAACACGCCTCCATCCCCTAGACACCCAGGGCGAGGCGGCCTCTGCCCATGGACTCTCCACAGCCGAGGCCAGCGCAAGCCACGCACAGGGCTGCCCAGTGCCAAGCGGCAGGCTCCTGCCTGGTCCACTGGGCACACCTGGACACCTGGCCAGAGCAGCGGCCTGGTGAGGGGGGCAGCGAAGGTCAAGGGGATGAAAACTGAGCCCTTCCTGTCAACCACAGCCCAGCCCAGACAGCCGTGAGCAACTCACCAGGCCCGCACCCTCACCCACCACCCCAGCTACTCTTTTGTGCAGTCTGGGGCTCCCCGAGCAGCGCCCCTGGTTCAGAACAGCCAAGGGAAAGAGGGGGGTGGGCTACAGCTGTGCCACTGTCCTGGGCAGGTGAGGCAGCGGGACTCCCCCACCCCAGTGACTTCTGGGAAGTGATGATACCATCACCCACCCGTCGCTGTTCCTTGGCACACGACGGCAGGTGTTTTCCGCTGGATGCAGGAGCCCCGTGACCCATTGCCACCACAAAGCTCCCCAGCTCGGGGCCCAGCGGTTCAGGTGGGTCCCAGCCCCCATGCAGTAGGCAGGCACACTGGCTCTCCCTCCCAGCCTGACCTGGGTGCAGGTGGGCTGGGCAGCACCCTCTCTGCATTTGGGAGCCAGACTCAGTGGCACGCATCCAGCTTGTCACTTCAGGGTGGCCCACATCACAACACTGGGGCCCACTGGGGTTGGAGGAGGACAAGCCACTGAACCGGCCCTGAACTCCCGGGGCCTGCGCCGAGGAGGGCCTGCCAGGGCCATGAGTCTGTGAGCGCCATTCACGGTGATTACTAATCACCACAATTACACGGGTGGTAAATTGGAGACTGCTTTGAGGGACATAAAAGGTTTTCTTCTCTCCTGCCACCTCCAGCGTCTGTCCGCCCGCAGACAGATCGCCCAGGGCCTCTGTGCAGCCGCCACATGATGCCCATCAGCAAACGCTGCTCCCCTGAGCCCTTTCTCAGGTGTCCCCTCTCAATCCCCCAGCTGCGAGTGGACAGTGTCCCCAGGAGGAGAGGGGAGAAAGGAAGGCAAGGAGCACAGTGACTGCAAAGGTGAGGACCCCAGGGCCTCCGCCCACCCCCCGCCAAAGCCTGACTCCAAGCCCGAAGCGCCAGGCCCTTCAGAGGGCGGGCCGCAGGGAGGGCGAGGGGACAGGCAGAGGAGGGACGGCTGAGGAGTCAGGCTGGGACCTGCACAACTCGGTCCCCAGGGCAACCACGGCCCCACGCCTGCTGAACAATGCAGTTTTGAATTCAATTAAAGCGATTATCTGTTGTGCCAAATAAATTGTGTACAGCACATACCCTGCGGCACGTAACACCTCCAGTCTCATTATTCCCTAACTGTTTCCTCCTGTTTATGCGCTCTCAAATTAAATTGCTGATAATATGCGCCAAAATAAAAAATGAGCGCACCTTGTCCCAGGAAAATTGATTCTCCCTTTCCCTGAACCGGCGGTTGCCAGGTTTTATACACTCTGTTCCTGGTGATCATTAGTAATTCAATTTTCTTTTTATTAGCCCCTTATCTGCTGAGCAATATAGTGGCAGAGCTGACCTCTTTCGCACGGGTAAATGTTTAAAATCTTTTCCCTGATTAATTTTGCCAGTTAAGAAAAAGAGGAGAAATGGCCCGGCTCTCAGCCATCACAATGAATAAAGCTTAATGTTGATTGTGATGGAATTTCTAATGCCGGGGAAATTGATTGAACGCGGCAATTACACCCAATGGTAACTCAAGGGAGATGGGTCGCCTTCTCCTGGCCGTAGCCTTTTGGTTATTTAAAACAATCCAATTTGCAAGGATAATTATGTATTAGTGTTTTATCTGCCACTTGAAATGAACAGGGGAGTTTCGATACTAGCCCAGCATTAGCAGGTTATTGCTGCAAATTACTTGATATCTGCTTTCTTTCACATAAAGAGAAAATTAGGCAATCAATTACCAGAAAGAGGTGGACTGAAGGATAATAGGGACAAGTTCGCCCTCTACTGGTCACCAGGCCACACAGCAGGGCTGAAGAGGGGACCTGGGGTTGGGCTCCCCGTGCTCGGTCACCCTGGGATGGGGTACACACTCGCCATGGCACACGGGTCATGGCAACCAAACATGGGCAGGTGGGCAGCCAGCACCCTGCAGCCCAACCTCCTCACACCCCCGTGGCCCCACGCCCGCCCTCTAGTGACCAACTCCGGCGCAGAAGCTCAGCTCTGCCAGCGCGGCTCCTCCCAGAGCCTTCTGCACAGCAGGCAGAAGAGCCCAAGTCCCAAGCCGAGCTGCCTGAGGCCAAGCCTGCTCAGCGCGAAACCCCGTTACCTCCAGGTCCCACGGGCGTCGTCAGCCTGGGAAGCCACCACTGCACAATCCCCAACTGCTCAAAGGGGGCGGAAAGGGGGCACCACAGGACCAGGTGCACCCGGATGAGCCCTGGCTCTCCAGGACAGCATCGCAGTGATCGCCTACCTCCCTCTCATCCCTCCCCATGGCTCCAGGCCCCCCGTGGATCCCCAGCCAGCAGCAGCTCCCCCACTGTGCTGCCATCACCTCGGCGGGACCACGCCCCAGGACGCTGACCCCACACTGTCCACCTAACACCAGTGACTCACAAGGACGGCAAAGCCGGGCCCCCCAGGCCAGCACAGGGCCAGCTCAGGGCTCCCCAAAGCCAGTCCTCACAAAGCCCGGTCCTCATACCTTCCTTGGTGGGGAAATGAGCCCCACCGGCAGGTAGGCGGCACAGCCGGTGCCTGGTGACCTGCATCGGGCCCTTGGTGGGGGTCTTCTTCTGAACAGGGCCGCTCTTCCCCCGGAGGGCCTGCCTCCTCCGCAGGCTGAACTGGTTCTTAGCAGTGGCAACAGGTGGGGGGCTGCTCTTCTTGTCCCCCGGAAGGCTGTGGAGACAAAGAGCAGGCAGCTCTTAACAGGCCCTCCCACCGCAGAAGGCTTGCCCACGCACCCACCCTGGCCCACAGGGATCCCAGCACCATGGAACTGGCCCCAGGAGACAGCGCCCCCCACCCTGCCATCCCACCTCACCTGCAGCAGCAAGGCTGTCAGCTCCCAGCCACAGGTCCCAGGGTCCCTGAGCCAGAGCAGGCTCAGAGCAAAGGGGAGTGGCCCAACCCTGACCCCACCCAGTCTATCAGATGGGCCCCCAAGGGCGCCGAGTGGAGGCAAAGGAGACTGCAGATGATCAGAGAGGGGGGCCACCACCAGCACACAGCCCTCCTCGCAGGAGAAGCGACTCACACAGCTCCCGTCCACGCTCCTGAAATGCAGGAGGCTGCCGTCCAGAAAAAGACAGGGTCACCCAGACAGGGCGAGGTCAAAGGGCAAGATGGGA
This sequence comes from Mormoops blainvillei, assembly GCA_004026545.1. NCBI lineage: Eukaryota > Metazoa > Chordata > Mammalia > Chiroptera > Mormoopidae > Mormoops > Mormoops blainvillei. Next base: position 17,180 of record PVJD01002869.1, read on the forward strand.
CAGTGGGAAGGACATGCGGAGGGGCACTCACAGTAAGGGTGGGGCACGCGGCCCCATCAGGGCAGAGGTAGGCCAGCAGCGGCTGCCACAAGAAAGTCCCTGATCCCAGACTAAAAGCACAGGGCCACAGCACCATCTTTGAGCCTCCTTATAACCCACAAGGGTGGAGGTCGGGAGGGAGACATGTGGTCACTGGGCCACCAGGGGGCAGCCTTCCTCCCAGGTGGAAAGGTGGCTCCTCCCACAGACACGCTGCACCCTGCGTTTGCTTGGTCAGCGCCCCGCCAGGCACGAAGCCTCCTGCCTGTGGACCCAGAAGGGGAGCCACCCCAGTGGTCTCTCCCAGCAGGAGAAAGGGTGGGTTTGCTTGCAACCATGTGTCCTATCCCTGCCCAGCCGGGGGCCCAGGCCAGCCCCTGGCCATGCTGAGCCTCCCTCACTCAGCAGTGAGCCCAGCCTCATCCTGACTAACAAAGCTTCGCTCCCACTCAGGCCTGACCAGGCGGTGGCCAGGAGGTCGATGACTCACTTCCCCCTCCAGCATCCCTGCAGGCGGGCCCTCCCACCCGGCTCTGCACCGCAGGGAGGGGGGCCCCGCCCCGCTCTGCCTGCCCACACAGGACCCTGGGGCGGCGCCCAGACACGCACTTAGCACTTCCCCGCCTCTTGATGATCTTGGTGCGACTCTTCACTTTGTATGCTGAGAGCCCTGGGGTCTCGCTGCAGAGGGGCTTCAAGCCACTGGGTCCCACTGCTGGTTTGTCCCCTGGGGGGGACCTAGATGGGACTGGAGAGAGCTGGGAGGCACGGTCCTTGCTGCCAGCCTCTGACTGCCAACGGAAGGAGGAAGACGAGGAGGCCGAGGGGCTGGCAGCCTTCCACTTGTACTTGCTGGGGGCGGCTGACTTTCTGGGCTTGGCATCCAGGTCCGCTCTGGGCTGCGGCTTCTCCGCTCGCTCCGCTGTGCCCCAGGAAGCTGCGCACAAGTTCTCCGCAGCCGCTCTGGGGCTGAGGGCCCTCCGAGGGGCCCGGGGACTCTTTGCCGAGGCAGCCACCCATTTGTAGTTGTTTTTCCGGAACTTGGTTCGACTGGCCATAAGCAGTGAGGCCTCCCGGGCCTGTCTGGGCCCAGAAGCCGGTCTGACTGGGCCTGCCGCCACACCAGAGGGAGCTGGCTGACCTGGGTGGCCAGCATCCACTCTCCCATCCCCAAGGGGCTGTGCAGCACAGCTGGCTCCAGGGTGAGGGCCCACCTTTCTGGCCAGGGCTGTACCGCTACGCTGGGTCGGGGTGGGAGCCAGAAGGCAAGCCTTGACAGAAAGCGCACTCTCACTGACCGTCCGCCGGGACCCAGAGGGGCTGTCACTCAAGCTGCTCCCAGACTTCACCACCCTGGGCTTCCCAGCCTCCTTCTGGAAGACCAGGAGGGGGTCCTCTGGGCTGCAGGTCGCCTTGGCTCTTCCTGGCTTCGAGGGGTGACACTGCCCACCAGGGGGCTCACCTTCACCTTCCCGAGGCCTGGGGTCACTCCAGTGCGGGTCCTCATATTCTTCTGAGGAGCCCCGAGAGGCCCCTGCAGTGCTAACTAGGTCGGGCTTTGATGGTGGCTTGATTTTGATGACCATGCTCTGATCTGAACTGAGTTGGACCTGCCTCTCCAGGACACACTGCTGGGGGTCAGGATCCTGGCCGCCCCCAGTCCCAAGAGTTGGTTGCACAGCCCCATCACCAGGCAGGTCCAAGGACGCAGGGGGGCGATTCACGAGGGAGTATTTCTTGCGCCACGCAGGCCCATGGCTCGGGGAGAAGCCCCTCCTGCTTGGACGAGGGTAGCGAGCACCGTAAGTCCTGCTGCTGCTGTAGGCTGGTGGCTGCCACCGGGAAGTGGCCGAGGTGCCTGTGGCAGGTACGTTGCCATGGAGGTTTTTGTAGTCATCGATCAAACCTGAGAAGACAGAAGCACAGGCTTCACCCAAGGGTCAGAGTAAAACTGGACAGTCCCCAGGAGAGGCACCAGCTGACAAGACACCCACAGACCCCATCTCCCTCCTGAGTCCCTCGGACTCAGGACCACAGGCAGCCCAGCCGAAATCTCTCAGGCCCGTCTCCTCCAGGAGCCTTTCCCCGTCTGTTCTACTTCACTTCTATTTCCAGTTGCCTGTCCTGAAAGTGCACCCCTGTGGCATCGGAGACCTGTTTGCTGGGGCCACAGTCTCTTGCAGAGCAGCGTCACTCCGTACGCAGAGAGCAGCGAGGTCCCACCCGGCACTTCCTTGACAGGCGGGAGGCCCTCTGGCTGGCCCACGGCCTGAAAGGGGGCAAGGCTGCGCCTTAATGACCTCCCTGCCTGTCACACAGAACAATGAGTGCAAGACGAATGACAGCCCCAGATGCTCAACACCTGACAAGAATGGCACACAGTCCTCCCCTCAGGAGATGAGAGGCCAGATCGTCCAGGGCCCAGGCCCCAGCGTAGTGGGCTGACACGACCAGCACAGGCCCTTCCTGGAGCGCAGGAGGCTCCAGAGCATTACAACTCAACGACTAGTAGCCAGCCGGCTCTCCGCCCCCCCCCCGCCCCCAGTTACATCACTCCCCAACCACAAGCCCTGCCCCCACACCCTAAGAGAGCCATGTCCACCTGGTGATGCCTCAGGGCAGGTGTGATGGAGCCCAAGAAGTGACCCAGAGGAGGGGCCGGCACACTTAGACTCTCCCCCGTACACATTTCCCAAGGCCTTAGGTCTTCTCTTTGTAGGAATAACTTTAGCAGGGGTTTTTTTTAAGTGCAGAAAGGCCAACTTGGGACTAAAAATTGAAGTCTGGAACCTGAGGCCTGGGGAGTCTGGGTCTGGAATACCGAGGGGAGTGTGACTGTACGGAGCGACGGAGCGTCCAAACAGAACGTCCGGGGACAAACACAGCCCTCGCCCTGGTCGCCAGAGTAGCGGCTGAGCCCCGGTCCGGGCCCGGGAGCCTGCGGACGCCGAGGACGTGCCCGCGCCGTGGGAGTGGGGGCCGCCTCCGGCCGGTGGGTAAGCGACCGTCCCGCCCCAGCGCCGGAACGGTCCGCGTTATCGGTCCAACGAAACGCGGGCAGAGCGCGGACCCGGCCGTCCCGGAAGCCCCTCCGTGTCTCCCACCTCCTGCCTGACACCGCCTGCCTCCCCATCCGACCCCGCCCGGCTGTGGGGACCGCGGACGGAGGGCGGGCCCCGTGAGGCGAGGGGAAAGAAAGGACATGCGACCCCCGCCCGGCCCGACCCACCCTGCAGGAGGCGGATCTGCCTCCGTAACAGCTCCTTTTCCTCCATCTCCGGAGACCGCGACGCCCTGCCAGGCCCCCGCGACGTCATCGCCGCGCGACCGTTTCCCGGAGGGCGGGGCGGGGCGGGGCGGCGCGCGGAAGGGTCGGAGACTGCGCACTGCGGCCGGGCCTGGGCCGCAGCTGGGTCGCGAGCGACGCACCATCACCCTGGCAACGCCTGCGAGACTACGCACGCGCAGAGCAAGGGCCCGGAGCCGTCACGACGGAGCGCACAGGAGGCCCCGCTGCGGGCTGGGGAGAGGCGGCGGTCTGTGGTCACCGGCCGGCCTTCTCCGCCACGGGCTCTCGCTCCCTGCGGGACCGGGCGGGGGACCGAGACCCGGACCCCACTCCAGCTTGGTTCCTTCCCCAGGCTCCACCCGCCCTCCATCTCTATGCCTCGTCCTCTGCCGACGCAGCCTGCACCCACTTGGGGATGCCGCCCCACAGGCTCTCGGGCGGGACAGATGATCGGCAGGCGGGGACCGCGCCTCCCGGATGCCCCCTCGCGTTTATCCCGGCGTACGGGGGAGCAGGAAGTGACTGGGAGAGAACTGCCCTCGGGGCCGCCCAGCATCACAGCTCACATGGACCCTCGCTGCCGAGCGTGACTCTCGGACCCTGAGACGGGTCCTCCCGAAAGAAGAGGTTATGCCTGCCGTTCCCTTCATCAGGGCATTTCCATGAGGCTCCCAGGGACCACGACGGGCGCGTGGCCGGACTTCCACCGCAGTCTTCCCCATGCCCTCCTACTGGCCAAAGCTCGGGCAGTGTCCCGTTTGCGCCTGCGTGGAAGGGGTCCCAGTGGGGCCACAGGAGTGAGGCTCAGGACTTCTGAGGCGGAACCCAGGGACTGCTTCCCCTGCAGAGGCCCAGTGGGGTGGGCTGGGTTCCGTGACCCCACCCCCAGCCGGCAAAGCCCAGGGAACTAGGCAGGACGCAGCCGGCCTCAGGGCAGGGGACCCCACAAGGAAGCAGGACGGATAGGGCGAGCCGGGAGGGTCGCCTCGAGGCGGGGCATGGGCAGTGGGGACTTCCAACCACCGCGCCGACCCCCTCCTCTGTGCGTCCCGCAGCTCGGAGCTGCCCGGGGAGTTTCCCCGCACGCAGGCCGAAGGGCACCCGAGTGCCCGTTCTGGCCGCGCCCGAGGATCTGGGGCAGCAAGCGGGAGCGAGGCCTCGCGGGGATTCAACTCCCCCAAAGGAAAGGACTTTAGGGACTTCGTCCGCACTCAGGCCCCGCCACCGCGGCCGAACTGACGCCCCTTTAGTCCCGGCTGCTCCGCCCCAGGGGTACTCTGCAGAACTGTTATCCGGACGCGGGTTTCAGGTGGCCCGGGGGCCCGGGGACCCGGCTGAGACCTGGGCGCAGGCTGGGCGGCGTGAGGAGGGGCTGCCCTGGGCGTGGTCTCCTCGGCACCGCGGGAACCCCCTGGAGTGCTACCGAGAGGTTTAGCACGGACGTGGCGGCCCCGGGCTACTGTCACTCACGCTCTAGAGGCCGCGCCGGAGTCGGTGGAGCTCGCGGCCCCGCCCTCGCGCCTGCCTCGCCTCTCTGCGGCCCGGGACCACACGGCCTCTGTAGGCTCAGAGTCCAGATCCAGGGCGGGGTCCACCGAGCCCTCCTATGGAGCGTGGGTGGGTTCAAGCCTGCTGCCTCCACTCGGTCTCACGCCGTCCTGGCTTCTGTTGTCCCTTCCTGGCTCAGCAGCGGCCTGACTCCTCTTGCTAAGCCCAGTGTCCCATCTCCTCTGCAGTATTGCCCATCCGCTCCCTCCAGTGCGCTATCCGGGTTATCTCGGCGATCTTAATGACCTGCTCCCTCCCTCCCACGGACGCTGCCCGCACAGCTTGCTGGGCCTGGCACTGGCCCCTTATTCGGGTGGGTGGAGACAGGGGCCAAGACGCGGTGCCCTTCCTTGTCCTCAGAGCTCCTCAGAGGCTGCCCTGCCGGGCTGGCCCCTCCCCTCAAACAGGCAGAGGCCCCCTCCCAGCCTCCCACGCCCTTGTCACAGCTGACCATTGGGGACATGGTGTCCTTGCCAGTTCTGGACCCCCAGGGCCTGTCCAGACCTTGTCCAGGGCAACCTCAAAGTTTCTGGCCGTCTGCCTCCCTTGGGTGCCAAGGAGGGATGGGGATAGGGTGCAGGGCCAGCCCCACCCACCTTCCTTCTGCCTTTTCTCCCCAGAAGGCACACTTCCTGCCCTGCCCCTCAGGCTGACCAATGTCTTCTGCGAGTCAGAAACCCAGGCAACACCACCACTGGGCAACACAGTGCTGCTCATGTTGGTTATTGCTAAAGAGCTGAAGATGTGACAAGAAATAGCACCAGCCAGGCTGTGTCCTGTCCCACCCAGCCCTAGGTCACTGCAACAAGGCAGGTGGGTACAGTGTGCCATGCCGTACCCAGTTGCCATGCGGATGGCACCTCTGCCTCAGACTGAGCGCCGGGGCTGTGCCATCACCTCCTCCCCATTCTCCCACACAGCAGCCAAGACATTCTGGAAAAACAAACCAGGCTGGTCAGACCCCTGCTGGAAACCCACAGGGAGGTCACCCCACTAAGAAGGCCACCACCTCCTGGCCTTGGCCTGGAGCCTGCCCGCTGGAGAAACCGAAATAAGGGGCAGCAGGACTGAAGGCCCCGAAGAGCTGTGGCCGGGGGACAAGGAGAAGCAAGCCTCACGGGAAGAGGAGGGCGCTGAGGCTGGACCAGCCCACGAGCTCACACCACACGTACAGACATACACAAGCACCGACGTGCACAGAAACCACGCAAAACACGCACTCACACACACACACACTCAGCCCTGCCCAGGCTCTGGTAGTGGCCTGCCACCGCCAGCAAGGGTGCCCTCTCTCACCAGCCAGTGGCTCCAGGGGTTGGGTGAGAACTGGGAGCCCCTTGCCAAGCTGACGAGCTCCCAGCCCCCGTCTGGCCTGTCAGGCCTAGGGCCCCTGCGTAAGGGGAGGCAGCAGGCAGGCACTGGAGCAGGCCAGCCCCTCCCCGGCCTGGCCCCGGGAGCGGTGAGGGGGCGCTGCTCCTGCCTGTGTCCTGCCCAGGGTGCCCGGCAGTTGGAGACTTCTGCTTGCGCAAGACAATGTTTCCTTTCTGCTTGAGTCGACCTCTCCAGGTGCTGCGCCTGCAGAATGGCAGCCCTGCAAGTTGCCTTCTGAATCACTGCGCCAGCCCGCGTGGGAAGAGCGCCTGGTCCGGCGCTGATATACACGTGCTGATAGAGTAACTCGCACACCATATAATTCACGCATTTAAAGTGTAAAACTCCGTGGGTTTTATAGCACGTTAAAGGTTGTGCAACCCTTACCACAATTGGGTACATCGTTTTCATCCTGTGTCTGCATTAGCTAATCCTCCCTGGGCAGCCCCTAGCAACCACCTGTCAACCACCTGTGGACTTTCTGTCTCCACAGATTCTCCTGCCGTAAGCATCCCAGGGAGCAGGAGTCAGGTGAAAGACAGTGTCTTCAGAGTTGACTTCTTCCACTTAGGATGCGTCGTGAGGTCCGTGCAGGCTTCCGGGCATCAGAACTGCTCTCGTTTCTACGGCTGGCTGCTGTTCCGTACGGTCCTGCGCCGCGTGCGTTTCCCCCGTTTTCTTCATGGGCCTCAGCCCACAGACACGGGGATGTGTCCAGGTCTTGGCTGTCGTGGGTGATGCTGTACGACCCCTCGTGGGCAGGATTTGCGCGAACGTGACTCCCTCTCCCTGGGATACACACCCGGGAGTGGACGGGATGGGGCCGTGCTAAGGGGCTCACTGCTGTCACCCGGTTTTCCAGCGAAGCCCGCGCGGCCCCCGCTTCGGCCCCAGCACGCCTAGCGGCTGTGGAGCGGCTCACTGTGGTTTGGTTTGCGCCTTTCCATGTGCTTGTTGGCCGTTCGTGCATTTTCTTCGGAGAAGTGTCCGCTCGGCCGCTCCGCCTGCTCCAGCGTTTTAGAAGGGAGCCGCGGAGCAGGCGCCGCGGGCGGGCGGGCGGTGGCTCGGGGCATTTCCGGGAGCGCCGGGCGGTCTCGCGCAGCCTCTCCTGCTTTCGCTTTTGGGTCCGGCCGCCCGAGGTCTGAGCGCTCGTTCGGCTCGTTCGGGCTCGTCCGGGGTCCCGGAGCACACTCAGCGCGACCCCGGCCCAGGGCGGCCTCGCCTGGCTTCGTGGGCCCAGAGCCTGGGCGCCACGGTTACGGTGAGTCGCACCCTGCGACCCCCTGGTACCCCAGTAACACCGCTTTTGCCGGGTGGGGCGGCGACCTCGTCCCTGCACCCTCCCGGGATTCCCCACAATCCCGGACCTGCTTGGGGAAGCCCAGGGCCTCTGGGCCGGTGGCCCCCTCTCCAGTCAGACTGGGTTTGGGCTTGAGTCCGGGGCAGGCCCTCTAGGCGCCCCTTGGCTGCCTCTCTGGGAGAGGCTCAGCAACTTCCTCCCAGAGAGCAGCTGGCCTGTGGCTCTTGGGGAGCCGGGCCTAGGTCTTCTGCGTCCTGGGTCCGTTTGCTTTGGTCTCTAACCCCCAAGCCTCAGCCTTGGATAAATGGCCCATGAAGCTCCGGGCCCAGAGAAGCCCTAGTGGACACACACAGGAGCTGGGACATTCCATCTAGGTCTTGCTGTGGGCTCCTGTGTGAAGTGCCCAGAGGTGGTGGTTTCTGTTTCTTCCCCCAGCCTCCAGGTACCTCAGCTAGGGAGGCAGCTGCTACAGCAGATAAGAGCGTTGGCCTGGGGTCACCCCAAAGCCCCTGCCCAGCCCTGCCCTCCCTCAGTGGTGGCCCTAAGTCATGCTGGGCAGAGGGAGTGACGGAGGCCTGAATGAGCTGCCCTGCACACCACCCCGCCCCGCATCACTGGTACTGCGGCGCTTGCCTGGGCTTGTCTGGGCGCTCTGGTCCCAGAACAGACAGTGTAAATGGTCTCCCAGCCCTACGGGGGCGGCGCCTGACCCACTGCCCTCCTCAGGAGCATGGCGTCAGCCTTCGAGCGGGTGGTCAAGAGCGTGGGGCTGGAACTGGACCAGAACAGAGAGCTCACCCCTGTGGGCAGCCTGCAGAGCTCCGCCGGCTTCCAGCCCTATTGCCTTCTGAGCAGCAAGCCGAGCTCGAGGTTCTTCAGACGCTACACGTGCGCCAACCTGTCCATCAGAGACATCCTGGAGCCAGATGCCCCGGAGCCAGGTACCCGCCTGGCACCGAGTCGGAGCCCTGCTGGCTGAGGGACCGGAGGGCCGGCCTGCCGCCCGCCCTGGGCCTCTGGGCTCTGCTGCCAGAGGGCAGTGCCTTTTCAAAGGTCCCTGTGCCTGGGGAGGGGGGGGGGCGGGGCTCAGCTCTGGTCTTGTTCCAGCCGTCCAGCATGTTGGCTCCTTCTACTTCCAAGATGCCGTGGATGGGCATCTGGGGGGCAGCGTGGAGGTGACGGCTCCAGGGCAGGGGAGGATCGCAGGCGGGGCAGCGGTGTCTGGCAGCTCCAGCGCCTCCATGGATGTGTGCAAGCTGCAGGTGTCCTCCAACAGCTGGGTGGCCATGCTCCAGGAGAGGTGAGCCGACGGAGCAGGGCCCACGGTACCTGGGTCAGACTGAGCCCCAGGGCACAGAGAGGAGCCTGGGCCGCTGGGGTGGCACGGGCATGGGGACAGTGGGATAGCAGCAAGGAGCCCTGTCCAAGGGAGACTGAGGTCGAAGCAGAGACGGAGACTGGAACCCGGGGAGTGAAGGCAGAGAGCACGCCAGCGAGCCGCCAGTGGGGGCGGCTGCACCCCCAGGGCCAGCAGGCGTCCACGCATCCCCGCCGGGTCCTCACCCCTCCTCCTTGCACCCCCACTCATCCACAGACACCGTCAGGAGCACCTAGGGCGGGAATGATGGCCACCCCACACCTGAGCATCTACGGAGCTCCTGGTCCCCTCAGCCTCAACATCCCCCCTTTGTCATCCCCACTGATGGGCACAAAGGCTGAGGTCCGGGGCAGGAAAGCCAGTGCCCTGGCGGGGGGCAGGGGAGGGCGGCGCACACCCCGAGCCTCCAGGCGCATCCGCCTTCTGCCACAGGCGCCTGCGGCAGCCCGAACACAAAATCCTCCAGCAGCTGCGGAATCGTGGGCATGATGTGTTTGTGGTGACAGAGGTGCTGCAGACACAGAAGGATGTGGAAGTCACCCGGACCCACAAGCAGGAGGGCCTGGGCCAGTTCGCACTGCCTGGAGCCATGTTCTTCCAGGTGTGGGGCACGGGCGAACAGGGTTGGGCGTGGGGCGGGAGGGACACATCGCTGGGCAGATCACTGCACCAGCACCCCCACAAGCCAGAGCCCAGCTCTGAACCTAGATCTGCCCCTCAGGGTGAGGGCAAGGGCCACCTGAGCCGGAAGAAGACGGTCACCATCCCCTCGGGCAGCGTCCTTGCATTCCGGGCGGCCCAGCTAGTACTTACTGGTCCCGACTGGAGTGAGTTGAGGTTCGGGTGACCTCTGGGGGCCGGACTCTGTGGTAAAGGCATGGAGAGGCCTGGGAAGAGCCACTGGCTGGCTCGAGGGGTGCAGGCACCTGGCTGCACGGCTCCCTGGGCTGGGTGGCTGAGGGTCCTGCACTGTGGCGCGTGGGAGTTTGGGGCACACTTGCGGAACCGTGCAGGGAGCCCCGTGGGCGAGGGGAAGGCTGGGAGCCCCGGCTGACCCGCCTCCTCCATGTCTGCTCCTGCCTGGCTGCCAGACATCCTCTTCATCCCAGAGAAGAAGCGGAGGACTTTTGAGCCACCCCAGACAGGTGAGGCCTGGGGACCCCCAGCCCGGCCTGGGCAGCCGGGCAAGCGCCTGGTTGCCGAGGCCATCCCCAAACAGCACGGCACAGCCAGCAGACCCCTGAGGGCTGGGCACGTGCGGGTACGTGTGTGCAAGGTGTGTGCCTACACCGCCCACCTGTGCGCACACACGTGCACGCGCGAGGGCGACACCGTCAGGCGGGGCCTTGCCCCTGCCCTGGGCCTCAAGTGTTGGGGTGGAGGTGAGGGGCTATGAGAGCCCAGGGGAGGCCTCAGTCCCCGCCGGCTCAGGGACCCACGCCCCACGCTGACAAGCTCTGTCCCAGCAGGTGACCAGCAGCAGTCCTCTGTCACCGCCCTAATGAAGTCCATCGGCGAACACCTCGGGTTCTTCTCAGGTCAGTACCTTCTTGACCACCCCTGGGACCCCCGGTGCAGTCCCTTTCTGCCTCCTGGAGGTCTCCTGCCCAGGGCCCTGTGGACACCCAGGCAATGACAGCCCTGTCCTCACAGATTGGCCCAGAGAGGACCAGGTGGTGTCCACTGAAGACTTCCAGGGCCTGCAGGCAGAAGTGAAGGGCTGGGCCAGGTTCCTGAAGAACTTGTCCAAGACACTGTGTGAGCAGCTGCTGAGGGGCCTGGGGCAGGTGCTGCGGGATGAGCTGGCCCTGCAAGCCCTGGAGGAGTCGGTGAGCAAGCCCCTCCGGGTCGGGGGGCTTGGGGGGGGGCGGGCCCGTGCTGGCTGGCCAGGCTCACCTGCTCCCCTCCCCCGTGCCCCCAGCTGGAGCAGGGCCTGTGCTGTGGGCGGGCAGAGCCTCTGCAGGGCCCAGCGGGCTGCGTCCTTGAGTGCCTGGTGCTGCCCTGCAGGATGCTGGTGGAGGAGCTTGCAGGCCCTGTCAACTACCTGCTGGCAGCGCTGGCTGGTGAGGGGCCCCCGGGGGCGGGGCGAGCAGGGACAGGGCTGTGGGCTTCTCAGCTGGGCCTGCCAGAGCCCCCCTTATGCCAGGTCTCTCCCCAGTCCTGAGCGAAGCCCAGCACGAGCTGCTGGCCGAGGTGCTGGAGGCCTCAGCCCTGTCGGAGCCCTTCAAGCTGGTGAGGGGGCCCAGACAGTGGGGAAAGGGCGGGGGCTGTGGGGCAGGGCCTGGGTACACCTGGAGAGGGTGGGCGGGGGCAGGTGTCAGATGCCTGAGGGTCCCCACGGGCAACCTTCCACCCTGTCCCGGCAGGTGGAGAGGCTTTTGGAACAGAGCACCCCGTGGCAGGAGCGCAGGGCCCTGTCCCTGCCAACTGGGCTCCTGGGGAGCAGCTGGGGTCCAGAGGTTCCTGCCTGGACCCTGCTGGAGGCCTGCGGCCTACAGCTGCAGGTAGACGCCCCGCAGGTGCGCTGGAAGCCGGAGGCCCAGGGCCACACGTGTGCGCTGTACGCCTGCCTGGCCCTGCTGTCTGAGCTCAGCCAGCTCTGCTAGCCGGTGCCCGGCAGGGCGAACTCACACCTGTCCAGCTGCCAAGCCCTGCACAGGCGAGAGCCCCACCCAGCCCGGAGGCCCCGCACCACAGGCTTGGGAGTTGGGAAAAGCCAATAAACAGGAAGCACAAAGGGCAGCTGGGTCATTGAGTTTTTGAGGGGCCCTCGATCTGGGGGAGGTGGGGACTTGTCTGCACAGGACAGGCAGGGGCCAACAGCAGGCGCCCCCCACAGTCTCCCTGCTGTCGCGGCATGGGGCTGAGGAGGGTCTGCTCTGTGCTTGCTCCTGGCCTCTCCTGAGTGACCACCACATGGCGGCTTCACTGGCCTGTCCCCAGTGTGCCGGACTGTGAAAGTCGGGGGTGGGGGTAGGGGGTAGTCACACCGGGACGCATCTCCTGCAGCCTCAGGGACCTTGAGGACACACTACTGGGGGCGGGGTCCCATGGGGGCCGCAGAGGGGGCTGGAGCATGTGTGGCTGACCAGCACACAGACCCCACACTCCTGGGGCTGCAGGGAAGCTTCTGGAGAAACGATGCCTCAAACCAGAGCAGCTGACCTTCGGGCCGCGCCTCACCAGGTGCACTGCTCAGAGGTGTCAGGACGCAGAGCACCGCAGGGACCACGTGCTCTGGGGGGCGCGGCCCGTGCGCAGGGATGGACGGTAACTGACCAGCAGGGAGTTTGCTCACCTCTGGGAGCTTGCACGGCCAGGAGGAGCCAGCCCTTCCACGGAGGGAGGCAGGGTCTGCCTCTTTTCCTGGGTGGGAGGAAGAAGCCACTTGCCTGTCACGGGGCTGAACAGACTCGCAGTTTCTGGACTCTCCAAAGAGGAGGGACAGTAGGTTCGGCCGGGACGTTAACCCACATGCAAACCCAGGATCCAAGCCCAGCAGTGACATTAGGGTTACAACAGAAGGCAGTACTCCTCAAACATGCCAGACCCAGTGAGAGAAACCCCCTAGAGACTGGCCCTGCACAGTGACGAGGTTCAAAGCCTCATGGGCCTGTTTGTCTCCCCAGGGCCCATGGTCCTCCCCGGGAACCCTCATTAGGGCGACTTGAAAGACAGAAGCCAGGTAAGTGGGACATGAACAGCCCGGGTCTCATAAAGCATTAAAAAATCAGGTACAGCCCTGGCTGGTGTGGCTCAGTGGACTGAGTGCCAGCCCCCCAAACCAAAGGGTCACTGGTTCAATTCCTAGTCAGGGCACATGCTTGGGTTGTGGGCCAGGCCCCCAGTAGGGGACGCGCAAGAGGCGGCCGCACATTGATGTTTGTCTCCCTCTCTGTCTCCCTCCCTTCCCCTCTGTGTAAAAATAAATAAATTCTTTAAAAAAAAAAAAAAAGGCAGCAGCAGATAGAAGAGTGTGGCTTCTGGGCTCCGGAAACACTACCCTGAGGATGAGGGGGAAAGACAGGTCCTGGCCAGCCCCTCCCAAGCCCAATCCGGAGGGTCCGAGTTTTGGCTCTCAGGCTCCAGGCCCACTAGCGGCCTGGGCCCCCAGGCCACTGAGATTATTTCAGCACCAAGAGCAAGGCAGGGGGCCACCCGTAGAAAGCCGCACCCTCAGATCTCCGTCCAACCGGGGGGTTCGGCTATAACTGGTGCAGCCAATGGACCGGGCCATCCTCAACGGACAAAAGATGCTCACCTGGGGCAGCGCCGTGGCATTGTCACAGCTGTGGGGGCAGCTTCTGGTGAACTAGGCCATCGACCCACCTGGGACCTCCTGGGGACTCCAGCAGAGAAGTCCCCAAGAAGGGTCCTACTCCCCAGGCCGAGTAATAGTCTGGCCTTCAGGGACCTCCGCCTGGCAGGTCCCGCCAGACACGGTTGGGGGGGCAAAGCAGAGGAAGGGAGGACGCATGACCATGAGCAGGCAGCTGTGCTGTGCCAAGACAGCCTGCTGCCGGCCCGGTGCGGCCTCCCCGCAGAAGCGGCCCGGGCCCCACACCTGAGGCGAGCTCTCCTTCCACATGGGCATCACCGTGGGGTCTGCCGCTGGCCTGTGCACACGTGCTCCATGCTGTGGTCAAGCACGTGTTTGGTAGAAGGGGACGTGAACACTCACCCTGGGTCTGGCTGCTGGCCTGCAAGGAGCTGGCTTCCACTGAGGGAGTTCCCAAGGCCCCTGCTGAGCCCAGCCCCGGGCCCGACCTGAGTTGCGGGGGGTCGGGGGGGGCCCTCGTAGACTCCTGCTGCAGGACAGAAACCCAGCCCCGCGGGGGTCCCTGACAGGAGACTGGCGTGAGAACTCATGAGGCCAGGACAGATGTCTGGGATGCACTCACTGCCTCCTACTCCTTCGCTGGGGATCTGAGGGCCTCCTGGCCTGCACGGCACGTCCCCCACACACTCCGCGGGGTTTAATCTCGTCCAGAATCTGCTTTGTGGGATCCGAACCAATACTTCAAACCCCGATCCTGGTCCTGCATAGACCAAGCCCTAAGATGACCTACGAGGGCACCTGACCCCTTCCTGACTGAGCTCGGCCCCCGGCGCCCCTTCTCCTGCCCACATGCTGCCATATCCATAATCCCGGCCTTAGCCCAGCTTGGACCAGCCCCAGAGAGTCAGAACCACATGCTCAGCCAGACCCACGCTCCAGACAGACGCCAGGCCCCTTTGATCCACGAGGGTTTACTTCAGGCGCTTTTCATAGCGGCAGGCAGGACCCCAGCCTTCCCCTGGAGTTCCCGGCCTGGACGCGCTGCCCTCAGCCCTCCAAGAGGCTGTGGAAGTTGAGGTCTCTCCGAGGCAGCAGTTTGCAGGGAGGGGCTTGAAGGGCAAGAGGACATTTCGAGGCGGGCATTCTGGGTGGAGGAACCGCCCACAGCCCTGTGCTCTGGGTCACAGCCAGGGAGGTCTCCCCAGGGGCTCCTTCCCTGCACGGCCTCACACCTTCTTCATCTGGCCCCGCTCTCAGAGCTGGGGTGCCAGTGCGCGGGCTCAGTTTGCTGGAGGTGTAGATGCTGGCACCCCACACCTGAACCCACGGGTATGACCCCGGGCCTGTGGTGTCCAGTGGAGGGGTCAGAGACGCCTTCTGGAGAAGGCGCGGGCGGGGTCCGGTCTGATGTGATGGTCGGGAGTGGGGAAGCACGTGGGACGCGCTGCCGGGCTGAGGAGCAGCAGGTGTGGGCGGGAGGTCAGGCCAGGACGCGGGCTGGCGAGGCGTGGGGCACGTGATGGCGGCGCAGGGCTGCTGGGTGGCCAGCAGGGTGTGGAGGCCGACCGGGGCGGGGCCCAGGGAGTGGCAGCACCTCACGGGGCTCCACAGTGTCCAGACCCCTCCTCGGAAGGTCAGGTGTCATCCAGGCCAGGGGCCAGGAGAGCAGCAGGCCTGAGGAGGGACAGCTGGGCCCATGGGCGTAGGGGCTGAGGGCGAAATGGTGCTCGGACAGAAGCGCTGATGTCCCTCTGAGGAATGTGGCCCTCGCAGCAGGAAGCTCCTGCAGAGGAGGCCTGGCCCTGGGGTGGGGAGGGGGGGCAGGGACACCAGCATCCAGAACGGCGCCCAGGACTGGCCACAGCGCGGTAGGTAGGGTGTGAGACCCAGATCCCCAGCCCTCACTGGGGTGGGGCTGGCTGGGGCGGGCCCTGCCCAGCCCCCACCCGGAGGACGGCCAGAGGTCAGGTTCAGCCAGCCCCGGAGTAGCCCCACCGACCCGCCAGGCTCCTGCGCTGGAAGGGGCTGTCTGGATAGACTGGCGGGGGCCGAGAGGGGCGGGCCCAGCGCAGGCGGAGCCAAGGGAAGCGCGCGCCCCGCTGACGGCCCTGTGCGCGGGCCAGCAGCGCCACCTGCTGAGAGGATACTTGCGCAGCGGCGACGACAGCCGGCTCGGGGTCACTCTGCAGCTGCCCCAGGTCTGCGGGAACAGGGTAGCTCAGGAAGGGCCCCAAGCGCCCCAGGGCTCCCGGGGCATGCATTCCCACCCACTCGACCCAAGCTCCCACCGTCTCTCCAGGACCACACTCCCTGGCCGGAAGGGCCCTCACCGTGGAACAGCGAGTCCAGTAGGTCCTGGCTGATATGGCTGGGGCTACTGTGATGGACAAGGAAGCCTGGACCAGAGCAAAGCCATGAGTGCCAGCCCCACACCTCCAGCAGGGAGTGGCAGGCCCAGCTCCCAGAACTCTGAGTGTGAGGGGTGGTTTGACGCCTGAGTGCCTTACCTATGAGCACAGCAGCTGCCCGGCGCAGGGGGTCCTGTGGGCTCCTCAGGTAGCCCTGGGTCTGGCTCAGGAACCGGGGCAAGTGGCTCGGGTACCACTGAACCTGGGGACACAAGGGCTCATGGCAGGGCAGGAGAACCAACTCTGTGTGGAGAGGAGGCAGCCAAGAGGAGCTCAGGGGCTGGGGCCCCAGGGGCCAGGGCCTGAGGCCTTAGACCTGCCCCCACCTCACTGGGAGGGTGGGGAGGCTCAGTTTGGGGGCAGAGAGTGGCCCCGGTGTACAGTGAACCAAGTAGGTGGCTTGCCATACCCCATCACTGTCATTGTCCTCTCCCTACTGACCAGGCGGTGGCAGACACGGCTTAGGGCCTCAGGGCTGTCGTAGTGGGCCACAGTGACCACCTCCTCCAGCAGGCCCCAGCGCAGGGCTCGGTCACAGCGGGCTAGGGTCCACTCTGAGCTCTGGGACACGGGAAGGGAAGAGGGTTAGGCGCCCAGATAGTAGCAGAGGTGGCCTGAGTGTGGCCAGCATGAGGGTTGGGGAAGTCTGGGGTAGGAGGAGGCCTAGGAACCTGGGAGCCCATGCGGCCTGCGTCTGAGGTCCTTGGGGAAGTCCCTGACCCGCTACCTTTGGAGAGGTAGTGGGGCTGGATGGGGACAGCAGCGGTAGGGCTGTCTTGGGGGCCAGCTGACCTCAGCAGCATCCAGGCTGGGGTCATGCAGGCGCAGCAGCAGCGGCACCAGACTCTTCAGCACCAGCTTCCGCAGGGGGCCTCGGAGCCCCACCCGGAGCCCGCCGCGGCCCCGCCGCACCAGCGTCCCCAGGAGCCCGGCCGCGGAGGCGCGGACTGAGTCCCGGGCCTGCGCAGGAGACCAAGTGTCAGCTGCCAGAGCTGAGCCGGGGGAGAGAGGTGCTCAGGATACCAGCGGCATGGGGGCGTGGCCTAGGGTTGGGGCAAGGAGGCAGTGCCCTGGAGGGGCGGGGCCTGGGGCTGATAGGGGCTCACGTCATCCAGCAGCGGTGGGAGACGCAGCCCCAGCTCTGTGCTCAGGCGTCGCACCGGCGCCCGCGGCTGCAGCAGGATCCTCCTTAGCGCGCCCAGCGAGGCACTCACGAGTCGCGCGTCGCCCTCACCCAGCGCGCCCAGGAGCGCGGGCAGCAGCACTGTCACATGTCGCACCTGTGCAGTCTGAGATTGTGGGCGGCAGCCCACAGACCCAGCCCAGTCCCATCCGGCCCCATGCCTCACCTTCCCACGGTTCAGCGCGAGGTGGCCGAGGCCAAGCAGGCCCAACCAACGCACGGTGGGCTCGGCATCAACCTGCCAGGCGCGGAGTCTCTCCAGGATGACCTCCTCCCGAAGGAGCCTCGCGGTGGACCGGCTCTGCAACAGCTGGGTCGGGGGACAGGGAGTCAGCATGCTCACGGGTCCCCGTGCAGGTGGCGCCTCTTACATGCTAAGTCCACTGTCACCCCTCGCCGGCCATCCCGGACACAGGCTCACCCCGGTGAAGAAGGCCATAGCTGTAAGGCGCTGAGTGTTGTCGGCGCTGCGCAGCCGGGGCAGCGAGTCAGCGAACAGGCCCCGCAGGTGGTGGTCCGCGTGGGCCACCATGGCGCTGGGATGGGGTGAAATGGGAACTCTCCCTCTGCTTGTGGCCTTGCCCCTGGAGAAGCCCCTACCCGACCACCCTCACGCCCCTGCCTCTTTCCCCAAGCCCCCCGCCCCGCCCGCACCTGGCCAGCAGCAAGACGCCCTCCAAGTGGGTGTGGGCCCCCACCAGCCTCCTCCAGCCTCCGGCTTGCTCCATGCACGTGACTACCATGCGGCTGCCATCCCCAGTGAGCAGGGCCTTCAAGGCCTCTACTGTGCAGCTGGAAGTGGGGGGCAGCAGGAGGGAGGGCGGTGAGGACAGTGGGGGTGCCAGTCCAGCCCTCACTTCCCCAGTGCGTGCCCTCACCTGCTGTGGCTCTGTGGTGGCCCACGGTGGGATGGGGCCCAAACCTTGGGGGTGTCGGGGGAGCGTGGGCCCTGGGCCAGCTCATGCAACTGTGTGACCAGTGCCAGGAGGAGGTGCGGGTAGAAGCCCCGTGTGGCACCCACGCAGCCGGACACGGACAGCATCTCCCCAAGGGCGCGAGTGGCCTGTGGATAAGCAGCCCACTCAGGCTCCGACGCACTGCGGATGGGAGGAGGACAAAGCCTCACATGCTCAGGGACATTATGGGCAAGTGGGGCTCAGGCGAGATCCTCCTGCCCCTGGCCCCCTGTGGCCCAACTCACCCGCCCCCGCAGGCTGGGGGTGGGGAGAAATTGTCTGGCAGTTGCTGGCTGGAGTCACCTACTGCCAGGGCCTCCTGCTTGGGTCCAGCCGCACCCTTTAATGCCCACAGCAGCTGCACCAGCACCTGCCCGTTCACGCGCTGGTTCCGGCTCAGGCTGCGCCACAGCTCGGCCGCCGCCCTGGGGGTACGAGTTGTGAGACCAGGTGCTTGCTGGCATGCCAGAAGACCCCAGGCCAGGGTGGAAGTGGCCACTAGGACTCAGTAGGGGGAGGGACTGGTAAACCATCCTCTCCCCCCACCGCAAGTCCCTCCACTGCCAGAGCAACAACGGAAGCGGCGTCCGTGCGGACCACACAGAGCAGGCCCCGCAGGGCCGGGCGCCTGGCGCGGACGGCTGGGAGCCCTGTCAGAGCAGCCGCAGCGAGGCGGGCCGGGCGTTGTGCATGGTCCCTCAGAAAGCATAGCCAGGTGACCTCTCCAGGGGCGGGTTAAACCAGAGAGCCTGGGGCGTCGGCACTCAGAAGCTACCTGGCTCCCCGACCCTGCCTGGCAGCACACCCCCCACGCCGGGGCGCGCCCCGGAGGCGACCAGGAGGGAGAATTTAGGCCCCAAGTCAGGAGCCCAGAACCAAGGACCCTGAGGTGGGAGGGGTAGGGAAGCAGAGGGCGGCAGGAGTGGGGGGAGAGGGAACTAGGAGGCTCTGACCCCTCCGTGACCCGCTGCATGGGGGCCAGACTCCACCGCCAAACAGGAAGGGGGAAGGGAGCCAAGCGGGACGTGGGGACGCAGCCCTGGCTGCGTGGGGAGGGGCGGTTACCGGTCCAGGGGCAGTGAGCAGGGCAGCAGCGCGCGCACCACGTCCTGCGCGTGCTCCAGGGCCAGCGAGCTCAGCACCCGCAAGGCTGCCCTCCGGGGCCGCCCCTCGGCCAGGCTGGGCACCTGTGCCAGCAGCCCGAGCACCAGGGCGTGCACCTGGGGTGGAGAGGCAGGTGTCAGTGAGCGGCCGCCTCAATCCCCACGTTACTCTCTGTACCCCCTCTGGTCAGGCACAGCCTGAAATGGGCTTTTGTGTCAAGCTGCTTGCTCCAACCACCTTGGAGGGGGACCGAGCAGGAGTCTCTGGGGGCAGGAAGCGCGGGGGCGGGGCGGGGTGGGGGACTGACCTGGTCCTCCAGCCGCTCCCCACGGGCTTCCAGAGCTGAGGACAGGGTGAGTGCTGCCGCCTGTGTCCCCACAAGGCCAGCCTCTTCCAGGCAGGCAGCTGTGTACAATGCCAGGTCGGAGAGGGCTCCCTCCTCCCAGGAACTCTGGGGGGGCTAGGGTGGGGTGGGCGGGGTGTATGAAGCCCCCCTGCCTCTCCCAGCATCCCTCCCCAGGTCCCCTCCTCCCTCCCCAACGCCACCCGGCCCCATGAAGTCCTCTGACCGCTTAGTATTCTCCAGGCTGGTCGGCTCCCATTCCCGCACCCAGCTTCCCCTCTTCTCAGTCCTCCCGTCCCCCAGGCCATCCCTCGGCCTCTGTCCTCTTGCACTTGCCTGATGGGGTCCCTCGGGGGCTGGCGCCTGTGCATGGGGCAGGGAACAGGGCTCCTGGGCAGCCGTAGAGGTGGCAGGTACACATCCAGGCTCTGCCTCAGGTTCCGGCTCTGGGTCCTTGGAAGGGACTCCCACGGGCTCTCCCTGGCTGGCCCGGATCCCTTCAGCCACAGCCGTCAGGGTTAGGGCCCCCACAGGCGCCCCCCGGGCCCGGCCCCACACCCCCCAAGCCATGGCCACCACACACAGCCTTCAGTGGGGCTTGGCCTGCAGCACCTGCCAAGGGTCCTCCCAGGAAGTCGTGCCCAGGCCTGACCTAGAAGTAGGCTCTGGGCAGGCGGGGCCAGGGATGGGTGTGGTCCTCCTGGGTGTTTGCTCTGTGATGTGGGGGTTGGGAGCCACACAGAGATGTCCCCGGGCAGGGTGCCCACTGGAGGCTTTGGAAGGAGCCTGGGTGCTGGAGGCAAGTGGCCTGCCCAAAGCCTGTATGTCTGGGGTCTGGCTTTGCAGCCTCCCCACCCCCGCCAGGGCCCCAGAGAAGGGACAGCGTCCCTGGGAGACGGCTTCTGTGCCAGGGGACGGGAAGGAGGGCTCCTGGCCCTGATCTCAAACCCCATTGGGCAGGGGTCCCGGGGAAGATGTGGACAGTTCTGAGGAGGCCCCAGCAGCGTCCAGAAGTATGCGCCCAGCCCCAAGCTGAGTCAGGTCCAGGTGGAGCCACTGCATTCCTACCCAGCCAGACATCTGGGGACAGGGATGACTGGGAGAGCTGCTCCACCTCTGACCTCAGGGCAGCCCTGGGTGGAGCCATGAGGCAGGAGGAGCTGTGCCTGCTGCCTCCCAGGCACTCTTGCAGGTGACCTCCATCCTTGGGGTAAGCCCTCAGGGTCCCGGACAGTTTGAGGAGCCCCCTCCCCCAGGGCTCCTGGATTCCGGAACCTCGGAAGTGAGCGCACAGCTGAGACGTGGGGACCTGAGGGGACCTGGGGGCCCAATTCTGCTGTCAGGGTGTGTGTGTCTGTGTCTCCAAGCCTCATGCTCCCCAGGATTGGCCTGATCAGGCCTCTGTCCCCAATCTCCACTGGCACCCTAACCCAGTGACGTAACAGGCATTGCCCACACTGACCCCAGGGAGCGAGAAGAGCTGGTTGGGCTGAATACCTGGGCTGGCGGAAGTGCTCTGGGAAGCACGCCAGCCAGCCAGCATTCCCTCATGCCCTCGCCGCATGGACAGGAGGGGCCCCAGCTTCTCTGCTCCCTGTGTCCCGCAGAGCCTAGAACCTCTCTCCTTTGCAGCTCCTCTGGAGCCCAAGGGGCCCAAGCCAGTGGGGACCTGACTCACTGGCTGCAGAGGCAGGGCCAGCCCAGGACCACTGGCCAGGTGCCCAGAGCTGGCCCCTCAACCTCTTCACTGGCTCCCCCTTCTCATGGCTGCTGAGTCCCCAAGGCCTGGGCCTGGCTGACCCCGCAACAGATACACAGGCTGGAGATGGCTGCATAGGTGCAGCCCAGGGGCACATGCTCCCCTGGGCAGAGTCGCGCAGGGCTGGCAGTCACCGTGGCAGGGTGCACCTGGGTTTCTCTTTGCCTTGGGAACCTTGAGGCGTCCCACTGACCCAGGGCCCTTGGCAGGTGTGGGAGCCCAGGGACACATTTGGACCCAGGACGCCCCGAGACCCTCTGTGCGGCACCTCACTCCCACTTCTGAGCCCTGAGCCTCTAGCAGGGAGAGACATTCCCCAGTAATCCCTGGAGCCGTGCCCCGCCTCCAATCCGCCTGGAGGCCTGGCTCCCTAGGCTCAGACCCCACGCCCCCACCTGTCACCCGTCACCCGCCACACTCCTACACAGGCCGCCTCCCCACCTGGGCCAGGCCTGGGCCTTCCCGGGGGCACGAGCCCTCCTCTGAATTCCCAGCTGCACCCCACCCACGGGGCCCTGAGGGTCGGTGAGTGGCAGCCTGGGTGAAGAAATGACTCGGGACAAGTCGTGGGTGACAGCAAGTGATTCATGTTAACTTCTGCGGCCCCACTGCGAGGTTCTCACGGAGAGGCCCTGCCACTCAGTCTCTGCACGAGGGCCTGCAGCTTCTCAGACAGTGCCACCTGCAGGGAGGAGAGGAGGGGCTGCAGCGTGGCCGTGGGGCAGAGGGCACACAGACAGACAGGTGGCTCCTGCGGGCCTCCACCCACCTGGTATGTTGCAGGCTGCTCTAGCCGCAGGTGTTCGGGGCTGAGGCGGCTCAGGGACAACTGGGCGAAAGCTCTGGACTCGGCCAGGGAGGGGAGGGGCTCACATAGCTGGGGGAGGGGGAAGAAAAGGGCTGGCTCAGGGTCAGGGGTCAGGGCTGGACTTGGGTTGCAGGCGTGGACTGAGGGTGTGGGTGAAGTGGTCACCTGTCCCTGCTGCACCCAGAGTCGCAGGAGTGGCTCCACCTGGGCCGGCCTCACAGTACAGGACTCCCGGGCGCCTCGAGGCCAGACCCTCAGCTCCTGGCCAGCCCGGGGCGGGGGCTCCTCTGCCAGCTGCAGCACATCCAGCAGCAGAGCCCCTGTGTGTCGGGGGGCCAAGGATGAAATGGGGGCCTGGGGCCACGGGGCGGGGGGAACAGCCGGACGGGGGCCTCACCATTGGAGCCCAGGAGCCGGAAGGCGGCCTTGCTCCCAGGCAGCGTCTGCTTCCCGGGGTCCTCGGTCAGCTTCATTCGCGGCTGGCCTCCCACGGACACCAGCTGCAGGGACAGGGGTTTGAGAAAGCTGGACCCTTCTCCCAGGCCAGGATCCCCACAGCCCGCGTCCCTGGGGCCCCAGTCCCTGCCTTCACCTTGTAGACGCAGCCCAGAGAGGGTTGGCGAGGGCAGGTGACCACGCTGGTGCCGATGCCAATGACATTCACCTCGCTGCCCTGGAGAATGGCAGCAGGGGTGCCCTGAGCTCAGCCAGCACTTGCAGGCCCAGGGCCCTCCGAGCCACGCCCTGTGACCCCGCCCTGCCCCACCTCCTGGGCCAGCCGGGCCAGCTCCTCCTCGTCGATGTTGTTGCTGACAGCGATGGGGACCGACTCCAGCCAGGGCACCTGGAACCTGTGATGGGGGGCGGTTCCTCAGAAGGCCTGCCCCACCTGTGCCTCCCGTGGGAGAACCTGCCCTCACGCACATGGGCTCTGGCCTCGCCAGCAGAGCCACCACATTTCCACTGAAGTAGCCCTAAGCTAAAGCTCCCCACTGTAGGAAAGGCTCCCTCCCTTCGCCCCACCCCAGTATCATTCCAGGGATCCTGTGTGGGATGCAACCAGTCGCCCCTGCGCGGGTCTCTTGGCAGGCGCAGCACCCCTGCCCCGGGACTCACCGGGCTGCAGTGGTCCGGAGGAGCCCCCGGATCTCCTGGGCCTGCTGAAGCAGGTCGCCGCTGTCCAGCCTCACTCCCACAGCCTGGTAGCCCAGCTCGCCCAGGGCCAGGGCTACGGCCAGGAAGTTGGGAAGACCGCTTCTGTAGGCAGGGACAGGCAGGTCAGGAGGCTGCAGCTGCTCTGCCGAGCCCCCCGGGGGGTGCCTGGGCCTCACCTCCTCACACTGTAGGTGTCCAGCAGGCCCTGGAAGGCCCGGGGAAAGGCCAAGGCATAGGCCACAAAGGC
Source organism: Mormoops blainvillei (assembly GCA_004026545.1). Lineage (NCBI taxonomy): Eukaryota > Metazoa > Chordata > Mammalia > Chiroptera > Mormoopidae > Mormoops > Mormoops blainvillei. The sequence goes on from PVJD01002869.1 coordinate 40,347, forward strand.
TGCCCGCTCCCCCGGGTGTGGCTCCTGCACCCCCAGCCCCAGGTGGGCACACACACGCTGTAGCCACGCCTCCACGAGGGCGGCCAGATCTACCCTGGGGCCCTGACCAGCAGCTGGAGGCAACATCTAGGAAGAGGAATCGGTGAAGGGTTGGGGACCCAGAGTGCAGGGTGGGGCCTGGTTCACGCCCAGCTGAGCATCTGATTAGGGGTAATGCCACCTGCCTGCCACTTTCCCAGGGCAGCACTGTGGTTGCCTGCCCAGGGGGCTTGGTGGCCCAGACGTGGCATCTGTCCTTGAGCAAAGCCCAGACTGGGCCACCCCTCACCCGAGCAAGGGCTGGCCTTCAAGTTTGCCCTCTGGGGTTCAGCAGGGGAGAGAAAGGTACTGACCGGGTCAGGGGACACCTCGGTGCCTGTAAAGGAAGTGACGAAGGAATGCGCCAGAGTCCCCGCCACAGGCACGCCCCTCAGCTGTCCTGCCAGCACGTTGCTGCTGCCATCGAAGCCTAGGCGGGGGCATGGGGCACGGTTGGGGGGCTTCACGCCATGTGGCGGGGGGAGGGGGGCTTTCAGGCTGGGCCTCCTCCTTTGCCCGTCCTGCCTCCTTCCCTGTCCCTTACCCCCCAGGTAGCTGTAGGTGGAGGCCGTGAGGCCCCCGTCAGGGCCCTGAGCGCGCCGCAGCCCCATCTCCAGCAGCCGCTTCTCTGGCCCCGCGATAAGGCGCAGCCGCGCCGCGTTGGTAGCGATGAGGCTGTGGGGAGCAAGTGAGCAGGGGACCCGGTGCCTCAGCCACTGGGCTCGGACCCGGCCCACAGAGCCACACCCACGCCCGCGAAGGCCAGCCCTCGGAAGTCCGAGCCCCTGTTCGCTTGACCCCACCTGGCGTAGCTGACCAGGCAGAGGAGGGGAGTCTCAAGCAGCTGCACCACCAGGAGCGGTCCCGACACTTGCAGCAGCGGCACCTGCGAGTACAGTGTCAGCGGGCAGCAGCGCCCCCTTGTTCTGGCCCGCCCCTCCGCCCCGCTCGGTCCGCACTCACGCCGGGGAAAGCGAGGGAGCCCTCGGGCAGGGCCCGCACCGTCACCCCGGAGCTATCAAGGGCCCGGAGGTGCTCGAAGAACGCAGGGTCAGTGTCTGGAGGCAACACCGAGGCCAGGAACTGCACGTCTGGGGGCGACAAAGGCCCTCGTGGGCTGGGGAAGGCGCGCAGGCAGGGGGGCTCGGTCGGGGCGGAGTCCTCACCTCCGCCGACGGGGAGGGCGTTGGGACATGGGAAAGGAAAGGCTAGTCGGGGCGTCTTATCCAGGGATAGGGGAGCTCATTGAGTGGGCGGGGCCTATCTGGGTGCTGGGGTCCCTGGAGACGAAGCAGGGGGTACCTGCATCGCTCAGGCGGAAGGCGCCCAAGAAGCGCACACAGTCGCGCAGCCCTGCGGCCAGGGTGAAAGCGCCGCCGAATGGGCAATGGCGGAAAAAGAGCTCGAACTCGGCGAGGTCCCGCGCCCGGCCCGCGCGCCAGTAGCCCAGCGCCATGGTAGCCTGGTAGAGGTCGGTGAGCAGCGGCCGCGCGGCCGCGCGCCCTTCGGGGTCCCGCTCCGCAGCCATCTTGCCCAGGCGCCGGGACTCCGACCTCCCCGCCCCAGCCTGCCCACGTGACACCTGCTCCCCAATAGCCGGTACCCCGGGCCAGCTAATCACGACGCGCCGTAAACCGGGAGCTCCGAGGGTGGGAACACCCTGGAGGCAACTGCCTTTCCCACAAGAATGGGCGGGACAGGTCTGCTAGCCTCTGGACACAGAAGGGTCCTGGTGACTGGGCACGTGCTGACATGGGAATGTGTCTGCCGCCCCGGGTCATCCCAGCTCCTCTTAGCCCCTCGAAGCATGGTCCCCTCGGGGCCCCCAACTCTGCGCATCGTGTACAGAGGGTAGAAGAGCGCAGGGGCAACTCCCCCTCCAGCTAGACTTTGCCCCCACTCCACTAGAAGCCAACCCAGGCAGAGGAGGGGCAGGACACAGAGGCGATTCCCAAGCGAGCGCCTGCTCTTAGGTGCAGGCCAGCGTGTTCAGGAACCAGCTGGCCTGGGGCCCACCCCCGGCTGGCACCAAGGCCTCTGAGTCTTGCACCCCGAGTCCCCCTGTCCTGTAAAACTGAGGGTAGCCTTGGGGCCACCACCACCAAGGGGGGAACCCAACCCTCTGTGGCTCAAACCCCTGGAAGAGACCAGCTCTGACCAGGAGTCACTGCAGCCCACACCTTCCTCCCAAGTAGAGTGCAGCCATCACACCAGCCATGCTGGCCAGTCAGAGGGAGGGACCTGTAGTGTCATGAGGACTGACAGCAGGGGCTGGGGGAGGGGCGGGCAAGACTCCACAGGGCAGTGGCAGTGTTGTGCGGCTTGCCCAGGGCCCAGGTCTCCAGCAGGTGGAGCAGCCAGGCAGTGCGCCAAGGGGGGAGCGCTGAGTGAGGGCCAGGGCTGGAGGGCAGGGTCCCGCACGGGTCAGAGACGGTGGGGCAGGAGACTGGCTGCTGCAACTGGGCCAGTCCGGCCCGCACAGCCGCAGGCCGGTACACTTGCGCCCATGGACGCTGGTCGGAAAGGGGTGGAGAGGAGGCCGCGCCCGGGGGGCAGGGCTGGGACGCTGCCAGTCTGCTTCCTGGCTTCGGCAGGCGGCACTGGACGTGGTACCCGATGGGTGACTGAAGACAGCAGGGCAGTGAGAAACAGGACTGAGAAGGGGCAGGCGGAGGTCGCAGCCATGGGAAGGCTGTGCTGAGGCCAAAAACGGGGAGGATGGCAGTGGCCTCTGGGACCACTGACGTAGGACAGGTGGGGCCCAGGTGGGATGCGACGGAGACCGGGAGCCCCCCAGAGTGCTGCTCACTGCACGCCGCCCTCCCCCCCAGAGGGCCCACCCCAGGACAGGAGCCAGACAGCGGAGTCTCAGTCTTTAATAGCGGCAAGGACTCGCGCAGCCCCAGTGCAAGGGCTCAGATCTTGTTGAAAGCAGCAATGTCAACACTCTGCACCTGGAGAGAGGAGGAGGGTCGTGATCACGTGGGGCCCAGTTTCCCGCAGGCCCACTGCTGCTGTGCACCCCCCAACTAGCACACCAACCCCCTCCCGCCGGGTAGGCCCGTCCACGCACGTGCTGTTCGAACTTGGTGATCTCCTCCTCCAGCAGGTCCGTCCCCACCTTGTCGTCCTCCACCACACACTGGATCTGCAGCTTGCGGATGCCGTAGCCCACCGGCACCAGCTTAGAGCCCCCCCAGGTCAGCCCGTCCAGCTGGACGGAGCGCACGCAGGCCTCCAGCTGGGCCATGTCCGTCTCGTCATCCCACTAGGGGACAAGGGGGAGGGCAGGCTGGGTCAGGAGCCTGCAGACACTAGGGGAGGCCCCCAGTGCAGCCAAGCACAGCTCCTAAGAAGGTCCCGCAAACAGATCCAGTCCACTCCTGCCCTGTCCCCACCTTTCTCTTCTGAGCCCAGGATTCTGAACCCAGCACAGGGGCGGTCACAGGCCGACCACTTACGGGCTTCACGTCCAGGAGGATGGAGGACTTGGCCACCAGCGCAGGCTTCTTGGCCTTCTTCTCTGCGTATTGCCGCAGCCGCTCCTCCCGCAGCTTGACGGCCTCCTTGTCATCCTCCTCATCACTGCCAAACAGGTCGATGTCATCGTCCTCATCATCCTCTGCAGCGGTGGCCGCCTTCTTGGTGGGGGGCTCCACTTGGCGCATGGGAGACACGTGCTGCCAGAGGGGAGGGGATGCTGAGACCTACGTGCCCTGGACGACACTGGGACCTGGGCCTCTAGCCCTCACTGCCTCCCAGTCCTCTGCAGCGCCAGGTCTGGGGACCTGGGCTCCTGGTCTGGGAGGGTACTGACCTGGGTCTGGGGGGCTGTGGCCCGGTGGGTGGGCGCATTCTTCTCCAGCACACTCAGTCGGGCCTCCAGCCTGGAGATGTCCTGCCGCAGGCCCCGCACCACTGCGGGTGGGAAGGGTGTGGTCAGACCAGACCCCAGGGACCCTCGGGCTGCCGCCCTCCCCCATCAGGCCCCAGGGCCTCACCGCCTTTCAGGCTCTGGTTCTCCACCTCCAGGCTGGCAATCCGGAGGACAAGCTCACTGTGGTCTCCACCAGGCCCGCTGGAGGCCCCAGGGCCTGAGCTCTGCAAGGCAGGGGGAGGGGGAGGGGGAGGGTGAGGGCCTGGGACGCCCCTGCTCCAAGGCCCTCCCACTCACAGCCACTGAGAACTACAGCTGAGCTGGGTGGGAGGTCTGAGAGACACCAGACAGCAGCTGCTGTGAGCTCCTCCCAGGAGCAGAGGAGGCAGCCCTGTGAGCGGGAGACCACGGCAACATTCTCAGCCAAGCACAAAGCACAGGACTAAAAGCTCAGAGCCGTGGCTGCCACTGCCTGGCAGGACGGCAAGGAGCAGGACTTACGGTCCCGGGGGCAGCCTGGCCTGAAGCCTCAGGGGGGCTGGGCAGCACGGCCTTGAGCTGCAATGGGAGGGGAGAGCAGTTGAGAGGCCGGTGGGGGCAGGAAGGGGCATGCCTCTGCAGAGGGCAGCCCTGCGTCAGCCAGCAGAGTGCCCCACGCCCCGCGCCCACCGCCTGGCTCGCTAAATCTGGGCCACCTGGGAACCAGAGCGGGCCCACCAGTGGGCCCAGGCGACGCTGCCCAGGGAGCTCGCCTACAGGGTGCCATAGCTCAAGCCTGCGCTACACCCCAGTGCGATGGGCCCAGGGACACTATGCACCTGGTCCTTTCCCAGGGCCGCGGCTCCCTCAGTGTACAATTATGATAAAGGCCTTGGGCCTGAGGCCCACCCTTGCAGCCATAGGACAAGCCACTGCTCTGCACACCACCAGAATATGGACAGCCTATGAAAGGACCCCCAGAAAGGACAAGTGCCACTGGGCAGTGCAAGGCTGATGATGTTCTGGGACCCACTGACCGGCCAGCTCCTCACAGGGCCAGCCTAGGGTGGCCAGGGCACCGTGTGGCTGGAGAAGGAGCATTGACCAGCCATGGGCACCAGGGGGCTCTGCTTGGGGCACTCGCCTCCTCTCAGCTCAGCACCCTACTTTAGTCAGTAAACAGCACACCGTCCGCCCTGCCGCTCACGCTGAGCTGTGCTGGACCCACCCGTACCCAAGTCTCAGCTGCCACTGTCGGCAGGCAGTCTGCTCTGGCCCGTCACCCACAGGACCTGGCTCCCAGGGCCACTCCGAGTGAGGGCCCGACAGCTCCTCCCACACGGGCTCGGGGCCTGGAGGCAAGTGAACTAGGTCCTGGTGGCAGGCCTGCCCCTGGAGGCTGGGCCTGCTGCCTTGTGCACGAACATGGTGGGGAGATCAGGGTCGGGTGGCCTCGCAGGCCACCAGGACCCTCCATGAAGTCTATGTGCTGTCCCCACCCACCCCATGAACTCTCATCCAGGCAGGGACGAGGAAGCCAGGGAGCCCGGGCCTCCTAGTCCAGTCCTTGCCATGCCAGGAAGCCGCAGGCTGCCACCTCAGGGCCTCGGAGCAGGGCCATGCCTCATGACTCCAGAACCCTCCATCCCCATCCTCCACCCTGTGCCTAGCACCAAGCACAGTTGCCAAGAACCTCTGGGTGCTGAAGTCCCAGTGCTGAGCTCCATGCCACCCGAATCCCAGCCTGGGGCTGGGCCCGGGCCCACACAGGGCTGCCTGGAGCTGTCACTGGCTGAATAACGTGGCTCTAACATCCACGTGGAAGCCTCACCGCCAGCCCCTCAGATGGAGCTTATCTGGAGGTGGGGTCTTTACGGCCGAGATGCAGCTGTAACGAGGCCATTAGGGCAGGCCCACCCCCCGTGACCGGTGTTCTCGCAAGGTGCACAGAGGAAGCGGAGTGCAAAGACGGGAAGAAAACGGCCTCTGCGCGCCACGGGGCGAGGCCTCCGGAGGAAGCAACCCTGCCCACGCATCTGAATCTTGGACTTCGAGGCTTTGGGTTGTGAGGAAATAAACTGTTTAAGGTCTGCGGTCTGTGTGGCTTTGTTACCCAGGCCCTAGTGGTACGCACAGCTTTCCCCAAAGGCCAGGACCCAGCAGCTGACCAGCACGGCCAGGCCCCAAGAGCGGGAGGAGGAAGAGCCTCCTGGGTGTAAAGACCTCGTACCAGCCGGGTCCTGTGCCTGCCCAGCCCAAACCTCGTTGGGCAAAAGGCAAGGCAGGAAGGAGCAAGCAGGGGCCAAGCACAAAGCGGGCCTGCTGGGCAGACACAGCACCACCACCTCCCAGGGGGCTCCTGCCCAGGGCTGCCCAGCCTGTGGCCAGGAGCCAGGACAGCTGAGCCGGCCATGCAGGCAGGTGACCTCACAGGGCAAAAGAAGCCGTGCAGATGTGATAAAGCTGAGGCTATGGGAGATGACCCTGGACGGTCCAAGTGGCCCAGTGGCATCACGAGGGTCCACGTAAGAGGGAGGTGGGGGGCAAGGAGACGGGACAGGGGTAAGGACAGTGTCACGACACCACCGGCTGGAGCCACAGGATGTGAGCAGCTTCCAGAAGCCGGAGAAGACAAGGAAATGGATTCTCTCCTGGAGGCTCCGGAAGATGCACAGCTATGTGGACACTTGGCCACCAGGGTCAGGATGCCCCCTACATCCCAGAGGAATGACGTGGTGCCACCTCCCCTGGACAGGAGGGCGGAACAGGTCTGCCACCTCCTAAGAACACATCTGCCGGCCGGGACGGGGCAGAGGTAGGAGACACGGCCTTGTCCTCTCCTGACCCTTCTGGGACCAGGAAGCCGAGCTGGGCTCCAGGGGCCCTGCCTGGGCCTCAAACCCAAAATGATGCCCACTCTGTGATCCGAACTCCACACCCTGTGAACCCATCTCTCCGGGGAGGCCAAGGCCTAGGAGGGAGGGAGGCCTCCCTCCGCAGGGAGCGGGCAGGGAGGAAGTGGCCAGGGGAGGGAGGAGACCAGGCGAGCGCCAGCGAGCGGCAAGGACAGAGGGAGAAGCCCCAGGCGGTCTGGGGACAGGGCCCTGTGCAGGCGGGGACGCAGCCTGGCCCTGACTGCACTCCAAGGGCAAAACACTCGGATGTGCCGCTGGGCGCGCAGGCGGCAGTGGCAGTAGCACCGGCCTGCAGGGGCTCCTGCTGCAGTACTCACTCCAGCCAGGGATTTCTGGATGTTCTCTCTGGCTCTCGCAATGTCCCGGAGGATCACGCTTGCGCCGTTCTCCTGCAGACAGTGCAGAAAGAACCAGTCTTCTATTTCCATTAAAAAAAAAATCTTCATTTCAAAAAATATATAATAATAACTTAAAAAAAAAGAGTCCCACGTCCCTCGTGCGCAGGAGGAGGAAGTAACGCGCAGAATGAAGCTCAGCAGGGCAGCGGGAAGCGTGTGGTGCCAGAGCCTCGCAGCCGTGACCGCAGGCCCTGCTCCAGCCCGTGTGCACATGTCCCCTCCAGAGACCCCGCCACCAACCTGGAGTGGTGCCTCTGCCCCCGGGCGCTGGCGCAGCCAGCAGCCCAAACATGGCCCTCACCTGGCATGACGATCCAGCCACAGGCCCGTTCATCTGCTCGTAGAATTTCCTTTCTGCATCGTCGTATTTGAACTTGTCGAACCAAATCTTCTCGTGCACTAGGAAGTTTGTGGCCATTTTCCTGCTGGGAGGAAAAGGAGCCACTAAGATGGCCTGGCTGGCACTAGCGCCCCTTCTGACAGCCCAGATGCCAAGGGTGCAGGGTGGCTGTCCCAGCTCTTGGGAGACAAGGCCTCCACACCCTGTACCCACTGCCGCGCGGGCCCCCTGCAGTGCTCAGGCCATAGTTCCAGCCCTGTCCCTAAGAACAGAGGCTCTCCAAGTGTGGCTGGAACCTCTAGAGGTCCCGAGGTCCCCCCCTTTCCAAGCACACATTCGTGCAAGGCTGGACTTACATCAAACACCACACACGTCCGAGCGCAGAGGCGGGTGGGGGCCCCACGGCCTCCTATTGGCCAGACACTGAAGGTTCCAAAATGTAAAAGGCGGCCACTCCCTCACTGGATGTTCTTTCTCACAGGAAAACTAGTTCTCACAAAAACGTTTTGCTATGTGTAACAAGCTCACTATTATTTCTCAACAAATACTTCCAGCATTCCTACTAATGTGCTACAAATCCACAGATGTGACAAAAGCTCTTTGTGGTCCGAAGATCAGGAAGCTTGAGGACTGCTGCTCTAGGCCCAAGAGCCACCCCAGCCCTGCAGTCTGTGTCCGCCCGTCGCTGCTCGGGCACAAACGACGACCTGCTCCCCACCGCTCAACGAGGTCGGGGAGCGGTCACAGACCTGGCCCACGGAGCCCTCCTGCTCCTCACCGAATGGACAGAAATGGACCCTGTCCCTCCAATTCTGGGCTAAGAAACCCAGGCCATCACTGAGCCTCACCAAGTGCCCTCCTGGTGATGAGAGGTGGGCTCATCAGTGAGAAGCCAGCTCCATGAACACGGTTTCAGATCTGTGCCCCCCGGCACTGCCTGATGGGGACACTCCCCACCACAATGGGGCCTGTGCCGTCAAACCATCAGATCCCACAGAAGGGCACAGCTGAGGGGCTCCTTCCAGGAGTCCAGGGATCAGGCTGGCGCCACTCCCCCGGAGACCCAGGGGACCTCTTTAAGTCCTCCTGGCCCAGCCTGAGGCATAGCACCCTGCACCCCAGGGCCCCAGCTCCCCGCTGTGCATTTCTTCTCGAGTCCCACGGTCTCTGCCCACCCGCTTGGGAACGAACCCCTTTTTGTGGCCCGGGCACTGGCCTGCCCCCACCCCTGGCCGTCTCCAGGCCCCTGTACGATGCCAGCCCTGGGCAAGGCTCCTGGGCCCCAGGGCTGAGAGCACGTCAGCCTCACTCAGCGCACGTCCTTCAGACTCAGGCAGAGCTTGGCCATGAACTGCTGCGCCAGAGACAGCCGCCTCATCTTAGAGGGGCCACAGGCTGACAAGGGAGGCAGGGGTGGACAGAGCGGGGGCAGGCAGGGCGTGCTGGCTCCCGCGGGGCCCCAGGGCCAGGAGCCTTCAGCGCTCCCCTGGGAGCCACCTGGCCAAGGAGAAAATCCCGTGTGGGGTAGATTCAGCCCTGTCCTGACCCCTTCCTGCCCGCAACAGCCCAGAGCTTTGTGACCCCTGAGAGGTGACACTGGACGCTGCACTGACCAACCCAGTCCCGCATCCAACTTAGCCGGGTCCAGGTGTCTCGGGGACAGCCCTGCCGGGGCAGGGGCAGGGGCAGGGAGGGGAGTGCACACAGCCCCAGCCTGGGTGAGCCCAGACTGGGCACCCGCCCAGCACGATTCTCCTACTTGGGTCTCAGACTGGACAGGGCCGGGCCAGACCGGGCACCGGGTCGGTGAGCCAGAGACGTGGTTTCGAGGCGCCAGGCCACGCGCAGGGCCTCAGCAGTATGGTGGCGGCACTCCGCGCTGTCGTAGGCGGGCTTGCTGAGCCAGGGGCCCTCTGCGTCCTTATGCAGGAAGTACCAGTAGGGCAGGGCAGAGGCCGAGGCCTCCCCGTCAGCCCGCCTCGGCCCAGTGCGCTTGCTTCCCCCGCCGTTGCGGCCCCGCCGGTCTCTGCGGCCCCGCCTGGCGCTCTCAGCCTGGGTGGCTCGCTCCTGCAGGCGCACCTTCCCAGGCGGGTGGCCGTCAAGCAGGGCCTCATAGAAGCCCCTCTCAGCTGCGTCGTACAGGGGTTTCTCCAGCCACACCTCCCGGACCAGCGCCTGCAGACTGCCCAGCGGGGGCCGGCCGTTGGCTTGTGGGCTGGGCCGGCGGGTGAGGGCCAGGTCCAGGGCAGGGGCCCGCCGGCCTGTGTCAGGAGCCCCCAGCCTGCGGCTCCCCTCTGTGGCCAACAGCAGAGCCTGAGACCACTCCACGAATGCCCGCTCAGCCTGGTCAAAGGCAGACTTGTTGACCCAGATGCCCCAGGTCACGTGGTGGCAGGCCACCTGGCTACCGTGGGTGCAAGGACCCCTGGGAGCCAGGGCCAGTGGCCGGGCTGCCTGGGCAGCCACATCTGCCAGCCTCTGGCGGTAGGAGCTCTCCGCCTGGTCGAAAAGTGGCTTGTCCAGCCAGACGTGGTCAGCCGAGAGGCCCACGAGGGCCAGGTCTGCCCGGCTGAGCCAGTTCTTTGGGGACCGCTTCCTCTTCTTCTGCAAGGGCTGCCTCCCGTTTCGGCTCTTCCCCGGACCGCCCCTGCAGCCGTCAGGGGCCTCGGCCTCGCCCGCCTCCTCTGTGTCCTCCTGGCCCGGCCCGTTCACAGCTGGCACCTGGGCCAGGAGCTGCTGGGTGGCGGCTCGCGTGGCCTCGTGCTCGTGGAAGCGCCGCTGGGCCTCCCCATGCTTCTGCTTGTCCTCCCAGACGGTCTCCAGGGCACAGGAGGCCTTCCCGCTCCTCATCTTCCACGCAGCGTTAAAAGCAAGCACAAGAAGGCAGTTGAGCACAGCCAGCCCCGGTGGCCAGCGCCCCACCCCTCCCTCGGCGGCCTGGCTGGCGGGGCTGGGGATGCTCCCCAAGGGGGCGGGGTGCCATCAGGCAACATGCAAAGACCTCAGGTCAAATCCACGAGGAGCTCAGTAAAGCAATAAAGTAGTAGCGCACGTGTACGGGCGTGTAAATACCCATATTCTTTTTAACTGCAAAACTGTTTCCCCCCAAAACTTTTCCAATCCAACATGCACCCAAGCTCTACAAAGGGGTCTAGAGAACACTGTGTCCAAACCTCAGAAACCTTTTCTCATAGAATCTCCAAACAGGGATGCCAGATAAAACACAGAGAATGCACTCAATTAATCTGACTTTCACATGAACAAGAAATAATCTTTACAATAAGTACGTCCCACGAAATACTTGAGACTCACACTGAAAAGTTACTCATTGTTCATCTGAAATTTTAACTGGATGTCCTGTGCTCTCGTTAAGTCTGTCCGCCTCTTGAGGCACTGGTTTTAAAGAGAGCACCTGGTGATCTCTGAGGACGGCCCACCCCGGTGCGCCCCTCGAGTCACCCGCCATCCAGAGCAGCACACATTCCAGGAGGGGCTGCCAGGGTCTCAGACAAGGGACAGCCTCTCAGTGGGCAGCTGGGAGCGGAGGGTGGGGGGGCAGCTGGGAGCGGAGGGTGGGGGGCCCACCCCTACAAGACCACACCCAGGCAGATGGACGTGTACAGGGAAGGAGCCCAGTGGCTTGGGCAGCAGGACAGGACTACGCTCCTGGGTCAGCTGCAGGGGCATGTGACTAGCAGGCTCTCAGCTCAAGCCTTTGGGTGTAATAAACTGAAGGGGCCACCGGGACTCTGAGTCCCAGGATATCAGGACCCCTCCCCACGTTTCGGCACCATCTGGTGCGAGGGGCACTGTCACTAGGACAGCGAGGGGGGTTTCTGAGCCCCGGATCTTCACTGGAGGTGGCCTCAGTCATCCGCTGGCCTGTGCAGCTCCGAGGGGTGCCGCCTCGCCGCGGTGGCCTCGCCCCTGCTCTGCTCCCAGCACGGTGCTGTGGAAAGGCTGCAGGCACTCCGCCCACCAGGCCAGAATGCGGAGCGGCTCCCCACTTGGCAAGCGCCAAGGGTCTGGGCCACCACGACCTCAGGCTAGGAGCGGCCCAGGCCCAGAAGGCCCGCAGCCAGTCTGCTCTGAGGACGTGCCTAGTGTCCCCGAGCTCATGCCCAGAGGTCCTATTCTACAGGGTGGCTGCGACCTACAGAGTCCTTCCCAGCCTTCCCAGGTCTGGCTGGTATCCTGACCAACACCCAAGTGCCACCTTGCCAGGAGCTGAGAGCTACCCCCCAGGACACCCCTACCGTCCCCTGCTTCTGTGGGTTGCTGGTGGAGCCTAAGCGAGGGCCAACCCACTGGCCCAGAGCACCTACCTGCCGGGCAGGCCCTCAGGCCTGGGGGACAAGGTCTCTAGGGGCAGGGCAGCCTTTCAGGCAGGATGGCCAGCCCCTCCCCCCACTGCCCCGAGCTCGTGGCTATAGGTGGGAACTACCGCCCTTCCCTAACACCCCAGACAAAACCATGACCGATTCCAGCTGCTCCGAGGGATGCGGGAACTAGTCCCACATCTGCCTAGCACTTTGGGGAAAGGCCCCTTTATACCCGGCAGGAGCAGGCTGGGACTTAAACAGCACAAGTCCCAGGCCTCTTACAAGGTCCCGGCAGGTTCCAGGGAGGCGCCGGGCTGTCCCCTGGCACGTCGTTGTCAGGCTGGCAGCAGCACTTACCAAGGCCAGGCTGACGGCAGAGGCAGTGCTGGGAGGCAGGGGCCTGTGTCCAGAAGGCAGGGCACTGTGACATCACTCATTGTCCCTAAGGGGGCAGCAGACTGGCCAGGCAAGGCTTACGTGCGCTCTGACCTCTGTGATGCTTAGTCCCTTCCCCCCAGCCCGCAAGGCTGGCCCCCAGTGCCCAAGCCCTGCCGGACCCCGTATGCCCGAACACCCGCTTGGCTTCTGACAGCAGCCCGGGCTGTGCTCAGGCTCTGGGGCCACAGCTCAGGGGAGGAAGAGCTCCTTCCTGAGACCAGTGAGCAAGGCCCAGGGCCTGGGGCCAGGGGCTGGCCGGGGCAGGGAGGCACCTGGGCCCGGGGGTCGGACGCTGACGCCGGCACATCCAGCTCCTTTGGGCTCCAAAGCGGGGAACAAGCCCATCAGCCCAGCGAGCAAGGCCCCCCCCACCCCGGGGGCCGTCCTGGCTGCACGGGGGTCCCAGGCTCCGGTGAAGGGCACCAAGGACACATGGGACAGGAGGTACTTACTTCTGCTCTGACCTCCTAGGACAGCATGAAGAGAAAGCAGCAAGGTTAGAGGCAGGCAGGTAGGGCGCCCCGAGAAAGCTGTGTGGCCAGGCGGTGAGCGAGTGAGTTTGGTGGAGGAGCGGAGGGGGGCACCAGAAAGGCCTGCCACCACAGCCCCAGGCAGAGATGAGTCTGACGCTCTGTACCTCCGTCACACCTGAGACGGGCAGTTCCTGGAAGGCACCCCCTGAGCAGGCCTCCTACCTGCCTGCTCTTCACTTGGGCTTGAGTGCCCCCAGGGTCCCCCCCCGGAGCTGCGGAGGGAACCCCCACCCAGCTCCACCCCTGCAATGCCATCAAGTCCAGACTGATGTGTGAGGCACAGGACGACAAGGACCACTCCAGGGCTCTTGGCAGCCACCAAAGGGCTCTGTTCCAGGGAGAGTCTGCCTTCTCCGGGCTGTGTGCAGAGGACAGGGCTTTTAACGCATTCCCAGATGGGACCAGCCAGGCTCTAGGTGCTGCACCCCGGGAGCTGAGAGGCTATCCAGTTCGAGGAAGGCCCTCTGGGCACAGACGACACCCGACCATCCTGCCCAGCCACACACCCCCCGCCCCCCGCCACGAGTGACTGAGAGGCCCAAGAATCCATTTCTGTTCTCCAACGGGAGCTCTGCCACCCAGGTCCCTGCGTAGCATCAAGTCAGTGACAGACAAGGACACGCAAGGCCCCCACGCGGCTGACAGAAGCTGACCCCAAGGGGAGGCAGCTGGCCTGTGAGAGTGCACGGGGGTCCGGGGCAGGCTTCCGGCAGGAGCGGCACCGACTGCGGGGCTTCTGAGGAGGTGAATCTCCTGGGGGAGACTGGCTTGGGGGTGAAAGGGCCTCTGCTGCCAGCAGAGCACTGCCTGGAGGCTGGCCATGGCTGAGGGCAGTACACCACCACTTGGGCGTGAAGCCAGTGTTGGGGACAGGGCCAACAGCATACACAGGGACGCTCCTGCCTCCCTCTGCCCTGCTGCTAGATCTCCCAGGACAGCCCAACAGCCCCCCAGTGGCTCAGACGCAGGAGTCCCCTGTGCCCTCGCCCTTCCTGGTTCCTGATGGCCTGATGAACTGAAACCCTACCTCTCCTAGGAGGAACGCGAACTGGAGTTTGAACACTTCCCTCTGAGGACACAGACATGAGACCTACAGCTGTCTAGTAAGGACCCTATGTTCCAGCCAGGACAATCAGACCCTCCTCTCCAGGGGTTTCTGCCGGCGATGGCAGGCACCTCGGCGCTTTGGGGGGAAAGCTTGCGAACGCCAGGGCAAGGTCTAGAATGTCCTCAGGGGTCCCCACCTGGGTCAACCTGTGCGCCTGCAGGGCGCACCGCACCCTCTCCCGTAAGACGGCTAGTGGCCAGCTGCCGGGGTTCTCAGTGGCCCACGGTCTGGAGACCCCAGAGTTATCACACCCTGCCCGACCCGGGGTGAAGGCCGCTGATGCAGCAGAGGTGGTCCTGGGTAGAGATAACAGCCCTGCCCCAACCCGGCAACAACACTCCCAGCACAGTGACCGGCAGCGGGCCCTGAAGGAAGGCGAGGGTGTGGCCTATCGGAGCTCTGCCCACCAAGGTGCTGGGGGCGCCCCCCGTAACACAGGGCAGGTGGGTAAGGTTTCTGGGAGGGGCAGTCCCTCCCTCAGCTCTGCTGTCCATGCCACCTTCCCACCCTCCAGACGCTGCCTCGGACGGCCCTCTATCGATGTCACCCCCTTGCAGTCACACATCGGAGCTTCCAGGCTGTACACTCGGGTCAAAAAGCATGCCCATCTTAAACAAGAAATGGGAATGGTGTGAGCAGGTGTGAGGTGAGTGGGGACGGGGGTGTGTGGGCAGCTCAGCTCCATCTGGGCCCTCTGGCCGGCTGCAGGCCAGGAGGGTGCCCTCTGCCTTCCTTTGGGGGTTCCACAGCCCCAAATTCCCACTGAGATGCTGCCTGACCCCTGACTCTTGGATAGCTCAGCCCCACTCAGAAACGCCAACTTGCCCTGGCTGGTGTGGCTTAGTTTGTGTGGCTCAGTGGATTGAGCACCAGCCTGCAAACCAGAAGGTCGCCGGTTTGATTCCCAGTCAGGGCACTTGCCTGGGTTACGGGCCAGGTCCCCAGTGCGGGAGGTGTGTATGAGAAGCAACCACACATTGATGTTTCTCTCCTTCTTTCTCCTTCCCTTCCCTTCCCCTCCCCTCTCTAAGAATAAGTAAAATCTTAGCAAAGTAACTAAACGAAATGCCAACTTGTCCTGCTGGCAGAAAAGGGGTCCTCCATCCACAGGACTCACACCGTAGCTGCTCAAGTCACCCCACTCCAGGCCCAGCCAGTGGTTCCTGCCTCAAACAGCACAGCTGGCGGTGCTCCGGTCTAGTGTGACCAGCCAGGCCCTGGCACCCTTCCTCTGAGGCAACGCTGGCGCTGCACGCACTTCCTGGGCCCTTCCATGCACACACCACGCGCATGTCCCTGCGTGTCCAGGCCTCATTTGCAGTGGCTAACAGGTGGGAAAGTAAGACTCTGAATCTGTGCAACCCCTGTCTCCAATGCCTGTGCTTAGTATCAGTGTCATACTGCCCTCCACTTGCAACAAATACATGTCATCTTAGACCACGGGCCCGGGGCCAGGGCTCAATGAATGTGCAGGCCAGCATTTCCTGCCTGCGGCGCCAGAAAAGCTGGCACTAACCAGCGCCTGGTATGCTAGACATATTCTATCGGTCTTACAAAAAAATGCCACCTTCAAGAAACCATGCACATAGGCCCTGGCTGGGTAGCTCAGTTGGTTAGAGTGTTGACCCAATACACCAAGGTTGCGGGTTTGATCCCCTCCCCAGTTGGCACAAGAGTCAAATGATGATTGCATAAATTAAGTGGAAGAACAAATTGAAGTTCCTCTCTCTTTCTAAAATCAAGAAGTAAAAGAGACAAATCACTCCCCCAAACACCAGTCAAGCCTCACCCTCATGCAGCTCCCCAGGAAAAAGGCTCAGGGGGCCCGGCCCCAGCCTGGCTTGGGGGGAGGATGCAGTCGCCCCAGTCATCCAGGGTGAAAAGGGACCGCTCGCTCTGCCCAAGCTTCCACGAACCGCCCAGCCGCCCCACTCCAAAGGGAGGAAGCGGTGGTGGCCTGGCCTGGAGGCCACCATCCGACCGACTGGCACGGGGCCCAGACCCTGCTCCGCGAAGGTGGCACGGGGAGCCTGCTCCTTTAGAGTTTGTGCCAGGCGCTCCATTAAGGCACTTTCCCAGGGGACCCTCTGTGCCACGGGGCTGGGCACAGGAAGGCTGGGGAACGACAGGTTCGCGCTGGAGCCAGCCCACTCACTGGCTCACAGAGTCAGGCTGACACAGCTGCTCCCGCGGAGCCGTCCGCGCCCCAGAGCAGCTACATGCCAGGGTCAAGTCACGAGACTCCCCGGCAGCAGGGACCACCCCGACGGCTCCAGGGGGGCCCTTCGGTCTGGAGCCCAGGATACGCGGCCTCCGCGGAGTCTCCGACCCAGTCCACCACCACGGTTCCAGCCTGAGCCTTTCCTTCTTTCGCTGAAAGTGCCCATTTTTTGACGGAAAGAATCACCCGCCCCTTCAGAGGCCGGCTTCAACACCGCCTTCTACGCGGATGCTCCAAGCCCCGACCCCGTTCCTTCCCGCATTCAGGACCCGTCAGGCTTCCAGGAAGATCGGGCCCGCGCCTGCGCCCCGAGGCCCAGCGCCGGCGCGCGCGGGACATGCTTGCTACACGCGCGCTGCACAAAACAAAGCCTACAGGCCCAAGCCACAGCTGGGCGGACATTGCCGCCACCCTCCGAGACTGGGTCCGGGCGACCCTGGCACTCCTGCCGCCACCGCACTCCGCGCGGGCCGCCGCAGAGCTCGGCTGGCCACGTGGCCCACGGGCCCCGCCCCTCTGCGCTCCGCCCGGGAGCCGCACTTGGCCCACCGCCCCTAAGCCGGCACGCGGGCCGCACTTGCGCCCCGGTCCCTGGCGGCGCGGAGCCGCTAGCGCCGCCGGGGCCGTGAGGCCTGCGCGGCGCGTGCGGCTTCTTCCGCGCAGGCCGCGGTACTCACACGCCTGTCAAAGATAGGGCGACTGAAGAGCAGGACTCGGCGGCGCGGGACTGCTGAGGAAAGGGAGCGCCGCCCAGGTCGCGCACGAGAAATGAAGCTGCGGGCTCTACCACGCGACGCGGGCTGGGCCGTGGGGGGAGCGGCTCGCTCGCCCGCCCCGCCCCGCCGCCGCAGGCCTGGGCGCGACTCTCTCCGCGGCTGCAAAGACAGCAGCCGTAAGGAGGCCCCCACGGCTCGTTCTTTTCCGGAGGAACTGGAGCAAACAGCTGCGAAAAGGACCACCGCCCGCTCGGCCCCCCTCGGTCCTGCGGGCCCAATGGACTCGTCGGGCTGGGGCGGGCGGCCGGGCCGGCACGCGCTGCGTGACGCACCGGGGGCGGGGTCAGCGCGCCTGCGCCCGGGAGCCGGTGAGACAAAGGGGAGGGCCGCGGCCAGTCCCGCCCCCAGCGCCCCGCCCCGCGCGGCCGGCCGGGCGGGCTTATGGCTCCCGCGTCCCCGCGGCCGCTGCCATGTACCCCGCCGGTCCTCCGGCCGGCCCGGCCCCGCGCCGCGGCCGCCACCCCCCGCCCGGGCGCCCCACGCAGCCGCCGCGGCCCTCCGCGCCCGCTCCCGCCCCTGCCGCGCGACCCCGCGTGGCCGTGAAGATGGCCTTCCGCAAGGCCTACTCCATCAAGGACAAGCTGCAGGCCATCGAGCGCGTCAAGGGCGGCGAGCGGCAGGCCAGCGTCTGCCGCGACTTCGGCGTGCCCGGCGGCACGCTGCGCGGCTGGCTGAAGGACGAGCCAAAGTTGCGCTGGTTCCTGGAGCAGCTGGGCGGCGAAGTGGGCACGCAGCGCAAGAAGATGCGGCTGGCCAACGAAGAGGAGATCGATCGCGCCGTGTACTCGTGGTTCCTGGCGCTGCGCCAGCACGGCGTGCCGCTTTCGGGGCCGCTCATCCAGGCGCAGGCCGAGGCCTTCGCGCGCCAGATCTACGGTCCCGAGTGCACCTTCAAGGCCAGCCACGGCTGGTTCTGGCGTTGGCAGAAGCGTCACGGCATCTCCAGCCAACGCATCTACGGCGAGGCCGAGCCTCCGGCCGTCGGCCCTGCGCCCGGGCCGCCGGTCAAGCAGGAGCCTGCACAATCCCCCGGCACCGGCCGCGCCCCGGGCCCGGCGCCCCCCACCGAGGCCGGCTATGGTGATGAGCAGATCTACAACGCCAACGTCACCGGCCTCTACTGGAGGCTGCTTCCGGAGCAGGCTGCACCCTTGGGCGCCGGGGGCTGCGGCCGGCGCTGGCGGGGCGACCGGGTGACGGTGCTGCTGGCCGCTAACCTGACTGGGAGCCACAAGCTGAAGCCGCTGGTCATCGGGCAGCTGCCGGACCCGCCCAGCTTGCGCCACCACAACCAGGACAAGTTCCCAGCCTCATACCGCTACAGCCCAGACGCCTGGCTCAGTCGCCCTCTGCTGCGGGGCTGGTTCTTTGAGGAGTTCGTCCCGGGCGTCAGGCGCTACCTGCGCCGCAGCTGCCTGCAGCAGAGGGCTGTACTGCTGGTCGCCCACCCGCCCTGCCCGAGCCCGGCCGCCAGGATGCCTACCCTGGAGGAGAGCGAGGAGGCCCCCAGGCTGTTCCGGCCTGAGCCCTTCAGCCCCCCAGAAGAGCTACAGACCCCTGACGGGGCCGTGCGCGTGCTGTTCCTGTCCAAGGGCAGCAGCCGAGCACACATCCCCGCCCCGCTGGAGCAGGGAGTGGTGGCTGCCTTCAAGCAGTTGTACAAGCGAGAGCTGCTTCGGCTGGCGGTGTCCTGCGCCGGGGGTTCCCCACTGGACTTCATGCGCAGCTTCATGCTCAAGGACATGCTCTACCTGGCCGGCCTCTCCTGGGATCTGGTGCAGGCAGGCAGCATCGAACGCTGCTGGCTGCTGGGCTTGCGGGCGGCCTTCGAGCCTCAGCCAGAGGAGGAACGCGCCGGACAGCGTGCCGGCCAGGCTGAGGAGGCGGCTGAGCACAGCCGGGTGCTCAGTGACCTCACACACCTGGCAGCCCTGGCCTACAAGCGTCTGGCACCTGAGGAGGTGGCTGAATGGCTGCACCTGGACGATGATGGGGCGCTCCCTGAGGGCTGCAGAGAGGAGACAGGCCCTGGCCGGCCCCCTGCGCTGGCCACTATGGCCCCTCCGCTCCCAGCCAACCTACCCTCTGTCATGGAGGGCGGGGAGGAGGAGGAAGAGGCCGCTGTGCCCACCGCTGGGGAGGCCGTTCGGGGTCTGGAGACAGCTCTGCGGTGGCTGGAGAGCCAGGACCCCCAGGAGGTGGGGCCACTGAAGCTGGTACAGCTGCGCTCACTGATCAGCATGGTCCGGAGGCTGGGGGGCATTGGGCCCTTGCCTGCCACCCCAGATGATGGGGTGTGACCAAGCCAGCCCAGTTGGCCCCCTAGGGGCCTTTGTCCTACTGCACCTGGAGGGAGGGAACACACAAAGTCTCCCCTTTGCCCTCCTCCCCTGGGGTGACCCTCCCCATGGCTAGGGGTTACAGGGATCCAAGCTCAGCCTGGCTTGGAGGGGCTCTGCTGGTGCAGGGTCATCCTGCTGCACTGGAACCCCAGTCTCCCCAGGATGGCGGGGGGAGCTGGAAGAGAGGCCCTGGGCTCATGCTTCTCCTCCCCAGGCCGGCACACAGGGCCTGTGATCTCGGCCAGGGTCCCCTCTCCCCACGCCTGGCTCACACACACCACAGCACTTATCAGAGCACAGAGCACCGTGTTCCTGCCTGGCCGCATGGGGCCGAGGCCTCTAGCCCAAGCGCCCTTCCTGCCCCGTGGCCTGTCGACTTGCACGGGACAGGGCCCGGTTCTCCCGTTTGCCCTGAGCCCTGGTGCTGCGCAGTTCTTGCGCCACAGCCACGTGATCTCAGTGGGGAAAGCACACCCCTGGGTTTTGTTTTAATTGCATTAAATCCATTTTTATAGATATACTCTGTGGGGAGAGGGTGGGGTGATATCTCAGTCCCCAGCCTGGGGTGGCCTGGGAAGGGATGACAGAGTCAGTTGCACTTGGGCCTCCTGACATCTGGGGTGTAGATTTTTGTTCCACTTGGACTTTTTTAATTTTCCTATTGAGAAAATACATTTTCTGAACTCATTCCGAGGGGTTGGCGTTGGCGTGCAGGTGGGCTTGGGCCCTGGTGACTTGACCAATGAGTGGACATGCTCCACAGCCCACTTTGTCCAGGATCAGGGCCCAGGGCCACCCACCTGCCCGGAGTGGGCCCCACGGCACCGAGAGACATGTGGGGCAACCCTGCCGTGCCTTAGCACCCCTGGGCTCCCCCCTTTCCTGGCACGGTTAAGGGCGTGGCCGAACGGCTGCCTCCCCAGCCTAGGAACTGGGCTTCTGGGAGGCAGTCTGAAAGGGGAGGAAAGCCTCCTGTGTGTTGGCCCAGCTCGAATACCGTTAGTCTGCAGCCCTGTCCACTCTGGATTCAGATCCCTGCTCCTGGTCTGAGGCTTGGGGATGCCTGTCCCTCATGAGGGGCAAGGGACTGGCAGTGAGGTGCTGCCTGCCCCTCAGCACAGGTCCCTCGCCCAGGTTGTCCCAGTGGCCTGAGGCTGTAGACAGATGGTGTGTTTGTGGAAAGGCTGCATCTCAGGGAAGCGCCAGAGGGCGTCCCTGAGCAGTTTCCACACAAGTTCATGAACATAAACTTCTTTAGAACTGCCTCCGATCAAAACACACACACACACACACACACGCACACACACTCCTCCACCCCCCATCTGAAAGCCAAGGGAAGTTGTGGAGAATTTGGGAGCAAGGGAAGTGAGCCTTGGCTAGCCAGGCCCAGGGCAGTCGCTCCTGCCAGGGCTCACCTGGCACCTCCTTTGCCAGCTGTCTGGAGCCTGCACGCCAGGGGACTGGCAGTCTGACACTGGCCCTGGGCTTCAAGAATCCTGCCTTTTACATCATCTGCCACCCCTGATAGGGACCCAGGGGTGGGAGCCTACTGGGTGTGTGGGAGGCAGGTCTCAGCCCAGATGGGCGCCGAGTACGGGGGTTCCTGCGGCTCCGGGCAGCAGCCTCTGGCAGGGGCCCTTCAGGCTACATCAGTCAGCACTGCCCGCTCTGGCCCAGGTCTCCGTCTCCAGTCCCTCCCCCGTCTCGCCCTCCCTGGGTCTGGGCAGGGGAGCTGGAATTAGTAATGAAGTGCAGCTCACGGCCCCTCCTGTCTGGGCACCCAGGGCGTAACCCCAAGAGGAGACTCTGGCCTGTCCCTTTGGTCCTGCATAAAATGAGGCTGGTCCATGCTGGCCTGGGGTCTTAAGCTGGCTTGAATGCCAGTCAAGTGTGGAACAGGGCCCCCCCTCACAAGAGGACCTGCAAAGGTTTCCCCTCTAGAATGGAGGCATTAGTGTCATCTGTGCCTTGGGGCAGAGGCTGCAGGCACCTGGCCCCCTTGGGCAGTCTGGCCGACAGGTCATTGTGATCCCAGTGCTGCCACTTTGCAGCCACCCATCCTCCCTGGGTTCAGCTCTGAAATTGTGGGGCAGCCCAGCCAGAGGCTTCCTGCAGGTCCCAGGCCTTGTCTCTGCAGAATGGCAGAGGTGGATCCCAGCTGGTGGCCTCACCCTGCAGCCTGCCCCTCCCTGCCGCTGTTTGCTGGGCCTGTGGGCATTAGAGCTTGCCACCCTGGTTTGTGCCAACCTCAGAATGAGGGGGCATGTGCTGCTGGGGAGGGGTCTGGGCTGATGCTGCTAGAATTCATCTGCTGTCTGCAAGCCAGAAGCTGGCCCTGGAGGGTTACCCAGTCCCAGTCACAGTGTGGGGACCCCTGCAGCAGGAGGTGCTCGGGGACAGAGCCATCAGCCCCCACCATCCTGTTTGCAGCCCTCTGAGGAACACTCTAGGTGGTGAGTCACTGCTCTTCCACACGGTGGCCCTTTGGGCAGGACAGTGTGTGCTCAGGCTTCTGCTGAAAGCACCCCTGTTCTGCACGTTTGGCGGGGGCAAGACCAGATTGCAACAGAGTGGGTCCCCCCTTGCCTGAAGGGGCTGTGTGCTTGGGCCGCGGCCCCGAGATGCAAGCCACAGATGAAATGTGAGCAGGGGGGCAAGAGGAAGGGGCATGCTATCAAGCTGAGAGGCTGGTGATCACCCAGGGACCCTGCCCATGGCCCAAGTGCAGGTGGAGATTGCCGTGGGGAGCCTGGGCGTGAGCAGGGCCCTACACACAGTCTGGCCCATGGTGAGGGTGGCCACGTGAGGCTTGACGCCAGTGGCGTATCCTTGGGAGGACCATGGGCTGGTGGCCTGCACACTCTGGAGGGGCTCTTTCACAACCCACCTTGCTGACAGCAGAGATCACCTGGTCAGGTGGGCCCAGTGTGCTTTATAATAAAGGTTGGATGTGTCAACTTCACATGCATCCCCATTCTAAAGCCTTATTTGTGTAGTTTTGAGCAAGTGCTTGGATCTAGAACACCTTGAACGTTGAAAAAGTAGGGAGGGTATAAAAATGGGACAACGCTGAAGGAGAAACCATAATCACATGCACCAGTTCCTCCTGAAAGTCATTTTAGCCTTGCAGTATAAGGCGGAGAGACCTCTTGCACAGGGCCTCTTGAAGCAATGTCCCTGCAGCAGGGCTGCAGGCTAAGGCGCCTCGTTCAGGGGTGGCCTGCGGGGCTGAGCCTACTCCGCTCACCAAGGACTGTGAGACGGTGCCTCGCTGGGACCCACCGCCAGATGGCCAAGGGGGAGGTCGGACGCAGGGCTCTCAGACGGTGGTGTGGGTCACTTGCACGTGCTGCCAGGCCCCTAGGATTAGGTTTTATCGGCCTCCCATTAAATATTGGCCACTCTGTGATACAGGACATCGGCTTTATTCCCACCTCACCGGAAAGAAACCTGGTGTGGAGATGGACTCAGGCTGACCCAGGGTCAGACCAGAGGAAGGTGGGAATAGGGTGGGGGCCAGAGGCCTGCAGCGGGGGGCCACCTTGGGGCTGCCTGGGTGGCAGACTACCAGGTCGGCTGTCTTACAGACAGGTTACTCTCCTACAGCCTCAGCTGGTCGGTGACAGTGGCAACTGGTGGTAGGGAGGCCCCAGGGGGCCTTGTGGGCAGTGCTGGGGATAAAGCTGCAGGTGTCCCATCCACTCAAAGCCCCCCACCTACCCCGCCCTGCTTTGGGCCCATTCCTGGCCTGCTGGTCTGCGCAGGGACATGCTGGAGAGTCAGGTCCTGCAGTCAGAGGCCAGGCCTTGGGACCCTCCAGGACTCCTGACCAGCCCCACCCGCCAGTTGCCTGGAGCTTAGGGTCTGGGGGAGGGGAGCACACTTGAAGCCAAGTGTGTGGCCCCTGCTGGCCAAGGCCCATCCTCCCGAATGTGGAGCAACCCCCAACCCAGCCGCGGGCCAACCCAGGGACAGGACAGATGTGGTGGCCTGGCACCACTGGCTTTACTGAGGGAGCAGGTCTCCTGTGTAGACTCTTATGTCCCCAAACTCGAGCCAGCAGCAGCCATGCAGCTGCTCCTGTGCCAGGGGCTCCGCTCACGCCTCTGCCAGCCAGCTGGCCACGGGTCCCTGACAGGCACTGCCCGCAGAACCCACTCCACCCCTCATGGTGGGCCCCCAGCATGGGACCTTGTGCCTGGGTGGTACAGTGGGGAGTTCCCACTGCTGAAGGGTCCCCTACAGCTCTGTCTCTCGCGTTCCCCGTATGGGGAGCAGGGTGCAGCCGGCGAAGCCCCCGCAGGGGAGAGAGAGAACCACAGTCCTCGGGAGGGGCTGGGAGAAGGGAATGGAGGTGGCAGGGCTGCTCTGGGCACCCAGGGGCTGTGGCCCATGTCCGGCACCTGCACCTCATTTCCTGCTGAGCTCCTTGGCCCGGGAGGTGGCGGCCTCCACGGCACTCATGGTGGCTGCCCGCAGCCCGCCCTGCTCCAGGGCGTGGAGTCCATAGATGGTGGTGCCGCCGGGTGTGCACACGTCCGTCCGCAGCTGGGCAGGGTGCTGCCCCTTCTGCAGCAGCATCTTGGCTGTCCCCTGGGGAGAGGAGTGTTGGGGGCCAGCGACTCAGGGGAGGTGGGGAGCCCCTTCATTCTCCAGCTCAGCCCACTGTGCAGCTTTGCCACGCATCTCCACTGCCGCCCGGAGGCACACAGGCCCACCCCTCCCACGGGCTCTCCTGGAACCAAAGTCACTCACCAGCAGGGTCTGGGCGGCGATGCGGTGGGCCAGGCCACTGGGCATGCCCATCTTGACGGCACCTTCTGCAAGGGCCTCAGAGAACAGGCACACCTGTGGGGGTGGCAATGTCAAAGCCAAGACCCCACAGGTGTGCCCTGGACAGAGCACTCAGCCTGCAGAAGGCTCGGAAGCTTGAGGAACAAGGTCTAGAGTGCTGGCCACCAGTGCAGGGCCCAGGGCCGAGGGCCGAGCCCAGGGGTCAGCCAAGAGCCAGCTCAAAGGCCCAGGAAAGCAATGATGTGGGGGGAAGGCAGAGCTCACAGGCAGCTGCGGACCAAGCCACCCTCGCCTCCAGGTCCCGAGGGTAGGGGTGGTCTCAGGGTCTTGGGACGGCCCCACGTGGCCAGTGGCCGGCTGTGGGGGACAGGAGGACCAGGCAACACTTACGAAGGCCACACCACTGCCACTGAGGCCCGTGTGGACGTCCACATGGGCCTCAGGCACCTCCTCACACTGCCCGCAGGCCTCCAGCAGAGTCTGCACGAGCGCCACCTCGCTGCTCCCGACACGGCGCCCGCGGGCCAACACGATGGCCCCCTCCTGGACCACGCAGGGCAGGTTGGGTGAGACCCGCAGCACACGTGCAGCCCGGGGCAGCAGCTGGCCGGGGAGAGGCTGCCGTCAGGGAGCCAGTCGGACCGTGCCTCAGACAGGCTCCCTCTCCTGCTTCCAGGGAGGGGGCGTTGCCAGGAGAAACCTGAACCCCAGTCCCTGTAGCCACCTGGGCACCTATGCAGACTGGCTAGGACTCTCTGCCATTTGTCCCACCCCTACTGAGCCCAGGACGGAGCTGGTCTGGAATGGCAAAGGCTGGAAAGCTGAATCTGGTCAGAACGGCCTACTCTGGGGGGGTCACAGCTTCATCCTCACCTCACCCCAGGGGCCACTCACCTCCTCCAGGGTGCTCAGAGAGACCCCAGCAGCCACAGACACCAAGATGTGCTCAGAGGTGACCACAGCGGCCACCTCTGCCAGGACGGCTGGCAAGATGTGGGGCTTCGTGGCAAAGAAGACGAGTGAGCAGGTCTGAAGCACCTCCTGGTTGGAGTGGGTGGTCTGGCAGCCTAGAGCCTGTACCGGGAACGCAGGGACCAGGACGGGGTAGGTGGGCATCTTCCCAGACCACTGCCCTTCTGGCTGGAGGCCACCCTGCATTCCCAGGGGTCCCCGTGGGTCTCTCCCATCACAAATGCCTGCACCGCCCCCAGGGCTCACCCAGACCACCCAGTCTTGCTCAAGACCCAACCCTGAGCCTCAGAGACACCCTGATATCAGCGCCTCCGCACGCCCTCCAACCCCAGGGAGTGCCCATGACCATCCCTGCCTACCTCAACATACGCACGCATGCACATACGTGCATATACACGTACATGTGCAAACTGCCACGTGCGCACACACCCACACACCTTTACTCTGCCCTGGCCCTTCACAACCTTGACTTTCCTTCTGGCCTTTGACTTCCCTCTCCCACAGCCCAGCTGGTCTCAAACTTTAGCTACGTCGGCAGCACTTCCCTGGCCTCAAGAAGTGTCTCAGAGAGGCAGGAGCCAAGAGCCATCTGCAGGAAGCAGGCCCCTGCGGGGGCCCCAACTCAGAAGAGCCGGCCCCCAGCTCACCCGGAAGCGACAGAGGTTCCTGTCAGTTGGTGCGCTGGCCAGCACGTGCTGGGCTTCCACTTTTCCTGGAAAGGCAAAGGCCTGGTATCACTGAGGGGGCTGGGTAGGAGGAGGAGGCAAAGGAGCCAGCCTGGCCTGAAGGCTGCCGGGTTCAGCCGTGCCTGGGCCATCCTGGCCTGAGACTCTCCAAGAACCCAAGTGCCCAGCAGCGGTGCTCCTCCACCCAGCCGGGGCCAAGTAGTCGGATCCATCTGATTCTACTCGGCAGTCATGGCCACTGCCTGCTGTTGCCGCTGAGCTCAGCGGCCCTGCTGGACACATGGGCCAGGAGCCTGCCCCATCTGGTGAGGACGAAGATCCCACGGGCCTCTGCCTCCGGGGACTGGACGCCTGGAGAGGGGGGGGTCATGAGGGTAGGGAGGCTCAATGGGGGCCAAGCTTCCTTGGAGAGGGTGCATCTGGGCTGGGATGTCCGCACGGAGGCTGAGTGCTTCTTTTGTGGAAATCATCTCTGCTCGTGGAGTACGAGGCTAAGGAGGTTGGAGTTCTATAATGTCTAAGAGGATGACAGAAGTGCACCCCAAACCTGAACCCAGAACTGGGTAATCAGGACAGTGACGTCCAGTGTGCGTGACACACACGTGCCAGTACAGTGCTCGACATGCGATCTGAGCAGCCATGGGAGGCAGGCGATGCTGCTGGGTTTCACAGGTAAAACACCTGAGACTTGCAGTAAGCCACTTTCTGACTGATTCTGACCCCCCTGGCCTTTGATATGTGGCCGAAGGCAGAAAGACCACCATCTACACATAGAAGTTTCTAGTTACTGTGAAGTAGGGTTAAGATGACACTGTCATCCCTGTCAGTAAACCAGAGTTTCTCCGCAAGGGATGATCTGGCCACCAGGAGTGGAGCTGTCACCCAAACGGGAGAAAGAATTGGAGGCTCGGAGAGGTCAACCAACCGGACTAAAGGCCAGAGACTCAACCGGAGATACCGGGCTCTAAGCCAGCGCTGTCCAACAGAAGCATCAATGGAGCCATGTATGTGACTACATTTTATAGTAGTCACATGAAACAAGTAAGACGAACCAGATGAAGTTAATGGTATTATATTTTGCTTATCCCCAAAAGAGTAACCTTCCAACACATAATCAATATTAAAAATTACTAGATACGTTACTTTTCTTCGTGTGCTAAATCTTCCAGATCAGATACAGATTTTATTCTACACACTCTGAGCGCTTCTCGATTCGGACCAGCCACGTTTCAAGAGCTCTACGGTCACCTGCGGCTGGAGGCTGCTGTGGGGACAGCCGACTCTAAGACTTCTGCCGTGCTCTCCAAGGGAAGCAGTCCCAAGGGCAGGGTCCGCGTTCCGCCCCAGCCCACGGCCGCCCGGCCCTGCACCGCCCTGGGACCCCTGCGCGCAGGACCCTGGCTGCCCAGGCTCCGCCCAGGGGCTCTACGATGTTCATCCCTCTGGCCTGGAGAGTTCTGGCCAGGCTGGCCTGTCCCTCCCTCGCCAGGCCGGCGTCGGGCGCCCCCGCGCGACCCGCGCCCACGGCGCCCCACCTGCTCGGATGAGGCCCTGTGCAATGGCCTCCGCCATACGGCCAGCGCCCACGAAGCCCACGCGCCTAGGGCCCGGTTCCACAGACGCCGCCGCCGCCGCCGCCGCCATGTTGGCTCCAGGCGCCCCAGTCGCGTCTCGCTCCGACCTTCGGTTCGCCAATGGGCTACGCCACTCCGCCCCCATCCTTGTCATTGGCTTGCCGGGACCGCACGCTCCGCCCCCTTCCGGCGGGCTTGACGTCCTCGCTTTGCCGCAAGTTTAGCAGTGGGTCCCACCCCGTCTCTGCTCATTGGTCTGAGAGCCGGCGTCGGGCCCGGTGGGCGGGAGCTTGGGCGGGGCGCGTCACAGGGGCGGGGCGCGTCACAGGGGCGGGACACCGCGAGGGGCGGTGCCCGCAATCGTGCGGAGCGCAGGCGGCTTGTGCTCGGGTGCCGAAGACTGTGGCGAGCCATGACAGAATTCCGCACGTCAGATCCTGGTTTTCCGGAGGGCAGCTTGAGACGCTCCATTGAAAGCTAAGGGTCGGAAAGGATGGGATCTCCTCTGACCCCGTCCTGGAGGCCGGTGCCCTGGAGGCCGGTGCCCTGGAGCGAACGTGGTGGGTGTCCCTTGTGCAGACGCTGCAGAACCCAGGAGGCCACTGATTGGTGGTTACTGGGCTACTGAGCTTCCAGGAATGACATCTTTATTTTTTTTAATAGTGTATTTTTTATTGTATTTTCCCCATTACCATTTATCCTCCTTCCACCTCCATCCAACAACCCCTTTTTTAAAAAATTACTGATTTTAGAGAGATAGAGAAGGGAGACATGAGCTGCTTGTTCCACTTATTTATGCATTAATCGGTGGATTCTTGTGTGTCCCCCGACCGGGGATCGAACCGGCAACCTTGGTGTATTCAGTTGATGCTCTGATTGAGCTACGCAGGCCGGGCAGGGTCCAGACTCTGGCTTGTCATCACGACAGGTCAGGCGCTGGGTTATGGGGCCCTGCCAGCCTCAGACTGGTTTCTCTGTGGGAGCAGTGTTCTCAGGGTGCCTAGTTCCCCGTTCAGAGCCTGGGAGTGGGCTCAGGTAGGAAGGATAGGACTTCCTGGTTAGAGCTTGTGAACAGCTCCTTCCCAAGCTTCAGTGGCTCTAAGTGACAGCGTTAAATTAGCACTGCTAGTGAAACGTGACAGCTGATGTCTAGCTTTTGTGTGTTGGAGTTCTCTGGCCAGCCCAGATCCAGCTTTCTGTGGCCCTCCTGGCACACTGCAGGGATCAGGCTGGAGGCCTTTTCTTAAAGACTGTATTTATTTTCAGAGGGGAAAGAGAGGGAGAGAAACATCGATCAGTTGCCTCTCACGTGCCCCAATCTGGGGACCTGGCCTGCAACCCAGGCATGTGCCCTGACCAGGAGTTTTTGGTCCGCAGGCAGTGCTCCATCCGTGGAGCCACACCAGCCAGAGCCAGCCCTTCTTGGGCTGCCACAGTGAGTGGGCCCCTTATTGCCTCTGAGGGAGACGGAGTGCTTGGCCAGGGTCAAGGGCCACCCTAGAGACTGACAGGGAGGGTAGGGAGTTCCCGTCATTTTTAACTGACATGGGAAAAATAAGGCTTGAAGATCCAAGGTTGTAGAGTATTTTTTGTTTTTTACTGTTCACCCAGGCTAAAATTGCATTTTAAGGATGTTACTTTCTTTTAAATTCTACTTTGGTCCTGGCTGGTGTGGCTGACTGGATTGAGTGCCAGCCTGCGAACCAAAGGGTCGCTGGTTCAATTCCCAGTCAGGGCACATGCCTGGGTTGCGAGCCTGGTACCCAGTGGGGGGTGCATGAGAGGCAATGACACACTGATGTTTCTCTCCCTCTTTCTCCCTCCTTTCCCCTCTCTCTAAAAATAAAGTATTTTTTAAAAACCCTCTATTTTGATTTTCTAAGCTCTCCAATAACAGAATTCAACACTGCCCCTGCAGTGTGGGGCCCTGCTCTGGGCGGGGAAAAGTGCCACACAGCAGCTGACGTGACAGCTGCACAGCTGCACCCTGGGCCTGAGGATGTACACGCCCTCTGGGGAAACAGTCCCTCTATTGTAAACATACACACACAGGACAACCTAGGGGACTCAGGGCAGATGACTACTTGTGTCCTGCCAGGTGTGTCCAGGCCTCTCTGCTCTGTTCTGCCCCACTTCCCATTGTTCTCACCTGGCTGAGAACAACTCCAACTCAGGTACCACACCCTCTACCCTATCCCTGAACCCCCACATAGAGCTTTCATTTCCAAGGCTGGCTGCCACGCATTACGCTGAAGGGCAGACCCAGGTCCTGAAGCTCCAAGGTGTGGGCAGGTAGGGGGCCCCCGATGTCTTCACACAAGCAAACAGGCAATGCTACAGTCCTGCATGGCAGGGTGGGTGTTCAGAGGGGAAGGGTCCCACAGCTGAGACCTAAAAGGTGGGGAGGCACTGACATGAATGGCTCCGGGGCCAGCCCTAGGGTGACCCCTGGGCTTGCCTGAGAGAGGGGGTGGTACCAAATGCAGTGAGAGGTCAGCTGGGCTCTGGGAGAGGCTGGGACTCGTGTGCCTGGCCTTGGGAGACAGTACCGCTTGAATAAACGAAGGAATGGACGTGGCAACCACATCTGGGTCAGAAGCAAGCTGTCCGTCATCAGCGTGACAGTGGCAGAGGGCACTGAGGAGAGGCGGGCCTCAGGCCCAGGAAGGTGCCTGGGTCCTGGGCGAGGCAGTCCACAGGGGGACTTTGGAGCCAGGTACTGCTAGAGGTCCACACCCCAGCCCCCCTGGTTGGCGGAGGGAGCCATTCACTCAACCTGTCTGGACTCTGCCCAGCTCCCACTGAGAATGGGAGGCCTATGCCACTCACCTCCCTGCCCACCAGGCCCAGCAGGCCCCCTGGGTAACTCTTGTTACTGTCCACAGGAGAAGGGCACGCGGGGCCCCATTACCCAAGCTGCGCCTCAGTCGGGTGGGAAGGCGAGGGCCAGGCCTGGCCCAGCTCTCTCCTGCGGTCCCAGGAAAGGCTGAGCCACCCAATCGTCACTCTCCCCTCAGATCCCCACCCCTTGGCCTGTCCAAATCCAGACCAGCCTCCGTCCCCAAAGTCCTGGGTCTGAGGAGGAAAGCCCTTGGGAGCCAGGCCATCAGGCCTGCTTGTGTCCAGGGCTCCAGCAGGGAAGGCCCTTCC
The DNA here is from genome assembly GCA_004026545.1 of Mormoops blainvillei. Taxonomy (NCBI): domain Eukaryota; kingdom Metazoa; phylum Chordata; class Mammalia; order Chiroptera; family Mormoopidae; genus Mormoops; species Mormoops blainvillei. The sequence continues at coordinate 70,850 of PVJD01002869.1, forward strand.
CTGCACCCCCACCCCAACAGTCCACTGTCTTCCCCTGTGGTCTGCCCACACCCCTGCCTCTCCACGCCGCCACCTCGGCCACCCCAGGGACAGCTGCCCACCCTGGCCCAGCAGCTCTTAGGCTGAGCAGGCAGCAGGGGGATGGTGCATCCTGGGGCTGGCCCAGCCTGGGGAGGCAGTGCCCGGTGTGGGGGACAGCTGGCACAGAGCTGCCAGGGCCAGGCCTGTGAAATGCACTTTATTGGCTCCCGGGAGTGGGAGAGCAAGATCAGAAGTGGGCACACTCAGGACCCAAGCACTGGCATTGAGAAGAAAGGTGCCAGGCCTGGCCTGGTCTTGGTTTCCCTGAGGAATGACATGAATGGTGGCCCCAGTGGACAGCTGCCTGGAGCCACCCTGGTGAAGGGGGTGGAATGCGGGCCCAGGCTGCTGGGCAGTGCCCATGACTCTTGGTAGGGTCTGAGGGTGAGGGTGGTTGTCACCGGGCTCTGCCAGGTGGGCGGCCACTGGGCTCTCCGTGGGGGGGGGAGCCAGCACCTGGCCTGCCATGGCGCTTCATTTCCGGGCCTGCTCGTAGTTGTCGGTGAACCAGGCACATGTCTCCTTCACAGCTGCAGAGGGCAGGTGAGGGGGTGGCGGGTGAGGGGCAGGACAGCCCTGACCTCCCCGGGAGGTGGGGAGGGTGGCGGTGCCAGCATCATAGGGTAGCCACCCCTGTGTCCCGCTGTCTGGTGAGGGTTTAGAGACCAAACTGGCAAGTGCCCGCCCCAGCTGGCAGCAGGGGGCTGAGGCCTAGGAAGGGGCAGTTACTGCCCAGAGCCAAGGAGAGGCCTGGAGGTCTTGGGGGGTGAAGGCGTGAGGGCTGGGGGCTCACCCTGCTTGAAAGGCGTGAACTGGAACTCAGGCAGGTAGGCCCGCAGTTTGCTGTTACTCGCCGTCTTCTTAAACTGCCCGTCTGACTTGGTTGTATCAAACTTGGCGCCTGGTCAAGGCCGTAGCAGAAGGGGCAGCCCCACCCTGGCCCCAGCCTGCCCTTGAACCTCCTCTGCCTTTCGCGGGGGAGCCCCTGAGAGAGCAGCAGGCCTGCCCTCCAGCGGCCAGTGTGAGCACCCTCTGCACAACAGACCTGCAGCCCCTCGCAGGGAGGCCCAGGTGCCCACTGGAGCTGAAGGATACGGTGATCTCCCCGCGGAAGTCCATGGCCTCCACCACGGCCTCGGCCGCCTCCCGGATAGAAACCTCATCCTCCTCACCCACTGTGCAGATCAAGGGTCCGAAGGCCAGGTCAAGCACCTTCTGCCTGGGCCCACTGCCCCCCAGCCACCCACAGAAATGCCCGCCGCTGCAGTGGGGGTGGGGCTGCAAAGGGCCCACCTGACAGGATGATAGGCTCCACCTCGCTGTATTCCCGCAGGACCCAGATGAAGAGCCGGGCCAGGTCCTGGAGTCAGACAGGCAGGGCCAAGGACCCCAACTTATGGCCAAATGGGGCCACAGGTCACCGCTCCCAAGCACCCCTATCCAGTGGGGGCATAGCCCAGAGAGCAGGGTCCCTCCCTTTGGGCAGTCTTTGGCCAGCTCAGCCCCAATGGACCAGGTCCTTTCTTCTGCTGAACTCAGAGCTGCACCCAGCAGCTCCACTGAGGCTGGTGCCTACAGGGGCTAAGTGAGGACCAGCCGCTGCTCCTCCAGGGTGTCAGTCCAGACCCTCAACGCCCTCCCAGGGCTCCCCGTGCCTCCCCACAGCCAGGATGGCAGGCCTGGGGAGATGTTTGGGGGACAGCTGTGAGCCCTCCTGCACGAACCAGTGAGTAGATGAACTGCCTCCGAGGCTTCCCTGTGCCCCACACTGTCAGCGCTGAGCCGCTGCCTGCAGATTTGGGGAGGGGGTGGGTGTCAGGGGCTGTGCCAGCCACTGCGCCACCCAGCCGAGCCCCAGGGACCGCTTCAGAAGGGTGAGCCGGACAGTGTGCTGGGCGGCAGGCACTCACTCTTGGCCAGGTGCACCTTGTGGATCAAGCCAGGCAGCACGTGGCCGTCCTCAATGTTGAAGTTGTCATGGGGCCCGAAGACATTGGTGGGGATGACGGCGGTGAAGGTGCAGCCGTGCTGCTGAAAGTAGGCCCTGCAGAGGCGCAGCGTCTCCTCCGGCCCCCGCTCTGGGACTATTTACCCCACCCCGCCCCACCGTGGCCTCCTACGTATGGAAAAAACCAGAGGCTGGCAAATGAGGGAGATGAGGCCTGGGAGCCCTGCGGGGGTTATGCAATGCCCCCCACCCCGCCCCCGGGCCCTCGCCCCCTATTCCTGGCTGGCCTCTGCTAGACAGGCTCCAGGAGGACCTGTTTTGCACGTCGATCATCCTCTTGGCGTAGGAGTAGCCAAAATTGCTACTGTGCGGCGGCCCGTTGTGGATCTGGGGGAGCAGAGGAGACCGCTGCTTCCGGGCCCCGCCCCCAGCCCTGGCCCCGCCCACCCCCAGTCCTGGCCCCGCCCTCTCACCATGGTTTCATCAATGGGGTAGGTGGTCTTGTCAGGAAAGATGCAGGTGGACAGGCAGGAGACCACTTTGCGCGCTCCCACCTCAAAGGCCGAATGCAGGACGTTGTCGTTGATGTGCACGTTTTTCCTCTGGGGGTGACGGCAGGTTCAGGCCTCTCCGGTCAGGACCCCAGCCCTTACCTGCTCCTCCAGGGACAGAAGTGGGGACACGCCCTGGCCCCTCCGACATGGACATTACCTGAGCCTTCTGCTAACTGCTCTGCCCTTCCTGGCCTGTGATACCCTGAGCAGCGGGCAGTCCCACCCCCAGGCCTGTAGGAGGGTCTGGGCTGGGCCGCAGCCACCGAGGCCGCTAAGGGCAGGGCGAGTAGCTCAGGGGCAGAAAGACACTGAGAAAGCCCAGCCCGGCCCTGGGGCGGGAGCTGCCCGTCCAGTCACCCGCCCCAGAGGAGCTCACACGGAAGAGCTTCCCGTCCCGGGAACAGGGACGCCTTTGGCCAGCCCCGCCCCTTCCAGGGACCCACCTCCCCTTCTGGAAACTGGACTGGTGTGAGCAGAAAGGAGAGGTGGTGGTTAGGCCTGCTGGGAAGGCTGCAACTGAGATGAGGAGGGCCTGGTGCAGCGCTGAACTAGGCCCAGGCCAGCTGCCCAGAGAAGGTGAGGCCAGCCCTCTGGCACAGCCTGGAAGCGCCCCATTCTCCTCCTGGCCCTTACGCCATGCCCCCTGCCCCCCAGGGCACCTGCTGCAGACCCAGAGCCCAGTTCACAACCTGGCACCAGTGGGCCTGGGTCAGTGCAGCTGGACCAGATGGTTCCTGGGAGCAGGAAAGTCTGTGAGCTCAGGGGGCAGGAACCGGCCCCAGGTCACACAGCGAACACTGGCTTCTCTCAGTTCTCCCAACCCGCTGGTCAGCTCCATGGCTTTTCTATTAGGCCAAATGCCCCATATCCGCCTGCCTGCCCTCTGCCTACATACAGAGCAAGTGGGGGTTACTGGGGCTCCCATCAGCCTGTGTCAGGTCCTGACCATCAGGGATGTCCTCGGACTGGAACATGAATGCGGGAAGTCGGCCAGGAACTTCTCAGAAGCTGGCTCCTGGCTCCCAGTGCCCACTGGAGCCCCTCGCTTACCCAGAAGTCCAAATTGTATTTGATATTCCGGAACAGGCCTCCCACCATTGCAGCGAGATGGATGACGTGTGTGGGTCGGACCTTTTCAAAGAGGGCTCGGGTCTGTGCAGCATCCCTGGGGGTAACCGGATCATCAGGGGTCCCTTGAAGGCCTAAAATGACTGGCACCTTGGGGCTGGGGTGCTGGGAACAGGCTCTGGGCAGGGCCAATAGCGGGATGGGCTGCCAACAGGGAAGTGGCCAGCTCAGGCCCTGGCTGCTATGGGGTGTGGGCTTCCAGGGAGATACGGGAGGTCGTTTGCTTTGGAGCAGAGCTGTGCACGGCCAGGCCACACCAGCCACCTGGCAGGGAGGGCGCAGCCATGAAGCCACCTGGCTCTGGGACGGGCCTGGCCCAGAGCCCTGTCTAGGGAGGGCGTGGGGGTGCTTCGGGGAGGGGCCCACTCACGTGAGGTCAGCGTCCCTGGAGGAGACGAACACCCAGTCCTCTCCGGGCAGCTGGGCCCCGTCCGCTACCACCTTCTGGATGGCTCTGCCCACCAGCCCAGAGCCCCCTGTCACTAGGATCCGCATGGACCCCTGGGGCTCACCCATGTCGGCTGCACCTGTAGGGCCAAAGGGTGGGAGGCCGAGGCCCTCGTGCTTCCACCCAACAGAGCCCTGCCGCCCTGAGGCGCCCCTGCCTAGAGTCACCGCCTTTAGCACAGGCCCCACAGCGACCACCTGAAGGCTGGCCCAGGGCGACGCCCCCAGGGAGGGGGTGGCTCCCGGCGCACAGAGACACCAAGCTGGCCTGAGTCGACCCTCCTCCCAGCCCTCTGCCCAGAGCTGCCCAGGGGCCTTGGGGCTACCACCCAGCCAAGAGAGCCTATCCCATGTCCCACCTGTCCCCAGGCCTCGGGGAGCCACCACCCTCGAGTACCCTATCTTGGGGGCTGGAAATCTGCCTGAGCCCCTACAGGAAAGCTCTGACTGCGTGGCTGGGCCCCATGCTGGTCCCCAACAGGCATGGGGCCCTGCCCAGAGATCTGCTGCTCCGGACCGCACAGGCAGACCAGCAGCAGGCCTGTGATGGAGACCCCACCGCAGCCAGTCTCCCTACCACTCCCTCGGAGCTCTCCTTCGGCCCAGGGCCATCTACAAGCCTACGGCTCCCCTCCCATGCCCCCAGGACCCTCTCATGCCCGGGATCCCTGCCCGTGCCCACGGGTCTCCTCCCACGTCCTCAGGCCCCTCCCCCACAGTATCTTTCAGCTAGGTACCTTTCCACACCCGTCATCTCTGCCCGCGCCCTCAGGCCCTGTCCCATGCCCCCGGGGTCCCGGCACCCCTCAGGGCTCTCTGGCTGTCATGGAGCGCCCAGGGCCCAGGCCCCGGCTCGCCACGCCGCACCCTCCCGGGGTTTCCTCGGTGTTCCGAGGGGGTCTCACCTGTACCCCACAACACCTGCTAGGCGTCCAGGTTGCTACTTCCGGCGCTGGCTAAGTCTCCAGCCGCGCGTCTGGGGCCAGATGGAGGGGGCGGGGCTCGGGGAGGGTCCTCCCGCGGCCTTCTGGGACATGGAGTCCTCGCCAGGCGCCCCGGCGATGCCTTGAAGTGCAACCCAGTACCGCACAGCAGCCTGGGAAATGTAGTTCTCGCTGGCTCTACGTCCGTGGGGCCGATCCTGTGGGGCTGATCCTGGCGCGGTGACCTCAGGGTGCCTGGGCCACTACTGCCTTAACTAAGCCAAAAGTGCAGGGCATGACCCTGCTGGAAGGATGCGGGGATACAAGAGGAGAGGCCGCGCATTGCTGAGGCTCCGTAGCCTGAGTTAGGAGGAATGGCAGTCACCACCGGGGGCGCGCTGTTGACTGGGTGGGACCAGGGTCTTGGTGGGCTCGCGCTCTGCGCCTGCAGGCCCGATGGTGGCTCGCCGAGGGCTTCCAGGAGGGAGAAGCCGCAGGCAGAGCTGGAGGCTCGCTGGGCTCCCCTACACTATCGCCTCCCCGCGGTCCCCTGGCCAAAGGCAGGCAGACCCAGGAATGCGGAGATTTCAGTGGGTGGTCTGGGCACACAAAGGCACAAGCTTCCCTGGCTTCTTGATGCTTGGGCAGCATTGACCAACTAACTTTCATATCGATCTTACGTGTTTCACTACCACTGGCTTATTTCATATAACTGGTTTCCTATTTCGACCATATGTTTTAATAGTTTTTAATGTTATTACTGTACAGAAAACATTTGTACTATGAAAGCTTATTCTTTGTAGAATGACTGGCTGAAAAAAAAATTAAATAAAATACACTCTCTGCTTTTCATATTGCCTGTCAAGCAAAAAGCATACTCGGAAGTAAAGCTGAACAGGTGAGACCTCTAGTTCCTAACAGCATCAGGGTCGAGCGGCCCAGGATGCACGAGTAACATCCCAGTGCAACAAATCTGAAAGAAAACGTCAGAATCAAATGATGACTGCAATCGTCCTGGGCTGGTCTTGCTGTGGCACTGCCCTGCTGGACACGGGCCATCCTCCTGGGGGCCCTTTCATTTTTAGAGAGACCTGGAGCCGGTCCCAAGCCTTCTCCCGTCCAGTTGCTGCTCTTCGATGCTTAACTCGCTGAGGTCCAAACTGCATCACTGCGCAAGTGGGATTTGTGATGGTTTCTAAAGCTTGACTTCCTGATGCAACTCTTCCTGCATCTCACGCACTGGAACGGCCTCTACCGGGTATGGAACCGCTAGTGCTGGGCGAGGAGGATGCTGTCGTTGACGGTCTCTTCGCACTGCTGGCACCCAAAGGACTTCTCGCCATTGTGGATCCGTTGGTGTCGGTGCAGCTTCAGCGTGGAGAAGCGCGTGACGGCACGACCGCACTGCCCGCACGCATGCATCTTATCAACACTTAATAAAGCCGGGGAATTGGGCCGGCACAGAGCGGACCGGGCTGGAGAAGCCGAGGGACGCCGTCTGGGACTGGCCGCTGGTGGTGGCCGCAGCGCGGGCCGGCTTGCGGGACAGGGACCGTAGCGGGAGTGGAGCCCACGGGCTGGCCCGGCTACTGCCTGGGTCCAGCGGGCACCCAAGGTGGGCCCGCCGCTGCCCGGGAGCTGCATCTGTACTGGACTAAGGCGCACCCACGAATGTCAAGCCCAGCGGGCCCCCTACCAGTTCTTCCCTCCTCTTGGTCCCCACAGGCTCCGCCCCGGGCCAGGGCTCAGGCCTCGCCCCTTTCCCTGTCCTCCCCTGGAGCTGCTCCACAGGCCCCTCCTCCCTCTCGCGCACTTGCCCAGGCCCCGCCCCTGCGCCGGCTCTTGACTCCGCCTCCCGCGTGCGTGCGCTGAGGCCACGCCCCACATCGGCTCTAGGCCCCCTCCTCCCGCCCGTGGGATCATTTAGGTCCAGCCTTCTTCTATTACCTCCTCTGGCTCACCCGGGATGCTTGCTTAAGGCACGGAGTATGGGTTTGGGGTGTGAATGTTCTGGTTCTGCGTGTCTAGCTAGAATAGGGAATGAACTTGAAAAGGTTCTCCTGGAGACTTCTTGAGTGCAGGCTTAAGAACCCTGTCCCGGACGCTCCTCTTCCTATGATAGTCCACATCCCATCCACGACTTGGGCTGTGGTGCCCTGTTCCCTCACTGCAGAGGACCTTAAGTTAACACACTCACGGGCGCCTCTGTCCCCCAGGATCTGTGCTTGGCGCTGGCACAAATGTGTCTTAAAAAGAAAAAAAGAAAAAAAGAAGCGACTTGTCCAGCTGTCAGGAACATTTGCAGTTGTTTGACTTTCAAACCAACTGGTGTCGGAAACAAACTGCTTCCAGGACTTGAGCAACCGACATGCTGCTTAGGGAAGGGGAAAGACAGATGAATGAGTTGTCGCATTCTTCTTTCGAGTGCAGACCCTCCCCCAAAATGTGGTTCTGATGTGGACTTGTTGTGACGCAACACACACGCGCACCAAGAGGTTTTTTAGATTTCCTACTTATACAAGGAGGCTTTTCTGGGGGAAGCAGGGCAGTCCTTCGAAAATGGCTTGAGAGAGCACAGGAAGTAGACTGTGGATGGGGATGGGGGTTCCCACTCGCAGGCAGAGACTAGGAGGGAACAGCCAGGCTTTCTTTTCCTTTTTTTTTTTTTTAAATTTTAATCCTCACCAGGTGATATTTTTCATTGATTTTAGAGAGGAAGGGATGGAGAGAGGCACACACACGCATACACGGAAACACCGATAGGTTGCCTCTCGCAGCGCCCCAACCGGGCATCGAACACGCAACCTTTCTGCTGTGCGGGACCACGCTCCAACCAGCCGAGCCACCGGGCCGGGGCACAGCCAGGCTTTCTCATCAGCTTGCGCAGATGAGTGGCCAAGGGAAGGGGGGCAGGCGAGGCTCCAACGCCGCCAGCAGTAAGCCATCTAAACAGAGACTGTTACATCTTTATGCAGCAGTTCCTGGCTTCAGAGGTCCTCACGTATTAGCGTAGTGTTCAAACGTTTGTACATTTTGCCTCATCCAATAGCTCACATTCCTCTTAAGCACGTGTATTTGCAGGCCTGGAGGTCGTGCTTGCAGACTAATACTGAGCGGGCGGGGGCCTCTGCGGCGCCGCCTGAGCTGCGCCCGGTGGCCTTGTCCGCATGGACAGCTCACCGGAAGCCACACCCCTCGCTTACGCTGGGGGACGCGCCAGGCTCGGAGGTGCTAGTTCCAGGCTGCGACCCCCACCCGCCCCTCCCGCCCTCCTCGGCCCTCCGGCGCCGGGCCGGAAATCCAGACCACCGAGAGGCCGGCCAGCCGCGGCACGCCCACGGAGGAACCGGAAGCTCCCAGGGCGGGGCCTGGGGCTGGCTTCCGGTCGCGGTGTGCGGGATGCCGTGCGGGCTTTGTCGGCGGGCCTGCGGGGCGGGCGGCCGGGGCTCTAGGCGGGGCGCGCGCCGTCTTCCCGCCGCTGGGCGCCGGGTGAGTGGCGCGTTCCGGGCCGCGGGCGGGGGCGGTATGGCCCTCCGGGTGGGCGGGGCGGACGGGCCTGCGGCGCTCGGGTATCCCGGAGCCCGGGCCTCGGGGAGCCGTCTCTCAGCGACCGTCACTGCCGACCCGCTGGGCTGCCGCTCCGGCCCGCAGCTTCTCTCCCTCGGGAACGTCGTGTCGGTAAATACCCGGTTCCACTCTCTTGGCTCCGTCCCGAGTTCCGGGACCACCCACTCAGCCGTGGATTGTCTAGCCTCCTGTCCCCTGCGGTGGCCTGGGGGTGGGGGTGTGGGGACAGGGGCGGGCAGCCTCCTCTCCCTGGAGCCCGAGAGAGCTCTGCGGATGGTGCTGGGACAGGGCCAGGGGCCTTGAGCCTCTTTGTGCTGGAGGAGGTGCGGAGCCACAGCCGCCCTGGCGGGGGTGGAGGCGGACAGGAAGATACGGTGAACGCAATGTCTTCCCGCCCTCGGGCCTGAAGGAGAGTTGCCAGGTGGGGAAAAGTGGTTTGGCTGCGCCGTCCTAGCCCTTTCCTGAAGGTTCCCTGTCCCTGGAAGTCTTCATCAGCCCTGGTGACCTTCTCTCTGATGTCAGGAACATCACACACTGGCTGCATCATGGTCGTGGGGACCTCGCGGCCTGAGACTTCTTCCCCGAGGATGTTAGCTGGAAGCAGGCTTTGAACTCAAGAGTTCGTCTTCTGAGCTCAGCTCATAATCACCCCACAGCCCTTCTTTCCCACTGAGGTCCAGCCCCAGCGAAAGACAGAGGGATCTGAGAGATGCCTATCTAACCAGGGCACACCTTGCTCCTGTCCACAGAGATGGAGCTTTGTCTCTGTTATGGCTGTAATGTTGTGACAGTATCTTCATCCAGGCAGTAACCACACTTTCCCATTTATGGGAGGGGTTGCTCTGTTTTTTCACAACCCTACACATGGGGCTCCAGTCTCTCCTGGACAGATAGTGATAGATTCCTGGCTGTCCTGGAAGGGTCTTGGGAATGATACGGAGCGGGGCAGAGCTGAGGAGGCCCCGAGCACATTCAGGAGCCAGAGGTGGAAGCGGTGGTCAGGGAAGTAGCTGGCCCAGAACAGGGCAGAGCCTCGGAAGCAGTTCAAGGAGCTGCCAGGCATGTGCAGTGCTACCTTGGGTCATGGAAGATGACAGGGGAAAGGACACTGGACTTGTCAGGAAAGAAGAAGATTGTTGGCCCCCTTGGACAGAGCCCTGGGAGAGAAACCAAGGAGCTGTGGGGCGGAGCGGGGTGGGGTGTCTAGGAGTGGATGGCACCGGTGGCTGGTATGGCCTTGAGCACATCGCCTCTCTGAACCTCAGAGATGGCTGTGAGGAGAGTGTACGAAAGCAAGGAGAGCACACACCAGGTCCTCCGTCCCCTTCCTCGCACAGGGACAGGAGCCTGGGTTGGTGACAGTGGCAGACGTGGGCAGGCATGGGCACAGGTTCTTAAGGAGCCCCAGTCCATGTCTTTTCTTGTCAGGCTCAAGGCTGAAGCAAACCTCCCTGTCCCCTTCCTTTAGGCTGCAAGCGACAGTGACTGACCAGCCTGGGGCCCCAGACCGCGATGCCCCTTTACATGGGGACATGGGCACAGTTCCTAGCGCCTCCCCTGGCCCCGTCTCCCTGGGCCTCCCAGGGCTGCTCCCAAGCTCCTACTCCCAGGTTCAGCTGCTGCTTCGTGTCCAGCACCAGGATTGTCGCTGCCGCACGGCGCCAGTTGTGCCTGCAGACGATGCGTGTTACCTGTTATCCCACAAGTTCTCTGTGTCATAATGGGGTAGGCATGTTAGCTGAGTATCTCACAGAACCAGAAGTGCGGTGTATTGTTACTTCCTTTTGTTCATTTTATTTTTTTAGATTTTTATTTTGTTTAGAGAGAGGGGAAGGAACGGGGGGGAGAGAGGGGGAGAGAAACGTCGATGTGCGACAGAAACGCTGGTCGGTTCCCTCTCACACGCCCCCAGCTGGGGCCCGGCCTGCAGCCCAGGCATGCGCCCTGGCGGGGGATCCAACCTGCGGCCTTTCAGTTCATGGGACAGTGCCCAGCCCCCTGAACAGGACCAGCCAGGGCAGGATTGCTGATGTTTAGGTACATGTTCACTCAAAGCAAGGTGTATTCAATTTTGAAAAGTTCCTCTAAAGTTAAAAAATTATGAAAATAAGAGGCACATATGTGTATCTGAGGCTGTATTCTTGTTATCACGTGCAAGCTGTTTTCAGGTAGTATAAGCCATTTTATTCATAAAAATCTGAAGATACCACTGACTTTCAGAACAAAGCAACATCCTGTTCCCCCAGTTTTTGTCCTCACTCAAGGATATGTTTACTGATCTTAGAGAGAGAGAAAAGGAGAGAGAAACATGGATAGGTTGCGCCCCAACTGGCGAGGGACCTGCTTCCTTTCGGTGCGCAGGACTCAGCGAGTGCCTGTGATGGCGACGCCACCCCAGGCGCCCTGGACATCCATCTGCGGGGTGAACTTGAAGTGGACCAGGGCGCAGTGGGAAGGGACCGCGGGTGGGCCGACGGGCAGGCAGCGTGTGAGCCCGTCTGCCTCTGACAGCTGTGTGTGCACGTGAGTGGGCAGGCGACGGGTTAAGCAGAGGCCCGGGTCCGTGCAGCCGGCAGCACTTGCCCGTTGAACTGCTGGGGACTTTCATTGTCTCTCTCACGTTTGTTTATTGTTTGAAATATTGTCACGGTATGTGTCTTATGTCTTTAACCACTAAAAAGTGCAGTAAAACGGGATATAAGACTGAGTAGTTCTGATTTCATAAAATATGGTGCAGAAAAGAACCAGAGTGAAAATGTTAACTAGTTGTTTTTAATTTTTTTCTCAACTAGCATAATTTACCTTTATATCTTGAAAAATAACTGGTTAAAAGTAATTCTTATAAACAGGGGAAGATGTTTCTAAGCCATGGTAGCGGACTTTCATGTCGGAAGGACATTCTTGGTGAGTGCCACCAGGCAGCGGTCACACGGGCTGCGACGTGGCCGGGCCAAAGGTGCCGCTGCCGTAGACGAGTGTGTGGCGTCTGTGCCCGCTCACCACAGGCAGCACCGCACCTACCAGCCAGGCCGCCTGTCGGCCTTTTTCACCCTGGGCTCAAGTTGCTATAACATTCAAAACCAGTGTTTCCAACAAGAAACTCGATTTCTCCCATTGCTTCCCACCGTGTGTCCACATGGCCGGGGGACAGGCTGTGTGCACACGTGCCTTTTGTCCCTGTCCCCCTGCAGAACCTCCATCACAGGGCCACACCCAGCCTCAGGGGACACTAGGACATGCAGTCATTGGCTAGACGGCCCTGTGCCTCCTAGAGTCTCAGGTGGGATTGCTGCCACTCAGAGGAAGCAGGGACATCGGGCAGTCTGCAGTCTCTGCCACTCTATCCCGCTGGCCTCCCTCCACGCCAGCCAGACTCCGCGGGGCGCCAGTGCCGCTTCACCCAGTCAGTCTCAGCTCAGATAGTCCTGGGCTCCCACATGCTGTCTCCAACGTGAGAGGGCTGGGCCACCAGGGCTGCCGCACAGATGCACCCACCTAGCAGGGGGAAGAGCCCAGACCCACCATAGTGGGTGGTCCTCAACTTGCAGACGTGTCCTGACGGGGCCACTAAAGTGAAGCAGTGCTAGGATGCGTGACCCAGCAGTCATGCTGCCGGTGGGCACCCCGCAGAGCAAGGGCCTGCCTACCAGAGGGTGAGGCAGGAGTCTCCAGAGTGGCGTCATTCACAGCCCCTCACTCAGACCCCTCGCTGTGCGTGGTGGGGGAGGTGGGACAAGGACCACCGTGCACCCGTGCACGGGGACTCTGCGCCCCAAGGGCAGGAGGGACATCCCGAAGCACGGCATCGAGGGTTAGCAGGTAACTCTGGGGCAAGAGTCTGCAGTCAGACAGTGGTGATGGTTCCACAACCATAGGAATATTCCAGAAAATACTGAATTGTGCACTTTAAAGTGGCGAGTTTTATGGTGTGTGAAATGTATCTCAATTTTTTTAAATGGGCACAGTTTGCAAAGAAGCAGACAAAAGAGAACATGATGTATGATTCCATGTAAATACACGTTAAGAACTGGCAGAACCCACCAACAGTAGTAGGAGAGCTGCGCGCGGAGGGCGGCCTTTCTGGGCGGCGTGTTCTGCGCCGGCTGGGGCTCTGCCCTGGGGGACGGCAGCTCTTCCTCAGGATGTGCGCGCTCGGCCAGGAGGGTTCTTGGGTGATGAGCCAGGGAGGAAGGCAGGGCTGGGTGGCAGGGCTGGGTGGCAGGTCCCCCACGCCACCACCTATCCCAGGGCAGGCGCCAGCAAGCGTCACTGCAGTGAGGGGGTTGCTCCGAGATTCCCAGCCCCTGACATGCACACCTTCCAGCTGTCATGGAGGGGTTTCGTGGCTATAATTAAGGTGCCAAGTCAGCTGCCATAGGAGCCCTTGGGAAGCAGGGTTCTGTGCAGCTGGCCGCAGAGTACACGGCAGAGAGGGGTCAGTGAGCTCCTGCCTGGAAGACACGGGGCCCTGAGGAGCCGACCACCCGCAAGGAATTGGATGCGGTCCTACGCCTGCGAGGGACTGAGTTCTGCCAACAATCTGAATTTGGAAATGGGATTTCCCAGGGCGTCCAGATGCCTGGGGGACACATGTGACCCATCCCAGTCGTGCTGGCTGGACTTCTGGCCTGCAGCACTGAGGTGACAGGCGTGCGCTGTTTCTGCTCCTCTGCCTGTGGTGAGTTGTCACACAGTGACAGGTGACTGTGGGGCCTTCCCGGGAGAGGGCACGGCCTCGGGGGCAGTCCCCAGGGTGAGAATTCCAGAGCTGTAGGGAGGGCATCGCTCTGACACCCTGGAGCCATCACCGCCTCGAGTCTCCCTCTGTAGATCAGCTCTGTTTTGAACTTGATATAAATGGAATCAGACACTGAGTTCTGCCTGGCTTCTGTGCTCAACAGCTCTTCAGATGCGCTTGTGCTCTCCGGTGTGGCAGCTCTGCGTCCTTGCTGTGTGCCACACCCCCTCGTGGGGGTCCTTGTTGTTGGAGTCCTGGGCAGTGGAGAATAGTGCTGCTGTGAGTGTCCCTACTCTGGGCTGTGCAGGGCAGGCTTGGCGTCATCGAGCAGACGAGAGGGCTGGCCTTAGTGCATAGGTGGGGGTGTTTGCTGTAGGTTGGATCAAGAACACGTTAACCCACGTGACAGGCAGTGTGTGGTGTGGGAACAGACCAGGTGGGTTGGCAGATGGGGGAGAAAATGCACGTTCTCATCTCATTGCTTGTCATCAGCTGAGGGAGGAGGGAAGGTTCAACACTTGAGACTAAAAAGCAGGAAGTGGTCTCCTAGGTTAGGGCATTGGAGAAGCTGCTGGGAGCTCTCAGAGCTCAGCAGCGATGCTGACACAGGAAGCAAGCGGAATTCAACCTGAGCGGGGTTTTCCCACGCGGCTGTGGCGGAGGAAGGAACGGGCGGGGGAGTGAGGGTCAATGTGTAAGAGAATGGTTTTGATATGTAACTCAAATGAGAATGACACCACCAACCATGGGATCTAAGTTGGCAAGGATGGGAGGACATGAAGGAATGAGGGGCCATGAAGAGGTGGTGAGGTCGATAAATTTGTGGTTTTTTAGAAATACATGATGATTTTGAAAGTCCAAGCCGTACCTCTACCCGTTGGCCACCCGACCAGTCTGCCTCCTGGAGTTGGGCGTTGGTGCCCCACAGAAACCTTCCCAAGTAGGGAAGCTGTCCGGGGATGAGACGAGCACTGTGGCGGCCATGAGCTGGGTCGAGAGTGTGGGCAGAGGGCACACTTCCCTCTCTGGATGTGTTTTACCACCACTTCTCCAGCAGATTCCTGTCCGTCAGTGAAGGGGAAAGATGATCTTACTCTGTTTTATTTCAGGTTCCGATGTAGGAACTGGCGGCGAGAAGATGACCTGGGAACCTGAATTTCTGAGGATGAAAATCCACATACAACAATGTCAGAAACACTCACAGTGATGGAGCCCCCCGCCCCTGAGTCTGAGTCTGGGAGGGTCTCTGAACCTGGAATAGGGGGGCTGTTGGTAAACCTGGAAGAGCAGAGCCTTCCGAGCTCCGTGTCTCAGGAGAGAGGCTTCAAGCAGGTGACAGTTAGGCACTGGAAGATCCAGGCAGGAGAGTCAGCCCAGGTGGGCAGTGAATCAGGAGGAAGCCCAGTGCTGGGCTCCAACCTCCTCGTACTTCAGAGAGAGCTTCTAGAAGGGGAAGCCTACCCATGTGAGACCTGCGGCAAAAGCTTCCCATTTACTTCGGACCTAGTGAGACATCAGATTTCTCATGCTGAGGAGAAACTTCACAAATGTGACCAGTGTGGGAAAAGCTTCAGCCAGAGCTCCCACCTTGCTGAGCACCAGAACGTTCACACCGGAGAAAGACTCTACGTGTGTAATGCTTGTGGGAAAGACTTCACTCACTACGCGGATCTCATCGAGCATCAGAGGGCTCACGCAGGAGAAAAGCCATTCAAGTGCGTTCAGTGTGGGAAAGCCTTCTGCCACAGTTCGGACCTGATTCGACACCAGCGCGTTCATACCCGGGAGAGGCCTTTTGAATGCAAAGAATGTGGAAAGGGCTTCAGTCAGAGTTCGTTACTCATCCGACATCAGAGAATTCACACGGGAGAGAGACCCTACGAATGTAATGAGTGCGGGAAATCCTTCATTAGGAGCTCCAGCCTCATTCGACATTATCAGATCCACACAGAAGTGAAACAATATGAATGTAAGGAATGCGGAAAGGCCTTCCGCCACCGCTCAGACCTCATTGAACATCAGAGAATCCACACTGGAGAGAGACCTTTCGAATGTAACGAGTGTGGGAAAGCCTTCATTCGGAGCTCCAAGCTGATCCAGCACCAGAGGATCCACACTGGAGAGAGACCTTACGTCTGCAATGAGTGCGGGAAGCGTTTCAGCCAGACATCAAACTTTACTCAGCATCAGAGAATCCACACTGGAGAGAAGCTCTACGAATGCAATGAATGTGGGAAAGCTTTCTTTCTGAGCTCATACCTTATTCGACACCAGAAAATCCACACTGGAGAGAGGGTATACGAATGTAAGGAGTGTGGCAAAGCTTTTCTCCAGAAAGCTCATCTCACTGAACATCAGAAAATCCACACCGGGGACAGGCCCTTCGAGTGCAAGGACTGCGGGAAGGCCTTCATCCAGAGCTCCAAGCTGCTGCTGCACCAGATCATCCACACGGGGGAGAAGCCCTACGTGTGCAGTCACTGCGGGAAGGGTTTCATTCAGAGGTCCAACTTCCTGCAACACCAGAAAATTCACACTGAAGAGAAGCTCTATGAATGTAATGAGTATGAGAAAGATTTCAATTCTGCTCCAAACTTTAAGAATAATCAAGGTGTTAACCAAGAGGGACTTCCCTTGAGTGGGACGCCTGTACTTTTGAGAGAGAAATCTATAAGTCTGGGGGAGCATGCAGGCAACTCATAAAGTCATTATTCTCCAACTCGGTGAGTGATGTTTGGACATCAGTAGCGTGAGTCCTCATTCAGTGTCTTTGGATATGTCAGCATTTCCAAAAGTCACGGACGGGGCTGCTTTACAAGTGGGCTACCACATGCTGTTTGCAGCAGTCCTGGACTGTTGTCCTCATCTAGAGACACGTGTCTTTGGGACAGCCGCCTGACTGGACAGCTTACTGAGCCGGAACAGCTTGGGGCCAGGAGCCAGGTCTAGAAAAGGCTTTTGTATTTGATTGCACAATTACAGTTCACCCCTGAGTTCAGTCTCTGTAAAGGAGACCAGTTTGTCTAATTTTACTCCTTTAAAGAGTATGATGTAGCAAATATTGATCTATCGGAAGGGCAAGTTGGAGAACTCTCTTATTTCAAACCATGGTTTGGTTCCCTGTGGTCCTTAGGATTTATTCTAAGCTCTCCCACCTGCGTCCACCCTAAGGCCTTGTGCACCCCGGAGCCCCGTCCCCCGCCATTTAATCCCCGTCACGTAGTTGGCGTTACAGCAGCGCTTACTGACATTCCCCGTACCCTAGCCATCCCTGCCTCCTGGCCTCTATCCCCATTTGAATGCTCTCCTTTCTTTACCCAGTTAACTCCTTATTGTGAGTCAGGACCCGTCCTCTGCTGTCACTGGGTTCTTACCTCTGTTACTGCACTTACTTTGATATGTTTTCTATTTCTTTCATTATTACACTGCTGATTGGAGGACAGCTGTCATATCTGATTGATTTATTTGTCCCTGGCATCTAGCACGGGACAATAGAAAGGAAACCCCAAATCTGTGTAAGCGGTACCCCTCCCGCTTTGCCCTTTCCATCCTGCTACTTCCAAACCTTTGGGTTTTGTTGTTGTTTTGTGATCTACTGATTGGGAAATACCCTTGTTCTTAGCCTGGTTGATGTCTCCTTCTCACCCTGAAGCCAGAAGTCACAGGTGAGGGCCAGTGTAAGCTCAGCATCCCCACTTTTGTGCAGGTAGAGCTCAGCCATAACCACACACCTGGCTTTATGGACCACGGTCTTCACTTAGTGGTCTATGCACCTTTCTGGCTCATTCTAGTGCACCACATAACTTCTGTCTTAGCAGTTCTAGGATTGAACTCAACTCTTCTTGTCCCTTTCCCTGCTCTCGGGCTCATTTTGTCATTTATTTGGAAATGTGTTGACCTGTAAGGACCAGTGTGAAGTCCTGGGAAGAGTGATGAGGAAGACACCCTCCTCACTCCACCCTGAGGTCACTCCAAATCTGGTGGGGAAAACCGGTCATGGTGCACTGAGCAAGTGCAGAAGGAGACACACATTCCCAGCTGTGCAGGAGCTTAGGCAAGGGGGTGACTGGCGTAGCAGGGACGGTCTGGGACAGCTTCGCAGAAGAGGTAGCATTTGAACTAGTGTACAGAGATAAGCAGACATTTGTCAGCTAGGGAATAAGGAACGAAAGAGGAAACAAGCAGAGATGGGCTGTTGCAGATTCCACCTTTGGTGGCTGTTCAGAAGCAGGCAAGTTTTATTACACAGTGGGTAACTGGTTAGCGAGACCGTTTCCTTTTCCGAACATTAACCAAAATAACCACTTTTGAAACTATAAAACAACTTTTTTTTTTTGGCCCATGAAAGCATATTTTGAGTTCCTAGCAAATCCCAGCAACCCTAGAAGGCTTCGGGCAGGAAATCACTCACAAGGGGCCTCCGGCTCTCTGCCCGGATGGCACACCCTTTGAACGGTGGACGTGGGTATTATCAGATTGTTCGATCAGCAGTGTTGAGGTCCAGCTTCCACACAATAAAACACCTAAGTGTACAGAGTCGGTTTCTTTTTTAAAGATTTTATTTATTTTTAGAGGGGGGAAGGAAGGGAGAAAGAGGGAGAGAAACATCAATGTGTGGTTGTCTTTCAAGTGCCCCCTATCGGGGCCTGGCCCGCAACCCAGGCATGTGCCCTGAGAATCGAACCAAGGACTCTGGTTTGCAGGCCAGCACTCAATCCACTGAGCCACACCAGCCAGGGCTGTGTACAGTTTCAACGTACGTCCAAAAGTTCCCTTTTGCTCTTTCGCAGCTAATCCCGCCCCAGCCCCAGGTGAGCACTGTCGGTGTAGGTGAGTTTTGCTTGTTCTAGGACTTCATATAAATGGATGCATATAGTATGTAATCTTGTGTGTCTGACTTCTTTCATTTGGGCATGTTTTAAAGATTCAACCAGTGTACTTACGTGTTGCAGTAGCTCTTGGCCGAGTCATATTCAATTGTATGGATAAACCATCATTTATTATTCATCTGTTGATAGAAGTTTGCATTTCCAGTTTGGACTCTTATGAATAAAACTGCTATGAGCATTTGTGTAAAAGGATTTATTTGGACATGCCTTTTTATTTCTCTTGGGTAAATGACTAGGAATTTAATTGCTGAGTTATAAGATATCTGTGCTTTTTAACTTTATAAAAAATTGCCCAAACTTTCCCCATACTGACCACAGCGTTTTACACACCTGCCACAGAGTGTCCCGGTTCCTGTTGCTCCGTGTCCTCACCGACTTTTGGTGGTGTCGCTCTTCTCAAGTTCAGTGCACCGAGTGGCGCACGTTGCGTCCGCATCGCAGGCTGGATGAGTGCAGACACCTTCCTACGCGCACAGTGCCCTTTGGGACCGTCCTTGTGCTGTGTCTGTTCGCAGCTTTTGCCCACTTTAAGTTGGGTTTGTGTGCTCGTTATTAACTTGTAAGACTCGTTTCAAGATGAAAGTCCCTTTCCAAATATAGTTTTTGGCCTTTTCATTTTCTTAATGATTTTTTAAAAGATCAGATTAAAAATTAATAAAACTTTTTATTAAGTCCAATTTGTCAAGAATTTTTATAGCTTATATTTTTTTAGTTGTGTCTACATTTTTAAAGCCATTTTCAAAAATTACTACTAGTGTGCATTAATACATTTCATTTTTATGTATTGACCTTGTGTCCTGCAGGCTAGATTAATTCACTTATTCCAGTACTTCTTCCTATTCTTTAGGATTTTTTATGTAGATCAAAGAGTTTTAGTTCCTTTCCAATTTATATAGACTTTGTTCCTGTTTCTTGTTTTATGGGACTGACTAGGGTGTCTTGTAGTTTTCATGACGAGGGGCAAGAGGATATCCTTGTTTCGTTGTGTTTTGATATCAATAATGTTGCTCTCATAGAGTTAAGAGTCATTGTGCCCACGTGTATTTTCTGAAGTTGTTTGTGTTAATAATAATAGTTCTTAAATATATGTAGATCTCACTGGTGAAACCCTAGGGATTTCTTCTTTGTGGGAAAATTACAAATTCAATTTCCATAATAAGTATAACACTAGTCAGATTTTTCTATTTCTTGTGTCAATTTTGGTAACTTGTATCTCAAGGAATTATTCATCAAATATATTGAGTTACTGACAAAGTTTTAAAAATTCCATTATTATATTTTTGTGCATTCTTTTAAATTATATTTTAAACGATGTCCCCTCTTTTCTTCCTGGTGTTGGACTTGTGTATTCTTCTGTTTTTCTGATCAGAGCTAGAGACTTCCCAGGTAAGAAGCATCTTTTGTTTTCCTTGAGCTTCTCTGTTTTCTTTTTTTAAAAAGATGTTATTTATTTTTGGAGGGGAAGGGAGGGAGAAAGAGAGGGAGAGAGACATCAGTTGGTTGCCTTGTGCACGCCCCCATCCGGGAACCAGCCCACAACCCAGGCGTGTGCCCTGACTGGGAACCCAACTGGGACCCTTCCGTTCACAGGCTGGCGCTCAGTCCACCGAGCCACAGCAGCCAGGGAGAGTTTTGGAAGTTCTTTATAAATTTTGGTTATTAACTCCTTGTCAGATGTGTAGGCGAATATGTTCTCCCACTCAGTGGTTGTTTTTTCATTTTGTTGGCTTCCTTTGCTGTGCAAAAATTTTTTAGTTTCGTGTAGTCCCACTTGTTTATATGTTCTTTTGTTTCCCTAAAAGGCACTTTTTTTTTTTTTTTTAGCCAAAAGGTGGAACCGACCTAAGTGTCAATCAACAGATGAATGGACACACAAAATGCCGTCCATCCACACAATGGGGTGCTCTGCTCAACCTTAAAGAAAAAAGTTTTGTCAAATGCTGCCACATGGACGAACCATGAGGACACTATACTAAGTGAAATAAGCCAGTCATAAAGAGACAAATACTGTGTGATTCCACTTTTATGAGGCATTTAAGTGAAATTCATAAATACAGATAGTTGTCAAGGGCTGAAGTCAAGAGGAGACCGCAAGTGGCTAATGTTTAACGGGTTCATTTTCTGTTTTGGAAGATAAAGAGTTCTGAGCTTAAATGCCCAATGTGAACCTACCTAATGCTACTGCACTTGTACACTTAAAAATGGTTAAGATAGTAAATTGTTTATGTGTAATTTACCACAGAAATAAAAATTAATTTAAAAAGAAAAAAGAAAAGCAAGTAAACCCCCCAGTGGGGCTAAGAGCAACTCCGATCCGGCCTTGGAGGGCGAGGGCAGAGATGGGGCGAGGGGCAGGGCTCCGAGGCTTGGACTCTAGGGAGGCAGTTGCCATCCCACCTGTGGAAGGGGCGGCTGCACCGGGCCTCGGGGGATTGCACCGGCGGAGAGGACTTTGGCCCGGGGATGGGGTACCTGATGGAGACCGGATGACAAACCGTGAGAAGGCGTGGGACCTGACCCGCTTAGTCCCCCAGGTTCCAGTGCGCCCGGGACACCTGGTGAGGGCAATGGAGAGCGCGAGGGGTCGAAGTTCTACGAGTCCGGTTGGGGGCGGCGCAGGCTCCAAGGTGGAGATTGCATCAGCGGTGACACCGGGACGCTTGCGGGGGCTGGGAGGATGGGGCAGGTGGGATCGAGTCGGAGCACAGCACACTACACCCGCCACATACACCTCTGAGACCCGCGCCCTAGAGGCGCCGCTTCGGGCGGCGGGAACGCACTTCCGCTGGGAAAGCGAAGCCGCAGGAGGGGAAACCGGAGAAGGAGCGACGCCCGAAGCCCAGTCCTCGGAGGTACGGACCGTCAGGTTACCTGCGGGGACCCCACCTGCCGGTCCGCACTGCGCCTGGGGGGGCGAGCGTCCCGGAGGATCGTCTTCGGGCCTCCGCGGGCCGGGTCCGTGACTCCAGCCTGGCCTTCTCTGCGGCGACCCCGCCGGGAAGGTGGCTCTCGCCAGGTGGGACCACTTCCTCCTGCCCATGCCCCTCAGTCACAACGCCTGGTGTGGGTCGCAGCTTCCCGCGTCTCCCTGTCCACCCTCACTGTCCCTACCCCGGCCCGCTGGCCCTCACCTCCGCTCTCAGGGGTCGTCTCACTGTCCCCATCCAGTCCTGTCTGGGCCGCCCTCTTTCTAACGTGTGACCACGAGATTGTCCGCCCCATGATCTCCAGTCACTCGTTTGCAGCAAAGCGGTTGGCTTTCAGCGCTTAGCGGCAGGTCTCCGCCGCCTTGGGGGTCCAGCGGCGGCATGCTTTCTGGACCGTCAAGAGTGCTTGCGTGAGCGAGGTGGGCGGCACCCAGCGCCCCGCGACTCCCCCGCGGTGCCGCCGCACCACCCCTTCCTGCCCGAAGCACACCCCGTGCGGGCGGAAGCCGGGTGTTACTGGGTTTTCCTAAAGCCCCCGGTCCACTGCGGGGACACAGTTCCGGGCTGCATCTCTTGTTCACTTTGTCTCCGCAGATCGGCTGTTCCTCAGCACCCGTTTGTCCCCAAAGGGCTATTCCGTCTCCTCGACAGCCGCTGCTGTTCCCGTGGAGGTGTCTGTCCCAAGTGAGCTCGGCTTCCCCGTGCCCTGCCGGCTGTCCCAGGACCCAGCCCCTGCTGGCCCTTGGAGGGGCCCATGGCAGTGGCTTGCGCCATCTACCTGCTTCCCAGTTCTCTCTGACAGAGCAGAGAGAAAAAGGAAATATGGTTCCCCCGGCTAGTGTGGCTCCGTGGATAGAGCGCTGGCCTGCGAACCAAAGGATCAACGGTTCGATTCCCAGTCAGGGCACATGCCTCGGATATGGGCCAGGCCCCCAGTAGGAGGCATGCGAGAGGCAACCACACATTGATGTTTCTCTCTCCCTCGTTCTCCCTCCCTTCTCCTCTCTAAAAATAAATAAAATATTTTTTAAAAAAAGAAAATGTGGTTCTTTTACAGTAGATGTTAAAGAAAACATGAAAATACACTTGATTCCTAGGTGCTGAGTCTGCTAGAGCTTCCATGAGTCGACCACAGGCATGTACTGATTTACCTCCGCACAGCGCTGGAGGCTGGAAGTCCCAGGTCAGGCTTCTGGTGTGGGTGGGGCGGAGCGCTGGCCAGGGCCCACTGCCTGCCTCGTAGATGCCGCCTGAGAGAAGGAGATGAGAGCAGGAGCGCTCTCTGGTGCCGCTTGGTTGCACTGGATAAGGGATGTGCCCTCAGGTTCCAGAGCCTGGTCAGCCTCTGGTTCCTCAGCGGCCTCAGGGCCTCTCGTCCAGGCTCAGGGGCTCAGCAGCAGGAAACCTCGTCCTGCATCCTATAGCGGGGCTGTCGAGCACTGAGCCTGGTCAAGGGCATTCCTTTGCGCTCTCTGGAGCCGGCCTTTGGTGGCCCCCACCCCCCTGCCAGCGGGGCAGGGGGGCCCATTGCTGAGCAGCACCCCTCCTCCCTGTAGTCTCTGCTTTTCTGGGGGAAACCCCCCCAAGACCTGGCCTGAGCACCTGCCCCCTCACTTTGTCCTCTCTGCAAGGCAGGGAAGACCGGACGGGCCCCACCTCTGTCCACACTGCCTTCCTCAGCAGGTTGGGTTGCTGCCAGCAGCCCCCGTGCCCCGACCCATCGCCCACTGCCCACCGCCCTGCCCTCTGGCCACTGCCACGTCGGCATGGACTCTAACCCAGCTCCACCTGACTCACTGAGCCCTCGGAGGTGCTGCCCTGATTCTCTCCTCTGAGGGGCCTCGCCACGGTCTCATGGCGCCTGGTGCCCTCCTACCCCTGCTGAGGTGACTGGAAGCTATCGGGGTCAGTGGCTCTTTTTCAGCAGGGGACATGGCTGCAAGTGGGCTTGTTCTGATCTGTGGCCTGGAGATCCTGGGGAGGGGCTGTAGGGACAGGAAAGCCCCAGTGGCCACCTGATGTGCAGTGGTGACTTGGGGCAGAAAGTGAGGGGACAGAGGAGGATGGGTGTGCCAGTCTGAGGGGGCCTTGGACTGTCCCTCCCACTGCTGGGTGCCCCACATGGCTCAGGCTCAGGCCTGCAGGGTCGCACTCCATCCCCACAGGAGCGATCAGGACAGCCCCCAGACTGGGCGGGCCAGGGTTGAATTTGAGCAGTTTGTTTAGAGGGAGAAGCTGGAAAGCAGTGCAAGGAATAGGACTTTTAAAGTAAACTTTCAAAAAAGATTTTAATTTACTTATTTTTAGAGAGGGGAGGGAAGGGAGAAAGAGAGGGAGAGAAACATCCATGTGTGGTTGCCTCTCACGACGCCCACACCGGGGGCCCGGCTTGCAACCCAGGCACGTGCTCTGACAGGGAATCGAACCGGCGAGGGTCACAGGCCAGCACTCAATCCTCTGAACCACACCAACCAGGGCTAAAGTAAACTTTTATTGAAGCATGACATACATACAGCTATGTCCCAAATGGCACGTATGCAGGAAAATGGATTTTCACAAAGAAAGTAATAGTGGCCAGTCTGTGGGTGATCTGGCATCAGTAGGTTCTAAACCTGGAAGGTGCGATGGAACTGTTCTGATGTTAGGGGGAAGGCTAAGATAGGGTTGTCATGGATTATGAGCTTCGACGTACATGGGAACCTCTTTCAGACGACCACTGACAGAGGGAGAAGCAAATGGAATGGGAGGAGGGGTCCAACCGAAACATAAAATGAGAAAGAAAATTCAGGAAGTGTAAAATAAAATGATAAAAAGAAATACCTCTATTAATACTGCGACTCAAAATTGAAAAACGATTCATGGGTACGGACGACAGTGCGGTGACTGCGGGAGGGAGGGAAGGGGGATGTAAGGGGGCTAAGTGGTAATGGAAAAAAATACAGTAAAATAAATTAATTAAAATTTTAAAAATACTGCAACTCAACCAGTGTAAACTAACTACACTCTGAAGGTAAGAAACAAGGGTTGTCAGACTGCATCCTAAAATATGAGAACCGTTTATGCTGTTTCTAGGAGCACATCTAGAGTGTAATATTGACGCCCATAGAAAGGGGCGTGCGAGGCAAAGCCGGAGCAGCCGCAGTGACGGCGGACGGCTGCGGGCGGACCGGTAAGAGGCTCGATGCACAAGAAGAGGTAGCCAGGAGCTCTAAACTGGTATGCAACTAATAATTGCTTCAAAATACATAAAGTCAGTACAGGGCTACGACGAGAAAGTGACAAATGCCGACTTGGAGTGATGGTCTGAGCTATTTCATGGGAAGTGCTGAACGAGAGGGGTGTGCGCAGGTTTCTACCTGCTTCCTCTGTGTGGTTCACCCATGTCGCGCCGCTCTCCGCAAACAGGAGTTTCATTTTCAACCTGTGCTCTCAACTCCCACCACAGGGCCCAGGTCCAGTCCCAGTTCCCCATGCCGTCCCATCCCGAGGGCGGTCCCATTTGGGCTATCAGGTTCACTGCCACAGGGGTGAACCCACCCTATAGGAATTCACTCATGCTGGTCCTGCCGCTCCCACATCACGCTCTCCTCCAATGACCCAGCCATTTAAAAACCTCCCCTCTGCACGGAGGACCAGCTCCCTGCCCTGGGAGTCGCTGCCCTGGGGCCAGCGCTCACTGTGCAGGGGCCTGACCACCTCAGAGAGCGAGGTGGTCTCCTGGCGCAGCTGCCAAGGAATACGCACCACACCCAAGGGACATCTTAACTGGCCTGTGCACATTGGGACTAACAACTAAATGTGCGTAATCCCGGAAAACGGGGGGGCCACCAAGAGCACTGTTGGGACGGCAGACATTTTAATGTGAACCGTGGGATCAGCTAATGCCATTCTCCCCGTGCTGCACTGCCTGATTTGGGTCGCTGTGTCGCAGTAATGCAGGAGAATGTCGGTGTGCTCAGCAGCACCGTTAGAGGTGAGGTGCACGACCCAGTGAATCTAATCTACAACGCTGGAGTGGGGGACATGCGCGCGCGTGCGCGCACACACGCTGCATTCCAAAGTGGTAAAAAGCAAACTGCTGGTGAATCTGGGCAAATGGTATATGGGGCCTCACTGTACTATTCTTACAACTTTTCTCTAAACTGGGGATTATATCAAAATTAAAAAGTACCCAGCCCTCCCCCGCCAAGAGGCTGAACAGAAAACCTCCTGTGGCTTCCAGTGATGCTCCGAGCCGCAGCTGGCACCACAGTGGTCCCCCTGACCACAGCGCGCAGTGGCCCAGCTCCTCCCTGGCCCGCAGGCTCCTTTCCTGCTTCCCCACCCACCCCCTGGCCATGTCGGTGACGTCCGTCTCTGCCACCATCGTCACCCCTAGTGGGCAGGATGTCGGTGTGGCCAAATGTCTCTGCCCCTGCCGCGGCAGCCGGAGATCGGCCATGGTGTGCAGGGACGCTGAATAGGGCTGACACACAGGGCGAAGGGCGCATCAAGCCACCTTGCAGGCTGCAAACTAGAAGGCGGAAAAAGCGGCCCCTGAGCGGGTAGAAAATGCGGGAGCAGCAAGGCAGGCGGCGCCAGAGCAGAGTGCGCCTGGGGAGGGGTCGCATTTTTATTAACAATTGCACTCACCAAATAAGCGTTCTGCGCGCCGACCTCTCCCACCCTGGCCTTCTTCCGGCAGATTCGGGATGCGGCATCAGTGTTCACGGTCTCCTTCGACTGGGGGACGGGAAGGGCTCGGTCCCGGGACAGACTTAGCAGAGAGAGTGATATGTGAGGCCAACGACGACCCCGAAGAGATCCGGGAGCCAGGGCTGGACCGGGTCAAAGACGGGAACTGAGAGTCAGGGTGGGACGGGGCCAAGGATGAGACCCGGGAGACAGGGCGGGATGGGGCCAAGGACTGGACCCTGGAGCCCGTTTGTAACAGGTCCTGGAATGAGATCCGTGAACCTGTCTTCAAAGAGGACAGCGATGGGACCTTGGAGCCCACACGCAACGGGATTAATGGCGGGATCCCGGAGAACTCTCTCAAAGAGACCTGAGACGGGTTCCGGGAAGCTGTGGGAGACGGGCCTATGGGGGAGGCAAAGGACCCTGGGTGAGAGGTGGGAGGCGGCGGCTGCCACAGCGCCGGGCCCCTGGCTCCCCGGAGCAGCCAGTCATGCACGTGCGCCAGGTGCCATGTGTCCTGGTGCTCCCGCCGCAGCTGTTCACGCTGCTCCAGTAGCCGGTGCCGCCTGTTATGCAGCAGCTGGGCGCGGTGGAGCAGCCGCAACAGCTCCTCCCGCAGCCTTTCGTTGTCTGCCTTGATGGCTTGCGTGTGCGTGATGAGCGCCCGCGCCGCCTCCCGCTCTGCGCGCCGCGCCAGGGACTGCACGCGCTGGCGCGCCTCGCGCTCGAAGGCCGCCTTGTCTTCCAGGAAGCGCCTCTTCACGCGGTGAAGTTGCTGCGTATGCTCCACGCTCATGTGTAGCAGCTCGCGCTCCAGCGTCCGGATCCGGGCCAGCTGCTCCAGCTGCAGCTCCTGCGGTGGTGGCGCGGATCAGAGCCCGGCTGCGGCACGCACCTAGCCTGCCCGGCCCCCGCCTGGCCCGCCCATAGGCGCTCGCGCGCACTGGCCTTGTAGGGCTGCAGCTCCTGCACCAGCCGCTCCATCTGCGCCGCACGCGCCTCCATCTCCAGCAGCTGCTCGCGAACCCCGTCCTCGCGCCCGTGGTAGAGCGACTCCAGATCCGCCCGCTGCCAGTGGATCTGCGTCAGGTCCACGCGGTTCTGGTCGTCAAGTCGGATTATGGCATTGGCGCAGCGATGCGCGCGCGCGCTCACGTAGCTGGCGTAGAGCCGGTTTTCCTCGCGCAGGCGCAGCGCCTCGCAGTCCAGGAAGGCGTTCTCCCGCTGTACCAGGTCTACGCGCTCCTCGCAGGCGTCCAGCTGCTCCGAGAGCAGCTTGTACTCGCGCTGCAGGTACTGCACACGCTCTGACAGCTGCGGCTCCACGACCTCCTCTGCGGCACCCGGCCGGCTCGCCCCCCTCTGCCCGCGCTTCTTCTTGGGCGCCATGGGTCCCGTCCTGGAGCACGGGGACGCGTAAGGGCACGGTCCCCAGCCCGCTCCTCCACCACAGCCCTTCCCCTCCCCAGCCTGAATATTCTAGCAGAGAGTGTGAGGAGTTTCGGGGAGGCAGATCGGGCGTATGGGATTAATCAGGAGTCAGGGCACCGTGGCCAACCTTCAGTCATGGGCTTCCTTCGGGATCTTGGCCGTCCGTCGGAGTGGGTCTGCCTTGAGTAATACTGGCGTTCAGCCCATACAGTCTCCATGGAGACAGAACTTAGTTGCCTTTCCCTACTATCACACCGTTGCTTGGGCAACAGCCCTATTCCCCTACCTCCAGTCCCCCCCCCCCCCCCCCCCCCCCCCCCCCCCCCCCCCCCCCCCCCCCCCGCCACTCTCTCACTCAAAGTCAGTGCCTGATAACTGCTTGTGCGCCCTGCAGTGGTCAGACCCAGACAGAGAGGACTTCCACTTCCAGAGGACGCCGTTGGACTTGCTTCCGAATCCAACAGACTAAGCAGCAGTCTGAGTAGTCCTCGTTTTCCACGTGCCAGACTTGATTTCACAGGTTGATTTCAGAGCCGTGTAACTCACTCATATAACACCTACACGAAAGTTGTGGCAAACCCTCTTAAAATTAAAAACACAGTTGAGACATTTTCTTCCTTGTAAAAAATGTATTTTTTTATCCTCACCCAAGGACCTTTTTTTTTTTTCATTGCTTTGAGAGAGAGAGGAAGGAAGAGAGGAAGAAAGAGAAGCAGCGAGCAGTTCCCTCGTGTACACGCTCTGACTGGGGATTGAACCCACAGCTTTGGTGTACCCCCTGACTGGGACCCAAACCCGACTGGGACTCAAATCCTGACTGGGACTCAAACCCGAGAACTTTTGGTTACAGGATGAAACCCCAACCGACTGAACCACACCAACCAAGACAAAAAATGTATTTTATAAATAAAAACAAAATGACATAAGCTTCACCACAATGCAGAATCTCTGTTTTAACATTAAAATATTAAAGACACGTTGCCTATAGCCCCAGCTGGTGTAGCTCAGTGGATTGAGCATGAGCCTGGGAACCAAAGGGTCGCCCTTTCAATTCCCCAGTCAGGGCACGTGCCTGGGTTGTGGGCCAGGTCCCCAGTAGGGGGCGCGCGAGAGGCAATCACACACTGATGTTTCTCTCCCTTTCTCCCTCCCTTCCCCTCTGTCTAAAAAATCAAAGAAAAAAGAAACGTTCATAAACTACGTTGGTCTTAAATAATAAGGGTTTTTAATATGACATTGGTGCCTGACAGAAAACTTACAAAACGCCGAGTATAATCAGGGAAAAACAAAAACAATACCTGTGAGTGGGGGCCTCAAGGAGACCACTCGGTATGCTTTCCCCTAGCCACCCTCCAGGGCCTGCTATTTGCATACCTGGGTCTCTGCCTTCCGGGGCAGCGCCTGCACCCTACGTCTCCCTACCCTGAGGGCCTGCTGGGGCCACTGTCCCTACTGGGCAGATTGCGAAACTGAGGCTGCGGAAGGTGGAGGCCTAGTCCCCTGGCCGGGCTGGTTCTTCGCAGCCTGACCCTATGCCTCGCAGGCCGCACTGCCCCTGCCCTCTCTGCGCCGCACATATCTGTCACGGGGGTCTGGCTTGACCTTGGCCTTTTAATTTCTGTTGCTAGGCCAGGGACTCGGTGGGCTGAGTTTTTAAGTCCTCCCAGCCTCCTGCATTTCTCGGTGATTTGGCCTGGCTTTAAAGTTCATAGACGCCCCCTCCCAGGAGTCCCCCTCACGTCCAGTGAGCATTTTGTTCTCTTCTCTCTCCAGTTTCCTCCGGACTTGCTTCTCCCCAGTGCTGAAATTACCAGTTATGCGATCTCGGTGGAATAGTTTGGGGAGATTCATGAAAGCTCCGCCCCCAGCCCTGGTCCTGCTCCCACATCTAAGCCACGCCCCATCGTGGCCCCAGCCCTCCAAGTTCCACCCCAGCCCTGGCCCTGCCCCAAGCCCAGGTCTGGCCTCCACCACCTTCAAGCTACACACCCTGGCTCAGCTCTCTCCCCCCATTGGCCCCGTCCCCATTGGCCTCTCCCTCACCAGTCCCCAACTCCGCAAGCGTCTCTCCTGGCCGCCTGGTGCTGGGCTTCGCCTCTGACCCACCGCGATTAGGGGCAAGAAGGAAACTTGTCTCCTCCGCCTCCTCCGGCTCTCTCTGCGCTGCAAGCTTCGGGGAGACTGGGTGATTCCACGTGCAACCCCTCTCGGGAAGAGAAGGGTGCCGAGCCACGAGACGGGATGAGACATTCTCCCGGGACCCCCCGGGGGTCTTAATCTCAGTGTGTTGGAGAAAGGGTGTCTCTGGTGTGCACCAGGTCCCACCGCCGCCCAAGGGAGACAAAACTCACCTCCAAGGGTCTAGACTCAAAGCCAGGCGTTACCTGTGATGTTTCTCCCCATCCTCAGAGTCCCCACCCCCACCCCCTTCCGTGAAATAGGCGGTGGTCTTTGTCCTTCCAGGGACCAAGCCTACATACCCCTCAGACTCAGGCTGGGGAGGGTCTGGGGTGTCACTCACCTCTTGACCGGGTCACTGAGCTGTCAAGGTCCTGGGAAGAAGGGGTACCAACGGTCTGCTCAGCTTCCTCCAAGGCTGCCCCTTTCGCACCCCATACCATGGACAGGTCCCTTCCCCACAGCGCCGCCTGCTGGCTCTCTGTCCTGGACCCGAGGCCGCAGCAGAAGTTCCCTTCTGCCTGTTCCTGGCGTGCTGCTCACAACACCCCTCTGGCCACTCAGCTGGCCACGCTGGCCCAGGGCCCACTCCAGCCTTGGACGCCCTCCCTGCTCAGCTGCTGAGAGTTGGGTGGGCTTCCCCTCCTCAGGAGCAACCCCCGGGGCTGGGCAGCGTGCCCGGTCCTGCGTGGGCGCTTCCAGAGCCTCTGCTCCCACTTCCAGACGGAGAAACTGACACACAGAGTGACTTGTCCAAGGGCTTCTGAAAGCACTGGGGCTGTGACTTGGACCTTGGTGGGCTCTTGCCACTGTCTGCACTGCCCCTGGCCACACCCTGCGCCCTTAGACAGGGGCAGAGCCAGCCACCTTCCTTGGACCTGCAGCCCGAAGCCAGCATGCGACCCGTGTCCACGACCCGTACACCTGCCCAGGCCAAACAGGCCTGTGGCACTGGGGTGGGTTCCGGTGATGCCAGAGACCCCAACCCTGGAGCTCAGCCCTGGGAACCTGAGATGCACAGGGGTGCTCAGATGAAGGGACCCTGGGGACCTGGCAGTTGGGATACCCCAGCCCCATCCCAGCGCCTTGTCCTTTGATTGGAAGCGCGGCACTGATGGCGGTCCTCAGGGCCGGGGGACAATGAGCAGGCCGTGGGCGAGGTCTAGGAGAGCCCGTTTGTCCCATGTGTCTCTGGCTGGCACGAAGCCCTGGAGACCTGAGGCCTGGCTGTCCTCTGGTGGGACATGAGTCTGTCCCCTATATCTCTATGTCCCAGGTTATGTGCTGCCTGTGGGCCTGTCCTCCCCTCCCCCCACTGCTGCCATCTCAGCTGGCTCTCGGCTGGGCATTGAGGGCAGGGCCCTTCCCCAAGCGGCCTCCCTCCGTAGCCAGGTACCTTGGAACCAGTGCCAGACCCATACCAGGCGCACGGTCAGCCCCGGGGAGGCCCAGACCCAGGCCACGATGCGCAACGGCTTCCACAGCCACAGTTGCCCCTGTAGGAAGCGCTCCGCGCCACCCCGCCCGCCACACACAGCGCAGTGCGAGCCACACTGCAATGCTACCCACTTTCCAGGAGCAAAACCAGGCTGTAGCCCGGGAGACCCTGGGGCATGTGCATGGAGCACAGGGGAGCCGGCAGGGCCCCGCGGTGATGCCGCTGTGGCAACCCCGGGCTCTGACCTGCTCAGGGTCTGTGGCCCACAGCTTCAAGAGGCCTGTGGGAGGCTGGGGCCTATGCGCTTGGCTCCTTAGTCCTCCCTGAGGGCCAGGCCCATAGAGCCAGGGCGTCGGGTGCCGTCCAGGGCAGCCTGCACACCTCCTCCTAAGGGTCCCCTACCTGTTTGTGAGGAAGAAGAGGACAAATAGAAGAACCCAGAACCCTGCACAATCCCCGATAACGAAGCCCACACCCACCTCTGCAGGCGGGCTCAGAGGTGCCCCGAGGCATGGCCGTCAGGGGGCGGCCGGCCAGACACGCCTCTTTGGCACCCGCGTTTCGGAGTCCGCAGCATGATCTCAGACGCCGCCGCGAACATCAGCTAGCCCTCCCGGGAGGGGTCCGGGGAGGGGCCCGGGGCGGCCTGGGTGTCTGAGTCCACAGCCCGCGCGGGAGCAGGACAAAGCAGAGGACAACCGGGTGCTGGAGGAGCAATCCAGTTCACCCAGCAGGGCTGGGGAGGCCGCGGGTGGGGCAGGAAGGGCGCGGCTTCGACTGTAACGCAGGTGGGGAAACAGCTGCGATATCTACTCAGACTTTGACACTGAAGGGCAGGGCAGGGGAGGGGCCCTCACCCAAGGACTGTGACACACGGGAGGGTGGCGCCCAGGTACTTGGACTGTGACAGTCTACAGCCTGGGAGGTGGGGGCAGGGGACCTTCTGAGGCTGGTCTCCTAGGTTACAAAGAGGCTGGTGACAGTCGAAGCTGAAGGTTCCCACCAGATTGTTTCAACCTGCCACCACCTGCCCCAGTGACTCCGGGCCTTCTGGACCCAGCCTCCCCATACTGCCCATGGTTCAGCCCAGAATTAAATATTCAGCCCAGCCCGGGCCTGGCAGCTCAGCTGATGAGAGCATTGTCTCCATACACCAAGGCTGCAGGCTCCATCCCGGGTCAGCGCATGTACAAGAATCAATCCGTGAATGCACAGATACGTGGAACAACAAATCGATCTCTCTCTAATTAATAATAAATCAATAAATAAATACATGGTCCATTTTTTATCTACCACATAATACGTACCCCAAGTTGGTAATGCACTCACCCAAAACGAAGGCAAGGTTGCCGGTGCGTATGACCAAATCTACTCTTCACCAACAATTGATGAGAAAATAAAACCTTTTCCACAAGATTGATACCTGCAAGGATATTTGAACGAGGGAAAGCGGCACTTGGTAGAAATAATGGTCCCAAGAAAAAACACATAATAGCAGATTTTAAAACAACTAATGGCCCTGGCCAGGTGGCTCGTTTCGTTGGCGCGTCATCCCGTACACCAAAAAAGGCTGCAAGTTCTGTTCCTAGTCGGGGCACATCCATAGGTTGTGGGTTCCGTCCCCGGTCAGAACACGTACAGGAGTCAACCGATTGATGTTTCTCTCTTGCATCGATGTTTCTCTCTCTTCCCCACCTGCCCCCACACTTCCTCTCAAAAAATAAATAAAAATAAAAATAAAAAATAATACAACTAATGGATGAGTCAAATGTTCACTAAAAATTGATTTGAGCCCTGGACGGTGTGGTTCAGTGGATTGAGCACCGGCCTGCGAACCAAAGGGTTGCAGGTTCAATTCCCAGTCAGGGCACAAGCCTGGGTTGCGGGCTAGGTCCCCAGTAGGGGGCGCACAAGAGACAACCACATGATATTTGTCTCCTTCTCTTTCTCCCTCCCTTCCCCCTTCTAAAAATAAATCT
Source organism: Mormoops blainvillei (assembly GCA_004026545.1). NCBI lineage: Eukaryota > Metazoa > Chordata > Mammalia > Chiroptera > Mormoopidae > Mormoops > Mormoops blainvillei. The sequence goes on from PVJD01002869.1 coordinate 103,755, forward strand.
TTTTAAAATTTGATTTGATAATTCACTGATGTTGGAATAATTCTGTTTATTGGCCACATTCTCAGTGGCACAATGACAGAGTCAAGACCTCCTCTGGCTTGGGGTTCATGGGGGAAGGTGAGGAAAGGAGGGGCTGGGGTGGGCTCTGATCACAGCCCCAGCCCCACTCCTGGCCTTGGAGCCTCCTTAAGTGAGCCGGCTCTCGTTCCTTCCAGCCCGCCCAGGTGGTTGCCAGCCCCCCTCCACTTGCAGCGATGTGCCTTTCACTCCGCTCTTTGTTCTCGCATCACGTAGCTTTGTCGTTCACATTTATGTTTGGGGAACACTCCCACTCATTTGGTGAGTTTGCCATTTCATCTAGGTTGCCGAATGTGTTAGTGTGCGGTTGTTAATAATAAACGCTCATTATCTTTTCCATGTTCAAAGGGTTTAGTAGGAACATGCTGTCTCTCGTTTCATTTTAATCAGTCCGGCTACATTTTATTCCGCTTATTCAATGAACTGGGTTTTTGTTGGTTTTCTCTCTCGCTTGTCCACTTTCCATTTCAGTGATTCCTATTTTTGTCTTTATCTTTTCATTCTTTTTACCTACTTTGGGTTTAATTTTCTCTTCATTCCCTAGCTTCTTAAGGTGGGAACTCGTGCTCTTCTGACGTAAGCATTTAGAACTATAAATTTCCCTCTAGGTTACCTGGGCCGCATCCCCCAAATCCCCAGGTTGTATTGTTTTCATGATCTTTCTGTTCAAAATAGTTTTAAATTTCCTTCATCACTTCTTTGACACAGTTTATTTAGAAGTGTGTTGTCTAACCTCCAAATCTTTTGGGGGGATGGTTTCCAAATATTTTTGTTATTTCTAATTTAATTCTGTGGGATCGGAGAGCATAATTTGTGTGATTTCAATCCTTTTAAATTTGATCTTTGGTTTATGGTACTTAGAATATGGCTTTACCTGGTATTTCATTCAATTTTAAAAGAATGTGTATTTTTTTGTTGTTGGGCGGGCTGTTCTGTAAGTGTCAACTAAGTTAAGCTGGACAGTGATGTTCACGTCTACTACATCTTTATTTTCTAGTTTTGTGTTGTACTAAGTATTGAAAGTGTTAAAATCTCCAACTGATTTATTTCTTTTTTCAGTTCTGTCCGGGTTTGCTTTATATATTTTGAGACTTTGTTATTAGCTGCATACATTGGCAGGATTACAGCATCGGCTCCCACTTCCTCCCCTGGCCAAGCCCCTCACCTACTTTCTTGTCAGCGGGTCTGAAAGGACTGGCTGACAGACTCCCGACCTCCAGCTTTGCTCTCCCGGCCACGAGGAATCGCCCCAGGCTTCGCGCGGCGCCCCAGCACCTGCTCAATCCCGTCACTCGTCCTGCGTGCGGATGGCGCGGTCCCGACCCCAGACAGTTCTGCAGTGGAGGGGCTGCCTGCGAATGACCCCCTAACCATCAGCATCGCCTTCCCAGAGCCCGGAGGAAGTGAGGCGGAGCGGGGAAGAGCGTCCCAGGCCCGGGCACCGCCCATGCCAAGGCCCGGAGCTGGCAGAGAGGGACCCGGAGGACGCGGGGAGTCCTTGGGGCGGAGGGCAGAAAAGAACACCTCCGGGCGCCCGGATTTGGGGCCGTGCCGAGGAGAGGGGCTTCTTGGAGGCCCTGGACTGGGCGGGGCTTGGGCTTCAGGCCACGCCCCCGGCCCAGTGCCTGCGCCAGGGAGGTGCCGCCTCTGGTTCCCAAGGCAACCGGGTTCAACAGCTCCAGCCCCGCCAGGGTGTGCAGGCCTCCTGGCGCCCACCCGGCCGGCATGCACGCCGCCGAAGTGGATCCTCACGTAGCCCAGCGATACCTGCTGAAGCGGCGGCTCGGGAAGGGGGTGAGCCCGGGAAAGCAGCCGGGCGTCCGTGGGACCAGGCCAGCCCCGGGTCTGTTTCCTCCGACTCCACGGGGCTCCTAGGCTCGCGTCTTGCCTCCTCCACCGACTCGGGGTGTGGCCTTGCTCAAGTCCCCGAGCCCCTCGGTGCCTCACTTTCCTGTAACAATGCCCGAGCAGTGCCTGCTCCCAGGAAGCTTGTCAGGGACCCGGCTCTGGAAGGCGGGGGCCAGCCAGGGCCCCCAGTGGTCTCAGGTCATGATCCTTAGCTGCACCCAGCCGCTGTCCTCACCGTACCCGAGCGGCGTCTCCCGGTGCCCACAAGGCGCGCCCGGGGACCGGACCCACCTGCTCCCATCGCTGGGGGGCGGGGGCAGGAAGGCCCGAGCTGGTGAATGCCGGGGCCATAGTGTGGGAGCCGGGAGCGCATGGGAGTCCCTGTGAATTTGTGATTGTGAATGAGCAGGTGGTATCGTGTGTGAGTGTGTATGTGAAGCTATGTGACTGTGTGTGGGGGGTGCTAGTGGGGGAGGGGACAAGGCGGAGCAAACAGTGCGCCCAGCAAGTGCAGAAGCCCTGAGCCCGGGCCCTGCGTGGCCTCGGGAGGAACAGCGGAGCTTAGAAGACTGGATATAAGCTACTGGGGGATGGGTCGATCACGCGGGGCTTTGGGGACTTGGGCTTCTACTTTTAGCGACACAGAGAGCAGTAGGTAGCAGCCACTGGTGACACTTTACAAGGCTCACCCTGCCCACTGTTGAGGATGGAGGTGGGGGGCAAGAGAGGTTAGTAGAGACGTTAGTCTCCACTAACGAGTCGAGACATGCCGGTGGCTCAGCCTGGGGTGCAGGCAGCAGAGATGGTAGAAACGGTCGGGTTCTGATGAATTCTGAAGAAGGAGCCCATAGGATTTGCTAACAAATTGCTAACAGGCTGGATGGAGTAGGCGAGAGAGGGGTTGGGGGGCCTGGAGAAGGCCTCCATCTCCCCTTGCTGCCGACCACCTCCTCCAAGAGACACTGGGCTCCCAGGCAGCCTGCAGGGACCTCGCCCAGAACCACAGCCTCAGCACACTCCCACGCGTCCCAGCAGCCCGAGTGGGAAGGAGGAGCCTGCCGCAGGGCAGCCAAGTGGGGGCGCCGGTGAGGTGGGAGGCTGACCTCTCCCTCCCCAGGCCTACGGAATTGTGTGGAAGGCGGTGGATCGGAGGACTGGCGAGGTCGTGGCCATCAAGAAAATCTTTGAGGCCTTTAGGGATAAGACAGATGCTCAGGTAATCAAGGTAGGCCGCGCGGGACAGGGTGAGGGCGGAGCTGAGGGCTCACGCCCGCTGCCTAGGTGCCCGGGAGCTCAATCACAGCGGGAGTCTGGCACCGCGTTGAGGAGCAGTGCCCTCGGTCCAGTGGGTGTGTGGGTGAAGAGCGCCAGCCACGTTGGGTCCTCCTGTTTCCGCACACACTCGTGATTTTGTCTCATTCCAGAGAACGTTCCGGGAAATCATGCTGCTGCAGGTGAGTGGCCAAGGTGTCTGCCTACTTCCGCAGCTGCAGTCTCCCCAGACAGGGGGAAGCCCGGCCCCTCCGCCCCAGAGCACCGCCTCCGGCTTCCTCCCCAGGAATTCAGGGACCATCCAAACATCATCAGGCTCCTGGATGTGATCCGGGCAGAGAATGACAGGGACATATACCTGGTGTTTGAGTCTATGGGTGAGTGAGGTCTCGTTAGCCCCAAGCCTCCCCCCATCCTAGCCTGGCTCCCTCCGTATGTCCCTCTGCTGCCCAGGTTCCCGCAGTGGCCAGCACCCTCACCTTGGACAGGGCCCCTGTGCCCAGGGACAAACAGCTGGCAAGTGTCAGCCCCTGGGTGACCTTGGCAGTAGCCACCATGACTCCATCCATCCGCACGAGGTCCCTGCTTTGTCCACTGTTCACAGCTGCATTTTCCTTCTACTCATTTTATAAGACAAGGGGATGAAATAAAGTCTTAAAAATAATCCCACAGCCCTGGCCGGTGTGGCTTGGTTGGAGAGTTGTCCCACAGCCAAAGGCTGCAGGTTCGATTCCCAGTCAGGGTGCGTTCGGGGGGCAACAGATTGATGTTTCTCACATCAACGTTTCTCTCCCTTCCTCTCTCAAAAAAGCAATGAAAAAATGTCCTCGGGCGAGGATAATAAAAACAAACAAACAAACAAACAAACCCCATATTTCTTTCTTGCTGTACCAAAAAAGACAGTGAGCAGGCCCCAGATGCCTGTGGGGACTGCTGGGCAGTGTGTTCCCCCAGGACATGGCCCTGAGGGTGGCCCGTGGGACCTGGGGACTGCAGGCAGTGGGTAGGCAGAGGCACTCCTGTCTGCCAGGGTTCAAAGTGGGACAGACCTGCCTGGTCCCCCACAAAGGTCCCCGGGGTTAACCCAGCCCACACTTACTGACTTGCATGGCCCCCCAGACACAGACCTGAATGCCATCATCTGCAAGGGCGGGCTGCTGCAGGACATCCACAAACGCTACATCTTCTACCAGCTGCTGCGGGCCACCAAGTTCATCCACTCGGGAGGCGTCATCCACCGGGACCAGAAGGTGCGGCGTGTGCGCTGTCTGCGGCCCCCGCCCCGGCCCCCGCTGCCCTGGATCATCAGCCCGACGCCCCTTCCTCTCCCCCAGCCATCCAACGTTCTCCTCGACGCCAGCTGCCTGGTGAAGCTCTGTGACTTTGGCCTTGCCCGCTCCCTGAGCGGCCTCCCTGAGGGGCCCGAGGGCCAGGCCCTGACAGAGTATGTGGCCACACGCTGGTATCGGGCTCCAGAGGTGCTGCTTTCCTCGAGCTGGTAACAGTGACACCAACCTATTCTGTCGCCCCCTCCCCCTGGAGAAACCCCCACCCCCCGCCCCCGTGCTCTCTTGCCCAGCCAGGCCCCTGGGCCTTCCTGCGCCTCCACACCGTCCCTTTGCGGCACCGTGAACCCCATCTCCTTGAACGTCCCTCTTCCCACCCCATCTCTGCCCCAGGTACACCCCCGGGGTGGACATGTGGAGCCTGGGCTGCATCCTGGGGGAGATGCTGCGGGGGCGGCCCCTGTTCCCTGGCACGTCCACTCTCCACCAGCTGGAGCTCATCCTCCAGACCGTCCCGCCACCGTCTGAGGGCGGTGAGTGTGTGTGTGGGTCCCCTGGGCAGGAGCAGGGGGCTGTGGGGATGTAGCACACGCGACAGACCGGGACCAGTAGGGAGGCCGATGGGGAGGACCCAGAAGTCTCAGGGGCCAGAAAAGTCTGGGCCCAGGGAGGAGCGGCTGGGGGTTTCAGGAAGCAACTCGACAGTCTGCCAGGCAGGCGGGGCCCATGGGGTCCACGAGGGCCCAGCCAGGGCAGGACAGGAGCCCTAGCCCTCTGAGCAGTGGCAGGGGCAGGACCCCTAGGGTGCTGGGAGCTGGGGAGGGGAGGCTAGGGGAAGAGGTGGAAGAAAGCCACAGTGGGCACATGGTGGGGGGGGGGGACCCTTCCTCTTCCCTGAGGGAGGGGGTGAAGCAAGAGAGTGTGAAGGACCCGGTGGGGGAACCCCCCTCTCTCCCCAAGTCTCCACATTTCTGGGTGGAGAGGGCACGGGGCTGCTCCACAGAGGGAGGCACGCGAGCACGGCCACGTGTTGAAAGTGTAAAGGGTGCGAGGGCAGGCACTGGGGGGCGTGCACACGTTCAGATAGGTCGCTCCAGGGGACAGAAGGGACGGCTGGACCCAGGTCTCCCTGAGCTGCCTTGCCCGACCACACCCCCATCTGCCGCCTACCCCGCAGACCTCCTGGCTCTTGGCTCAGGCTACAGCGCCTCAATTCTGCATCCCCGGGACGCCCGGTGAGTGCAGGTGCTTGGGAGCTGGGCCCCAGCACCCTTCCTGTATCCTTGCTAACTCGCCCCGACCCCCACCCAGCACCCGTTGGTCATGCCAAAAAGAGGCCCCCATGCCCTGGCTGGTGTGGCGCAGAAAGGTCACGGGTTGGATTCCGGTAGGGGCACTTGCCTCAGTTGCTGGTCGGGATCTCAGTTGGGGGCATGCGAGAGGAACCGGTCCGTCTTTCTCTCGCTCTCTTTCTCCTTCCTTGCCCCTCTCTCTACAAATAAATAAATAAATAAATAATACATATTTTTAAGGGAGGCCCCGTGCGGGCCTAGCTCAGGGTAGGAGCTTGCGGGAGCTGCTTTGAGCGGGCGGCGGGAGGCAGGAGGGGACCTGGCGACCCTCCCAGGCTGCCTGCGGGGCGGCGCGAGTGTCGAGGGGGCAGCGAGTCAGGCGGGGCAGGAAGGCGGCCGAGCTTGGGGTGGACGTGGGAAGGGCGGGACCTGGGGAGGAGACGACCCACGGGCCCCTCAGGCCTCGCCAGCCGCTGGAGGCCCTCCTGCCTGCGGACACGCCCCCGGAGGCCTTGGATCTCCTCAGGCGACTTTTGGTGTTTGCCCCGGACAAGCGGCTGAGCGCGGCACAGGCCCTGCAGCACCCCTACGTGCGGAGGTAGGGGCGGGAGAGCGCCCGCTGCCGGCCTGGGCTCCTGGGAGAGGCCCGCTTGCCCTCACCCGCCTTCTGGGCTCCCCGCAGGTTCCACTGCCCAGCCCGGGAGCGGTCGCTGGAGGCGCACGTTCGGCTCCCAGTGCCGGAAGGAGCCCCGCTCACGGCCGCCGAGTACCGCAGCCGCCTCTACCAGGTGCTCCGCGCTGACCCCGGCGTCCCCCGTCCTCACGCCCCCAAGGTCTCTCGCTGCCTAAGCGACTCCTGTGCTCTCGTGCCCAAGCCACGCCGCGCTGAGCACCTCCCCCCCTCCGGCAGACGATCCGGGAGCGCAGGGGCAACAGCCGCGACCCGAGAGAGCAAGGCCTGGGGGGCACACCCCCGGGGACGGAGCCCAGCGCGCGGCGGCCCGAGGCATGCGCCAGCAAACCCAGCGCCGTCCCCCGGCCGCGCGCCGGCGGGCCCGTGCAGGACCCCGGACACAGGCCTCGGAGCAGACCTGGTCCCGACACGGCGCACGGTGTGTGACCTGAGCAGCCGGCCCCTGCGGTGTGGGACCACCCACCGTCCCCGGCCCAGGCTCCTGACCCGGGACTGGTCTTCCGACCCCACAGACGACCCCTGCGGAGCCAAGAACGTTCCCAGGCAGAACTCGGCTCCTCTGCTTCAGCCTTCGCCCCCAGCAGGTCCGGGGAGAGGGGAAAGGCCCCCCGGAGCAACAGGGGAGCCCCCCTCGGCACCCTCGTGGGTAGGTCCTAAGAGGGTGGGGACCGGAGGCCCCCTCCACAGCACCTTTCCCAGGGCCCACGGCACCCCGGGCCAGCAGTGACCCTCGGACGCCGTGCTCCCCAGGTGAAGTTCCCCGCGCAGAGGTCGGCGCCCTCCCTGACATCGCAGGCCGCTGCCCAGGTGGCCATCCAGGCCCTGATCCGGAAGGACCGGGACCAGGGCCGCGGGGTGAAGCCGGCTGGCTCGCAGCGGGTGAGCCCGCCCCGCCCCCGCCCTCGGGCTGCTCCCCTCGGCCCCGTGCTGCACTCTGACAAGCACCCCCAACTGTGTGCAGGTCTCGCTCCCGCGCCCAGGGGAAGCCCGGCTCGAGCCCCGGCCCGGTCGGCGGATGTTCAGAGCCTCGGCTTCGCAAGGGGTCCAGGGGGCCGCGAGGGCTGCGCTCGGGGGCTACTCGCAAGCCTACGGTACCATTTGCCACTCGGCGCTGGGCCGACCGCCCCTGCTCCCAGGAGCCCGCGCGTGAGCCGTCATGGCCGCCTGCTCCCCTGCCTCGCAGGGCTCCTGCGCCCGCAGCTCAGCCCCGCGGCCTAGGACTTGCCCCTGCCGCTCCCCAGTCCGCGGATTTATTCCCCAAGCACCGACGCTCTGCACGCCCCCACTCTGCTTGGCCACACTGGGGTCCCTGGAAGTTAGTGCAGTCCTTTCCAGGTAAGATGAGGTTCCCACTCCGACTCCAGTGACCTCCTCCAATGCAGTCTTGTCCGTCCCCAGCCTGCCTCCGTCTTTCATCTTTAGAAGGCACTCCCCGAGGTCACACCTTTCCCGGAGCCCATCCCCTTCTGAGGACCCCTGTGCTCTTACCCCGCGTCTCCCTCTAGACTCACAGCACCCAGGGTGCCCCGGTGCTGGTGCATAAGGCTAGAGGTTGCAATGTATAGTTGGGTGATTATATGTATTTGGGAACGTGTTGGAATATTTTCTTGTGTTTTATTAACACCAAAATGTTCAGAATCACATTTGAGGAGTTGTGTTATTCAGCAAGACACGGGGACACAGACAGGGCTCCAAGGGCCCCCCAGCCACTGGTCTCTGGTGGCCAGAAGGGTCCACTTCGCTCATGGGCCCTCACTACACACCAGGCCGCATGGGAGTATTTGTGAGCGAGGTCCAGCTTGTTAGGCTCTCCACGACCTTTGCCACCTGGACAAAAGTCCCCACTGTCGCCCCTACCTGGAGGGTGGCTTCGGTAGCCAGACTGTGAGCTGTCAGGGTACAAAAGTGCACCCCGAGTCAGAACTGCTGCCTCTGCTCAGTGCCCTTGTTTCTTACATCCTTCTCCATGGACTGATTGGGGTTCTTACAATTAAAATTTAAAAAGCTTTTTAAAAAAATAGAAACACTCACTTCACAATTGTAGCACCTGCAGTGGGGAGACTTTCTATGCATTTGGTGCCAAAATGTGTCATTTCAAATCAAAATTACTCTGATGTTGAGAAAGATACAAGAAAAGTAAAGTGAGGGATATTGGTCAGAGTCCGCAGGCTGGTGACAAAGAGGGTGGGGACAGAGTGGAGCTGGGCACCTGCAGGGCAGGGACTGCACCCAGCGCACAGGGCACCAGGACCCCTCACACTTGGGGCTCAGGTGCCACCAGACCAAGTCCTCTGCCTTCACCTCACTTGTTTGGGTACAAGCACTCCACACCCAGCCCCTTTCTGGCTGTCAGGGTGTACAGGGACCCTTTGCGAGGCTGGAGACACACAGCAGCCACTACTGAAGCCTGGGGCTGTCACTCCCAGCCAAGAGCCTTTCTGGAAGAGTGGTCAGGTCTGCGTCAGGTCCTTCCTGGGGACAGGGCAGCCCTTCTAGGGTCCTCTGCCTCCCCACTAGCTGCTTGCAGCCAGCCCAGCCTCCCCACAGCCAAAGGATGGGCCACCAAAGGGTCAGGAGGCAGATGGACGGGAGGAAGTCAGCCCCCAGCTGCCCAGGATGGGGATGGAGACAGTGGGCCCTGAGGAGGTGGGAGGCCCAGCGAGTATGGAGCTGCCAGCAGACAGGAGAGCGACCCTGAGACACAGAAGCCCTGAGACACAAGGCCCGGAGAGAGCCGGGGACTAAGGCACAAAGAGGGGCATCCCTGAGGTGAAGGAAGGCCCAAAGGGGACCTGAAACCCAGAGATGCAGGAGCAGATACCTAAGGGGGTGTGCAGGTTAGAGATGGAGGTGCTAAGAGGCCACAGACGGGGGAGTAAGACAGGGCCGGTGAGCCGCTGCGGCCCCAAAAAGGGGAGGCCAGGGGCAAGAGTCGGGGCACCCGCCGGGTGCGCCCCAAGCGCAGTGGCACTCAGCTGGAGTCCAAGTTGCCGAGGCCTGAGGGTCAGTCGCAATGACTCGGCTCCCGGCCTGGGCTGGTGGGCAGGACACTCACTTCTTGCTTTTGAACGTACCCAGGATCTTGGGCATGAACTTGCCCACCTTGCTGTCCCTAGCATCCTCCTCTGCCGGGCTGTCCCCTCCCCCAGGGCCACCGGCCTCTTCCTTCTTGCAGAAGACCTCGAAGCGGCTGTAAACACGCTTCTCTTTGCGCATGCTCTCCATGCGGCGGAGCAGCCGGTCACGCTCCTCCGCACTGGTCGGCAATGTCCGGCTGAGCCGGCCTTGTGCCCCCAGACTGTCGGAGCGGAAAATGGCCGAACACTTGTCCTTGTCGGACATGTCAGGGGCAAGGCCGGCCGCGACTGGTGGGCGGTCTAGCTCGGGGCTGCTGTGGGCTGGGGAGGGGGCGGGTGCCCCGCGGTGCTTCTGGCTGTGGGCGCTGATCTGCTCCAGGATGGCTTTCGTGTCGTCCCGCAAGTTGCTGCTGTACAAGGCGTTGGCCGTGGCTGAGGCCATGCGCGCCCGTGAACCACGCTCCTCCCCAGTGGCGGCCTCCGTGCTGTCACCCCGGCTCAGCGACGGCCGCCGGGGGCTTTCAGGCTGCCCATTCTCCTGCGGCATGGGGAAGCCGCCCTCATCCTCTGTGCGCCGCTCACTCTTGGGGCTCAGCAGCTGCCGGAGACGCAAGGAGCCCTTGCGCAGGACCTCCATGGGGCCAGTGGGCGCTTCCTCCGCGGAGCCCGTTTTTGGAAACTCGCCCGAGAAGGCAGGAGTGAGGCTGCTTCTGCGCTCCGGCACGGGGGGCACTGGACTGCCCCTGCGCTCCGGTACAGGGGGCACCGGACTGCCCTTGCGCTCTGGCAAGGTGGGGACAGGGCTGGCCCTGCGTTCAGGGTAGGATGAGGTGGGGCTCCCCTTCTGCTCAGCAGTAAATCCTGTGGTCGGGCTGCTTCTGTGAGCGGGAAACCCAGACGTGGGGCTTCCCTTCCGCTCAGGGTAGGCTGCGGTGGGGCTCCCTTTTGGCTCCGAGTGGGGTGCTTCCACAGGGGGGCTGTCCCGCCCTTGGGGAGAGGTGGAGAGGCCTTGGGCCCAGAGGGAACGGGAGGGCAGCCTGCTGGTGCCACTGCGGCCCAGCGTGTCGAGCAGCTGGGCAGCGGTGAGTGTGGCGGCGCCGGGTTGCCGCTCGGCCTCCCGGTGCAGCTGCTGTGTGAAAGAGTCACGAAGGTCAAGGAGGCAGCTCTCCAGGCTGCGCCGCTCACTCCCGGCACCCCCAGGCGCTGGCACCTCCTCCCGGCACACCTGGGACACAACAGCCTCGCTGTGGCTGGCAGCAGTGACCGTGGCCCCTGTGGTGCCGAGGTCACGAGCTGGGCCCTTGTACTTCTCCAGGAGCTCGGCAACCTTGGTGGAAGCGGCGGAGCGCAGGGCCTCGCCCCCAGGGCCCAGCGTCTCGCTGACCACCTGCTCCTTGTGCAGCAGCTGCACCTTTTCCCCAGTGGCCGCTGCGGCCCCACCAGTGCCCTCAGCCTGAGACGCAAAGATGAGTGAGGAGCGAAGTCGTGAGCTGCGCTGGATCAGCGGGTTCAAGCGCGAGCGGAAAGAGTCCTGCTTGGCCAGGCCCGCCTCCTCCGCGCCCTCGCGCGCTGAGCCATTGCCTCCCCCGCTGCCGGGACCAGACACTGGGCCCTTGGCCTGGAAGGGCACGGGCACGCGGAAGGCCGAGGGAAGCAGGTCCCCGGCTGCCACCCTGCCCCCGGGGGAAGCCAGCACGTCGTCTTCGTAGGCTTCAGTCTCCATGGGCGCTGGCAGGCCCTCGTTGCCAGCGTCCTCCCCGTGGCAGCCGCTCAGATAGGAGGCAAGGCGCCAGTGCCTTAGCCCCGCTCGCCCCTCCGGCCCGCCTCTGCGCTCAGGCTCTGCCTCCGGCCCAGTCTCTGGGCTCAGCCTTGCTGCTGCCTGGCAGGGGTAGCGCTGACCCAGGTTGGGGCGTGGGGCCCCGCCGAGTTCCAGGCCGCGAGGTCCAAGCCCAAAGGCCGGGTCAGAACCGTGGCGCACCTCGCGTGACTCGCTGGACGGCACGTAGTCCAGCCGCTGGTGTCCATCCAACCCAAGCTCGGGGAAGCGTGGCCCGGCGCCCAAAGCAAGGTCCTCGGGATCTGCAAAGCCCGGGCGGCTGGCGCGGAGCTTCTCGAACAGGCCCTGAGGGCGCATGGGCGCAGACTGTGGGTCCCACTGGTAATGCTGCTGGTAAAGCTGGTCGCGGTGGAAGTGGCTGGTCTGGAAGCGGAAGTCGTCACCATGGCTGAGGAATGTCTGTCGGGACACCTGCCGCGCAGCCGCAAAGTTCTCCACGGCGCCGGCACCGTCAGCGGCTGCATAGCTGTGCCGCTTGAAGGCGTCCAGCTCCAGATGCCGCGCCTGAAAGAAGCCCCGCGGGCCTGCGAGCTCAGCGCCCGGCCCGGCCTCCGCGTCCCACCGTCGCGGCTGTGGCCGCAGTCCTGCATGTGGCTCCAGGGCGCCGCCAGGCATCCGCAGCGGCTCCTCCCGGCGGAAGGCAGACAGGAAGTGGCGGTCAGGGTCTAGGAAGGAGGGAAAGCCCAGGCCCTCTTCCCTGGGCGGTGGGAACAGAAGGTGCGCTCGTTTGGGAAAGGAGAAAGGGGTCGGTGCCCCGGTCACCGGGCCACCCACAAGGGGCCCGGCCCCAGAGTATGGAGCCAGGGCGTAGGTGTCCATGCGGGCCAGCGCCCCAGCTGAGGGCACCAGAGGCTCAGACTGTGCGAAGAGGATGCGGAACTCCTCATCGAAGCTGGAGACCAGTTCGCCCTGGAACACGTGCACCAGGCTGCGATGGATCTTCTCGAAGGACCACATGAAGCTGGAGGTGGGGCGGGGCCAGAGTCAGAGTGAGGGGTAGAGCCCGACCCAGGGGGCGGGGCTGAGCAGCCAATGGCTAGGTGTAGCCAGCAAAGATGCAGACCGGGTAGGGCGGGGGAGGGGAGGGGGCGGGGCCGGGGAGGGCAGGGCTGGGCTCTGGAGAGGAGGCCTTTGGGTGGGGAGGTGCTGGGGCTTCACGCACCTGTAGCTGCCACTCATCACCACAGCACAGTCCACTAGGAGGAACTTCTCCTTTACGTGGCCCTTGAAGGACTTCCCGGTGCGGCAGTAGTAGGTGGGGCCTGCCACAGTGCGCACGCGCAGGAACTGTGGAGAGGGGCATTAGGTGTGTTTGGATCCATCTTCCTCCCTTCCCTGCACCCGCCCCTCCGCGTCACTCACGTCCACGTGGTGCAGGTTGACGCGGCACTTGTCGGCCATGTCTAGAAAGTGCTGCGCATTCATCTCATCCAGGAGAATGTAGACGGGGACGCGGCGCGCGGCGGCCTCCAGCACTTCACTGAGCAGGTCCACGTCGGTGAACATGTCCATCACCACAGCCACCACCTGTGGGGGTCGGGTCAGGGATCGAGGGCAGGAACTGCCGCCCCACCATTCTCTAGCCATAACTCTGAATCACCCACAAACTCTACAAGCTGCCCACGAGCGCACCCCAGGGGAGAGCAGGGCCCCGTCAGGGAACAGGGTCAGAGGAGGGGCGGTTGGAGGATGTTTATGGCTGCTGGCCAGGTGCGTGGCCCACACGGAGCCCTAAACAGGCACAAGGCTGCCCTTCGGCTGGGGTGGGGGCTCACCCCCAGGCAGAGCCCTGGACGGGGCCAAGGCGGGACCACTGAAACCCCTGCAACCCCACCTACCCCCCAGATGTCAGAGCCCCCCGACCCAGAGAGCGGAGGCAGTGGTCTTTAGTGTCTGGACTGCAGCCTTCTACATGGTTAGATAGGTCCCTTTGCTGTTTGCCAACTGCCTGACGGGGGGTGGGGGTGGGGGTGGGGTGGGGTAAGAAGCCCCCAGCTGGGTCAAGAATAGGACCAGAGACGATCATATGAACCATAAATTCTGGGGTGGGGCCCGACCACCCCAGAGCCCCTGAGTGATGACCGTGACCAAAGGCAAGCAAACCTGTGCAGAGAAAGCAGCTTGGGGGCCTGCGATAAGCAGACCCTTGGTGACCCCAGAAGCTGGCCCTGCCCTGGCCCCACCGCCTGCTCCCAGGCCCAGCCCGGGCCATCCCCTGCTGCCCGCTGAGCCCAGGGCAGTGCACCTGCTGTGCAGAGCGGATCATCCTCCGGGCTTCATCCTTGATGCTGGGGCTGTCAGGCGGCGGTGGCTGCACCAGTGTTGTGACCTCGGTGCCCTGGAAGCCGAAGGTCAGGGGCCAGCCCAGGTCGAGCTCGGGCACCGCCTGGTCTGAGTTCACAGGCCAGTAGGTGCCCGAAGAGCCGTCCATGTCCACGCTGGGGGGGCCGCCTTCCGGAGGCTCGTGGGAGACATGCTGTGGGGGTCGCAGATGGCGGGTCACATGGTCCAGTTCCTCAGGGCACAGGAAGTCGGGTGCCCCCTCAGACGTCAGGAAATGGCTGTAGGCCTCTGGCCCGCCCTCAGCCAGTGCGTCCACTGCCAGCCGATAGTACTCTTTGTAGTGAGGTGGCAGGTACCCGGGTGCCAGCGGGTTGTCTCCCTGCGAGGAGCTCTGGGAGCGGCGGGCCATGTTGGGGCCAGGGGCCTGGGGAAGGGCAGGGAGACACATTACGAGGGCAGGGGGCACTGGGCCCATGCCCCCCACATTCATACATGGACATATTGTGGAAGTGCTGTCAGTGACCCCTGGAGCTCCGGCCAAGCCTGGAGGCCTTTAGGGCACACTGTACCCTAGGATGCCCCCTAGCTGGGGGACATCAGCTGAATACTGTCTCCCGGGGCTCTGGCTACGAAGCCTGGGCCCCTGCCCTCACCAGGACCCAGGGAGGGCCCCGTGCCCCAACTCCCAGGTGGGGGTCTGGCTCCACAAAGCTTTGTGGCTTTGGTGGCCGCATGCACTTCTGGTTTGAGGGCCCTTCCCGCCCAGTATGACTGTCAGTGTAATGAAAATATAATCCGGGATGGGTTCTTTATTATGATAGTCACATTTTTCTTGATTTATGACAATGACTTTTTGTGGGCCCCTGGTCCACTGTGTGGCCCGCTGCCTGTCTTTTCCGATGGGGACCCCCGGGGCCACTTCCCTTGCCTCTCCGGGTCCTTACCTCCACCAGAAACTGCAGTCGTCAGGGCTGACCTGAGAGCACGCCTGGCCCAACGTGAGCTCAGTAGTATAGAGTTTGTCACTACATTCGTCTAGCCGGGGGACAGTTAAACTCCACCCACAGCCCCTAGCCACCCCTGCACCCACCCTGCAAGGTCTCACTCTGAGGGTCAGGAGTCAAGTCCCTCCCCACAGCCCCCTCCACACCGCTGCAGGTCTGGGCTGCAGCCTCCCCCCACCCACCGCCATGAGCTTGGGGTCCTGTCCCAGGTCCCAGCCCAGCCCAGCCCCGTGTGGCAGCTGTAATCTTCCCAAGTCTCTTTGTCACCACCCTGAGCTCCCCGCTGCCCTCCAGATGAAGTCAGAGCCTTCTGCCGGGACCACTAGGCTGTCCAGGGTTCTGAACGCCCTCTCCACCCATCCTGCTCCAGGCGCCGGGCCCGGGTGGGGCCTCCCCTGAGCTTCCAGGGCCCATCTACCTGTACCCGCTAACCAGTAACCGCACGGACACCTGCTCTCCTACCCCAGGAGAGCCCTGCCTCTCCTGTCCCTGCCTAGCTCCGGTGTCCCGGATGTTGGTCCTGGCTGGGGGAAGTGGCTCTGCCAGACTGCCCCCAGCACACCCCCCGCCAGGCGCAGCTGGGACAGGCTGACTGGCGCAGTCAGGGCGCGGTCGGGCACGATGACCTGGGGAGCCTTCCCGGTCCTCTTTCCTTGGGGACAGGAAGTGTGGGGTAGCTGTGTGCCACTCAGTCCCCATCAGGCAGAGCTCCCACCTGGTCCCAGAGAAGCTCGCTCTGACACTGTTTCATGGGGGC
The DNA here is from genome assembly GCA_004026545.1 of Mormoops blainvillei. Taxonomy (NCBI): domain Eukaryota; kingdom Metazoa; phylum Chordata; class Mammalia; order Chiroptera; family Mormoopidae; genus Mormoops; species Mormoops blainvillei. Next base: position 119,183 of record PVJD01002869.1, read on the forward strand.
ACTGTCCCCTTGACAGCTCATGGTTACATAGGCTGCGTACAGTCCTCACTGGACCAGGACCAGATTGGGGACGCTCGCACGGGGTACAAGGGAAACGCCCGTCCGTCTGTCCCAGGGCGCACTGCATCTGACCGCAGTGGGGGTTCTCGCATTGTATCTGATGGGGGGGGGGGGGACCTGTGAAATGAGAACACACAGGTCCGGTGTGACCATGCAGGGTTTGGTGGCACTTCCCATGCTGGGAGTGACACTGTAGAAGGGGTGCTGTTTCCTCCGACTTCGCTGGGGTGGTGGGGGCAACCGACACGGGCCATCCAGGCTGCACACCATGGGGGCGGGGGGGTCCTATGGCGGGTGAAGAACCTGCACATCAGACTGGACCCGTGAGGAGGGCGGCCCTGCCGGCCTCACCCAGCAACACCGCGGCCTCAGTGCCGGGTTCCTTTGCCCATGTCCTTTCATGGGTTTGCGCCCCCTGAACTGCGGTCTGGAAAGTGGCCATTCCCCAGCCCGGAAGCAGAAGCAGGGGCCCCAACAGCCGGCCTGCGGCACACCAGCCTGCCCGCGCCTGCCCTCAGGGAGGGCGGGTTCTTTTCCCACCCAGGCGGATGACTCAGCAGGAATCCGCTCCCTGGTGCTGACCTCTGACCTCTGACACCAGCCAAACTAAGTGTCCAGGGCCCTCAGGGCTCCAGTGGGACTTCCAGACCGTGGACCTGATCTTGATCTTTTCCTCCCCGCAGGAGGGAGGGCAGGGACCCTGTGCCGAGTTTGGCGTGGGGCCGGGCGGGTGGGGCAAGAGGAGGGTCCCTGAAAGAACTGAGAGGCATTAGGGGCTCGGAAGAGGATGGAGGAGAGATTCACCGGAGGGGCGAACGGACTTAAAGTCGAAGTGTTGCAGTTTCGGGGTGCGCACCGCAGGAAGTCAGTGCCACCCAAGGAGTTAGCGGTTGCCTGGCTAAGTGGTCCATTCACCCGTCCCAGTCCAGGGACGTGAGCGCGAGAAAACGGGCCTGGGCTCTTCCTGGACTCCAGGTAGGGAACCAGACGGAGCCCTGGCTCTCATGGCGGCCTGGGCGGGGCGCCCTCGGGGAAGGGTCCAGGCCGGGCCCAGCACTCTCCCCAGACGTCAGCTAGGCCACAGGGGCGGAGGGAGTCAGGCCCGCCTCAGCAGGCTCGCCCCGGGCCCCGGCCCACCCGGCTCTTCCCGGGCCAGCATCGCCCGAGGGGGCTCGTATTCAGGCCGGCTCACGCGGCCGCGGAGCACCCCCACGGCCCCTCCCGTCCAGGTTCCGCATACGCGGCCGCTGTCGCACTCACACCGCCCCGCTCTGGGCCGCGCGGCCCCGGCACAGGTGCCGGCGAGAGGGCCGCCCACGGGAGGCCGCGTCGGGGGGCACCGCGCGTCGACCCCGCCCCACTCCACCGGCCCAGCCGCGGCCTCCCCGTCTCGCGCGCCCCGCCCCGCGAGGGGGCCTACCTGGCCAGGTGCACGGGGTCTCAACAGAAGGACAGCAGGATCCGACCGCCGCCCAGCGGCCTCGCGGTCCGGTCGGTCCGGCGGCCACTCCCTGCCGCGGCCCGCCCGCCGCGCGGCCTGATTCACGAGCCCGCCCCCGCCCCGCCCGCTCCCGCCGCCGGCCTGCCCGGGCAGCACCTGGGGGCGGGGCGGCCCCACCCGCGGCGCGCCTGCATTCCTCCGCCCGCCCGCCCGCCGCCCCGCCGACCCCGGGCCCCGGCTGCGCCCCGCGCCCCGCCGTGCGCCCCAGCGGCGCGCCCTGGGATCCCCGCCCGGCGCGCTCGCAGACAGCCGGAGTCCCGAGCCCCCATCTGTCCACCGAAGGCTCGAGGTCCCTACGGCTGACCCCTAACCCTCGCCCCGGAAGTCGAGGTCACGGGGAAGTTCCGGCTCAGTCGCTAGGAAACGGGCCAGCAGGACGCGAGGGGCGGAGCTTCTGGTCCAGCCCCCGAGCTGGGGAGGCAGGTGAGGCAGGTGAGGCAGGTGAGGCTGCGGGGACAGTGCCCAGCCGGGAACGCGGCTGGAAATGCGCACCCTGCAAGCACAGGGGACCCCACCACCACCACATCGGGGCGCCCCCCGCTGCGGTGCAGGCTCAGAGGACTCCCTCCCGGCACACAGTGATGCCTGCAAGTACCTAGGACTCTACAGGTTTTCAGGGACCCTCTGCATACAGATGCCCCCCAACTGATGCCCACACTTATGGGGGAGCCTTGCACATAGCGGACACCGTTCCACAAAGACTACCCCACATCTACACCAATCCCCACACACACTCGCCGCCCCCACCCCCAGGCACACCTATGCCTACTCCTAGAGGCTGCCCACCCCATCCCCACAGGGACAGGGGACTCCACATGCGCTGGCTCCTACACATGCCAGGGCCCACACATAGAGGGTCCCTGCACACACCGGCCCTTCTACCGTGGGCATGGGACCTCACAGGCACACAGGAGCCGCCCACGCACACATGCAGGGCCCTCCGTGCACACCGGCTCCCACATGGGCCTATCACCCAGGCACACCCCACTGTCCACACACAGACAGGGGACCCGCATTCACTGACCTCCGCACAGGGTCCTTCCCCACAGAAACCTGTGCACATGTAAGACCCCGCAGGAACACTGAGAGTCTCCCATGCCCCAGGGACCCTGACCGCGTGGACAGTGGGCCCACGCACGCCAAGCCCCACGCATCAACCCTCTCTCCACACACACGCAGAAGCCCTGGGCTGCCCCTAGTGCCCAAGTTCCCCCAACACCTGGCACCTCTGCTCAGAGCCCCAATGCCCATCAGACCCTCCATTAGGGCCACCCGGCACCTCTCTAAGCACTTTCCCTTTGCTGTCACGGTGCCTGAGCCCTCTGCCAGTCTCCAGTCCCCTCCCTCTTCATTCCTCTCCCCACCAGACCCCATTTTCCCAGTTTTCAGGGTCATGCCATCCCCAAGCACTCAAGGACACTCCACCGGGCCAACATGGTGGAGACCGGGCCTGGGGTCAGACCATGGCCCAGGCAACAGTGCCGCAGCGGGTCGCCTGGCAGTGGGGGAGGTGAGGGACCCTGACCCAGCCTGGGATAGGGGAGGTCTCCCAGGGACGTGAACTTTGGGGTCAGCCAAGCGACTAGGGGGAGGGACGTGGTTTCCAGGCCTGACAACACTGGCCAAGGCCGGGACAACAGAAGGCCAGGGCGCACGGAGGGGCCGGCGGAGCAGGGCCGGGCCCCGGCTTGCTCATCAGCACGAAGCTGGCAGCTGGCAGCCCAGTGGTTTGGAGCAGGTAGATGGGCCCGGGACACCCCACCCTGGGGCTTGCAGGCAGGACCTGGAACTAGAGCATGGGCGAGCCAGGGGTGGAGGGGGCAGGGGCACTAGCTGTGGCCAGGCGCTCTTGCGAAGCACTCCCACCCAATGCTGCTGCCACACACGCACCAGCAGCCAGAGGCGGGCAGGTGGCCGGGGAGCCGGCATGGGGCTGTGCGGGGGAGCTCGTGGTCCTGTGCCCCGGTCTGGTGCCTGCTGACTGTCTACCAGGCCCGGGGCATGTGCGGTGCTGTGTCTGCTGCCCCGACCACCCTAAGCACACCTGCCCTGACCCTTCTAACCCCCCTCCAGGAGCATGAGCAGTGAGAAGCGCGGGGGGGGCGGACCCAAAGCAGCCTCAGGGGAGCAGCAGACGCCCCTCCCTGGGGCCCAGCTCCGAGCTGCTGCTGGTGAGTGAGTGCCTTCCGGCCTCCAGCGTGCCTTGTTCAGACACTAACTTGTGAGACCCTCTAGACAGCCCCCCAGACACTCCCCCGAGAAGACTCCCCTCCTCTGAGTCAGGCATGAGTGTGGCACACTGAGGACGCAGAGACCAGCTGTCCACTGCAGGCCCTCGGGCTGGGCTCCAGGGCCAGGGCCCCAGGGGCAGGGTTCAGAGGGGCACAACCTTACAACACAGTGAGGGCAGGGCTTGACTCCATGTTGGGATCCTTGGGCTAAGCGTGTGGCTCACTCGGACCACCCGTCCCACCTGGGTCATCCGTGCCCTTCCCTGCCTGCTGCCGTTCTCTCAGGCCACCCTCTCCATAACTGCTTCCAGGCGGAACGGTGACAACTTGTCCTTGGCTCAGTCCTGCCATGGACCAGGAAAGGCACCTCCTGCCATGCCCATTGCCACCAGTTGTCACTCCCCTTCTCTGAGTCCCATTTTTCTCTGCCATGACCCTCGTCGAAGCGTTTGCTAAGCGTCCAACCCCTTCCAGGCTGCTAATCCGGGTTCCTGAGGCACCCAGGCCTGCACGGGGCTCTGTCACCCAGGGGTGGCCCCTCTACTTGGGGTGGGTCTGCTGAAGGCCCGGGACCCCAGGGGGCTTCGAGGCCATAGGACTAGCTGGGTGGCGGTGACTGGTCTCCATGCCAAGCTGAGGTTAGACCCGCCTTCCCTCAAATAGCCCCCGCCGCGTCTGAGGCAGCCGCCCTCCTGGAATGAGGATGACGATTTGGCCGCCGCTGGCTGCATCCGCGGTCATGCCCAGGAACACGCGCTGTAATAAACAGGAGGGCAGGTGCGCCAGGAAGCCGGGCTGGAGCCCTGTTCCTCAGTCGTGCTACCTGCGGACTGTCCACCCCAAACGCTGCCCTGGACAGCACCTGGCCGGGAGGCCTGGGGCATCTGCAGGGACACCTCCGCCTCAGTTTCCCTGAACACACGCCCTGCCTGGGCCCCCCCTGCCTGCCAAGCACTGGCCTGAGGAGGCACGCTGTCGCGTGGTCTTTGCAGCGTCCTGTGCAATACCAGCCTCACTGCAAATGTGAAAACTGGCCCACAGCTGTCCCGCTGCCAGCCTGTCTCCTGGCCCTCTGCAGGCACCTCTGGGTCGCTCACATGGTCACCACACCCCCAGACTGTCGGAGCCTCTGCCAGCCCCGTGCTCCCCAGGCCTTACCTGGCCTTGGGTCTGCAGCGCCTCAAGGCCCTCGCTCCGGAGTTGCTCCAGGGCCATGGCCAGCTCCAGCCCCTCCATGCGCACCCAGGCCTGCTCCTCCTGCAGCCGCTGCAGCCACAGCTGCTCCTCCTGCAGCTGCTGCAGCCACAGCTGCTCCTCCTGCCACAGCTGCTGCAGCCACAGCTGCTGCTCCTGCCACAGCTGCATCTGCAGCTGGGCCTGCCGCCGGCGGTCCTCCAGCGGCAGCTGCTCCTGTGCCAGGCGCAGCTGGACCTCGTGGAGCCTCAGCAGCTCGGGGCCCAGGCTCGGCACGAGGCCCCCCGGCCGGCAGCCTTCCATGTCCGCAGTGGGGGCTAGCACCAGCTGGGACCCCGGGGCAGCAGCTGGCCTCTCTGCTGCCTGCGGCTGCTCTGGCCTGGCCACCCTGGGCTGCCCCTGAGGAGCTGACTTGCTGCTGGTCACGTGCCCCACGGGGGCCACCCCCGTCTCATCCTGGGGGCCCCCTGCGTGGGAGGGCGGTGGCTTGGCCTCAGGGCCCTGCCGCCCTGTGGCCTGCTGTGCCCTGCCTGCCCTCCCAGCTCGGGGTTTGCGAGCTCGGCTCCGTTTCCCAGACATGGCCTGGATCTGGCGTCTGCTCCTGGGGGCCCTGCTTCATCGGCAGGCGGCCTGGATCCGGAGGGCCCAGAGGGCAGCCCCAAAGGCCACGGGGGGCCCTCCGCGGCTGCCGTCCCTGGTGCCTACCCTGCCCCTTGGCCGGTGCCTGCGGCGCCGCGACTCTGGCGCTGGCTCTGCCTGTCGGCCCCGCGGGCCGACTCGGTGGGCCGAGCCACGCTGGGGAGTTTATAGGGACTTGGCGGCAGTGGCTCACCCAGAACGGAGGCTGACTAACGTGCTGACACAGGGCGCAGGACTTTACGGGCCACAGGCCTCACTGGCCAGACAGGGAGGGAGACTGAGAAAAACTGGAGGAGGTGACGCTCACCAGCCAGGCCTCAGACTGTGTGTAGGACGAGTCTGGTCCTGCCCTGGGCGGGCACCCCCACCCCGTCCCACCCCTGGTCTCAGGACTCAAACTTCAGCCCACAGGGCCGGGAGCTGCGCCCTCCTCTCCGCACACTGACCATCCTGACACGGCCCTCCGCGGCCACAGGCGGTCCAACCCACCAGCACGGACCAGCCCAGGGCCCCGCTGAGCACCAGCCCCAGGCCAGCAGGACAGAGCAGCCCCGGGCCCAGCTGCTAGGAGCACAGTGGAGAGGGGGGGGCCTCTGGCCCAGCCTGGGGGACGCCCTGGGGGGCTCGCTGCCCTGGGGTCTGGTGGCAGAGACTGGGCTTTGAAAGCCTCCATCTTGTCGGCCGAGGTGGGGCAGCGGGTGTGGCAGGCGCCCTGGAAGCCATCCTGGTCGTGGGTCTGGCCGCTCTGCCTGCAGGGACAGAGCCCTAAGGAGCCCCCCAGCCAGTCTCTGAGTGGGGGGGACACAGGGCCAGTCTGAGAGTCAGCGTCCCCTGGGCTTCCCGCTGGGAGGAGGCTCCAGGTGGCTTCCGCCCAGCGCTTCCCCAGCGGACACTGACTCAACGCCCACGCCCAGGCCCGGCCCAGCCAGCTCCGCCACACTGGCTGGACCGGTTCGCCTGCCTGCACCCCAGGCTCAGCCTTTGCCCCAGAGACTGGGGTGGGGGGTGGGCAACTGTGGCCCCAGCACGGCGGACACACGCAGAGGAAGGGTAGGGAGGGCCCGCAGCGGGGTGCCTACCCGAGGCATGGCACACCTGGGCTCGCCAGCGCCTGGGGCTCCAGGGCCCGGGCACAGCAGGGCAGTCCTGCCTGCTGGCACTGCCACCCCCTGCGACACGTGTGTGCCCTGTATTTGCTGTGCAGGACGCGGCCTGGCCGCTCGTTAAAGCTGTCATGGGGTGGGCGCTCCCCAACAGCCGAGACGCAGCTGCTCCGCCAGTGGCCCATAAATGCCTCCTGAGGTTGAGGGGTGGGGGGGATGGGTCCACACACTGGCCTCACTGACGCCCACACCCCAGGGAAGCTGGGACAGAACTGCCAGCTGCAGAGGAAGACTGGCCAGCAGGTGAAGGGGCACCATGTCCCCAAAGTGCCCTGAGGCCCCTGCAGGTGAGCACTGCGCCCACCCCTTGCCCTGTGGCCAGGTGGGGAAGGGGAGGACTCGGGGCAGGCTGGCAGGAAGCAGGCTGTCCTGGGCTGCATCTTGCGGGGTGGGGTGTGTGTGCGTGCACACGTGTGTGCCTGCACACTTGCATCCGCATGAGTGCGCACGTGTGTGCACGTGTGCACACGAGAGTGCTCCCACACATGTGAGCGACTGCATGTGCATGTGTGTGCAAATGAGCACATGTGTGAATGGGCGTGTGGGCTGGGGGGTGAGCCTGTGGCATGCACAGAGCAGCACACCCCTCCCGGGAGTGCGTCGGGAGCCCTGACCTCCCTGTTCCCGCCTCTCCAGCCCCTGCTTCCCCAGCGAGGGCTGGACTGGGCGGCTGGCACCGCCCCCCACCCTGGGCGCAGCCTCTTGGGGAGCCCCTTGCCCTCACTCTCCAGCGCCCTGGTCTTGGGGACCGCCCTCCTTCCACCCAGACCACGGGACACCGTTTTGTGTGCTCTGCGCGCTGTCGCCCTCCGGTGGCTGGAGCCAAGCTTGGGGCGGCCCTCCCAGGAAAAGGGGGCGTGGCACCGCCTCTCTCGCTCCTTCCTGGGGCCTGAGCCCCAGCCTCTGTTCCAGTCCTGTCTTCCTGGCACAGCCTCCACTGGGGCTTCCCGAGCGACATCTTCCCCCGAACCTTCCTGCTGTGCCCCAGACGAGGCTCAGCTGCCACTCAGCCCGCTCCCGAGCGTGGCCCAGGCTTCAGCAGACCCGTCCACCCCTCTCGAAGGCCAGCGGTCTGCGGGGCACGCAGCGACTCAGGTGGCCAGGCTGCCTCGCTGCTTGGGTGGAGCACAGCACGCAAGGGCGCCCTCTGCTGAGTGCCGGTTGGCTTGTAGCTGAGACCCTCCCTCTGCCCGGGCGGCCAGCCTTGGGCTCAGCGCCCGAGCGCCCCCAAGGGCCCGGAGCGCGGGATCCGCAGCAGCTTCTCTGCCTGGGGCCGCTTTTCTCAGCCGCCTTTGGTTTCCTACCGATGTCTCCAGCTTGTCTTCCCAAGGCGGGGGTGGTGGGGGCTGCGGAGGGCAGGACTCAGGGGCCTGGCGGTGTCCCAGCTGTGTCTGGGGACTTCCTGCACAGACCCCGACCCCTCTTGTTCCTGGTGGCCCTCCTCACCCGCCGCCCGCCCTCTGCCGGTGGCCAGATAGTTCTGGCTGGCCGGGTCGGCGGGTCTAGAACATTTGCCCCTTGGTCAGGTTGGGAGGGGGCGGCTTGCTGCACCCGCTGCGCTCACACCCCTGGCGCGGGTGGGGCCCAGCAGCTGCCCGGCAGGCAGCTTGGAGGGGGACCTGCATCCAGGAGCCCTCTCTCCACCCCAGGGTGCACTGTGGACAGCTAGGTAGCCACTGTCAGCTGGTCTGCCTTCCGGAGCTCCTGGCGAGAAAGGAGCTGGCCCGCCTTTGCCAGGGTCACCGGGAGTAGCAGACGGTGGGGCCTGGGGCCAGGACCCCAGGTCCTGTGCTGTCAGCTCCTAGGGGTGGGAGCTCAGTGTACTGGCAACCTCAGGGCTGTGTCCTTCGCAAGCCTCCTTGGCCCTGGTGCATTGGGAGCAGGAGGCAGCGCGGCCGTGCCGGCAGGAGGAGGCGGCGAAGGCTGAGCTGCGGTAGCAGAAGGAGCGGCAGCACCAGGCATGGCTGCAGGGCACGGCCTTCGGTGGCAACCTGGGGGAGATCACCGCCATCCTGCGGGAGGTCAGCAGGGCGGGCAGACAGCAGCACGGCTCAGGCGACCCAGCCCGGGTGCGGGTGTGGGTGGATGAGCTGCTGGCCGGGAGGGCGTGGGCCGCCACGAGGTGGGCGTGGAGCAGCGGTGACAGTGGCGCGTGGCCTGCTGGAGCACGAGGACGCCCCTGGGAACACACCGATGTCAGAGGCGGCAGGGCGCCAGTCCCAACCGCAAGGCAGGAGTCGGGGCGGCGGCAGCAGGGGCGTCTCCAGCCGCGGGCCTGGCTCAGGGCGCTCCTCCTGCAGGGCATCTTCCGCCAGACGCCACTGCACCGAGCTGCCGTCGGGGGCAACATGGAGGCAGTGGAGGTGTTCTGGAGCTCGCAGCAGACCCCCAGGGGGACGCAGACGATGGGAGTGCCCTGGGGCGGGTGGGAGCCTCGTATCTGCCTTAGGACATAGTGTTCCGCTCGGAGGTGGGGAAACTGAGGCTGGCTACTTCTGGAGTTGGGACCACTGACCCGGCCCCTCACTCTCAGCACATCCTATCTCTGCAGTCCCACTGCCCTGGGCTCCCAGGGACCACCGGTCACCCACGCCTCTCCCCGCGTGGGGCCAGCCTGCTGACAGGCGCCAGGCTCCTCCTCAGCCAGGAGGCCGGGTCCCACGGGGCCTGCGGGTGCAGTGGGAAGCCAGGTGGCCAAGCTCCACTTCCTTAATTTCTTTTAGTGAATCTCACTTTAACAGTAAGGCATGTCCCATCTCAGTCTTCTGTCCCTCCCGCCCTGAAGGCCCCCCGCGCTGTGAAGCCCTGGGATCAGCCCGGGGGGTCTGCCCGTGGACCCCTGCTTCCACACAGGGGCTGCCAGGGTCTTTGCTCGGTTGGGGACCCCATGCTAGGGCCGCACTGTGCCCCCAGCCTGCCTCCCGAGGACGCTTCTCTGGGCCCCCTTTGCACCCCCGCCGCCTGCACCCGGAACCCTCAACTTCCTCTCTTTATTTTTTAGTGGTAATTTTTAATTTTATTTTTTAAATTATATTTTATTGATTATGTTATTACAGTTGTCCTGATTTTTCTCCCTTTGCCCTCCTCCACCCGGCACCCCCCACTCCCTCAGGCGACCCCCCACCATTGGTCATGTCCATGGGTCATGTGCGTAAGTTCTTTGGCCGCTCCGTTTCCTATGCTGCACTTTACATCCCCACCGACTATTCTGTAACTACTTGTGTGTACTTCTTAATCCCCTCACCTCTTCACCCTTTCTCCCCCTCTCCCTCCTTTCTCTTTATCTTTAACCTTTGGCCTTTTAATTATGCTGTGTCTCGGAGTGGGCCTCTTTGCATCCATCTGGTTTGGGACTCTCTGTGCTTCCTGGACTTGCATGTCTATTTCCTTTGCCAAATTATGGAAGTTTCCTTTCATTTTTTTCAAATAGATTTCCAATTTCTTGCTCTTTCTCTTCTCCTCCTGGCACCCCTAGGAAGCAAATGTTGGGCCTCTTGAAGTTGTCCCAGAGGCTGCTTATACTGTCCTTAATTTTTTAGATTCTCTTTTCTTCTTGTTCTGATTGGTTGTTTTTTGATTCCTTATGTTCCAAAGATGGATTTGATTCTTGGCTTCATCCATTCTCCTGTCGTTTCCCTGTAAATTGTTCTTTATTTCAATTAGTGAATCCTTCATTTCTGACTAGGTCTTTTTTATGCTCTGAGGTCCTCACTAAGTTCCTTGAGCATCCCTATAACCAGTGTTTTGAACTCTGCATTGAGTAGAGTGAGTATCTCCATTTTGCTTAGTTCTTTAAAAAAATAAAATTATTTAAAAAAATATTTTATTTATCAATTGACAGAGGGGAAGGGAGGGAGAAAGAGAGAGAGAGAAACATCAATGTGTGGTTGCCTCTCGTGCGCCCCCTACTGGGGACCTGGCCCGCAACCCAGGCATTTGCCCTGACTGGGAATCGAATCAGTGAGTGGATTGAGCTTGCAGGCTGGCACTGAATCCACTGAGCCATACCAGCCAGGGCCATTTTGTTTAGCTCTTTTTCTGGAGTTTTGATCTGTTCTTTCATTTGGGCCATGTTCCTTTATCTCCTCATTTTGGCAACCTCCCTGTGTTTGTTTCTACGTATTAGGCAGAGCTGCTTTGACTCCGTGTCTTGGTAGTGTGGCCTAATGTAGTAGGTGTCCTATAGGGTCCAGTGGCACAGCCTCCCCTATCACCCAAGTCGGGTACTCGAGTTGCATCCTTCTTGTGGGCTGAGTACACCCTCCTCTTGTAGTTGAATCTTGGTTGCTGTTGGCAGATCAATGGGAGGGATTTACCCAGGCCAGTCAGGTGCAAGGATTGGCTGTGACCACTGACCACCAACCTCCAACCTCCGTGGAGGATCAGTTGTGCAGGGGCAGGAGGCGATGCTTCAGCGTAGTCTGCAGCTGTCCTAGGGGTTCATTGGCCCTGGGTTTTCCCAGTGGTGCAGGCCAGTATCCGCCCCCACCTGTGCTTTGCCCAGGGCCGCCCTGCCTGAGTTACAGAGCAGTCTGAGATGGCTGCCACTTGTGCTGGGCTTGGAGATTCCCAGGTGAAGCCAAGCTGTGAATCTAGGCTGCCAGTTCTGGGCCTGGGGCTCACTGAGGCCGGCTATTGCTTATTTGATAGGATTTGGGAAGTTGTGAAGTCTGAGCAAAGACCAGACATTCATGTGGAAAAGCAGCTTGGGTGGGCCTCTAAGCTAGGTGGGACAGAGCCTCAGGGGATCTCCAAGGCAGGTTAGCCAGAATCTAAGACAAGATTGATAGAATCTTAGGTAAGGCACCAGTCTGCCAGCTCTGTGGGGGGAGGGCCCAGGAAGGGTACAATGGCCTCTGCTTACCCTGATGCCAGACACCCCCATTTTCCCAGTCTGCCACTGGCACCTTTCACGCTGCCACCCTGGTGCTGGAGCTCAGAGGGAGTGAGTCTGAGCAGGCGAGTCTGTGTGTGGGTTCTTTAAGAGGAGCTGCTTGGGGCTCCAGGATTTTCTCCCACCAACTGAATCCTTGTTGGTTTTTGAAACCAGAAGTCATGGGGACTTATCTTCCTGGCACTGGCACCCTGGGTTGCAGGGCGTAGTATAGGACTGGGACCCCTCGCTCCCAAGCTATCCCTCCTGAGTTTGTATCCACCACGCATGGATGTTGTCAGACCTGCCTGTTCTGGGTCTGCACCCCCCCCACCAGTCTGGATGGATGTGGTTTCTTTAATTCCGTAGTTGTCAGGCTTCCATTCAACTTCATTTCTGTCAGTTCTGAGAGATGGTGGTTTTATGTTTTAGTCGTAATTTTGTTGTGGCTGTGCAAAGACGGGAGCCTGTCTGTCTACGCTGCCATCTTGAGCGGAAGTCTTCTTCTCTTTAACACCCATCAGTGGGTGTGGGGGCAGCTGAGCCGCAGAGGTTTTGCTTCACAAACGGAAGGCGGCCAGGGGGTCACGGGGCCTGGCTGCCACCTCAGAGGAGCCGGGTGGCAAAAGGTGCTCCAGAGCGCTGGAGGTACCCGGCTCTCGGCTGGCCACGCTCCACACCCACGCGGGGTCCAGGGGGACCCTGAGAGGTTGAGACGTGTACAGGGGTCTGTCTGAGGGGTGTCGAGGACATTCCAACACAGCTGGTGCCTGAGATGTGAGGGGGACACGGTGGGCTAGGGAGCGAGGGTGGGTCACGGGCACACAGCCCTGAGGAGAGCAGCACACAGGATAGGGGAAGGGTGGGCTCGCAGTGCCTGGGGACACTCTGGATGCCAGAAAGGACAGTCTTTTCAACGAATGGTGCCAGAGCATTAGATACCATAGGCAAAGAAGTGACCCTAACCTCTCACCTTATATATAAAAACAGCTGACTCTAAGCAGATCACAGATTTGAATGTAGACTGTAAGACAGTGACGCCTTTAAAAGAACACAGGGGAACATCTTTGGGTCCCGTGGCCGTGAAAGTGTTTTTAGACAAAAGGCACAATCCATTAAAGGAAAAAACTCAACAAATGGACTTCATCAAGATGTAAAACTTTTGCTCTGTTAAGATGACAAGCCACAGATGGAGAAAACGTTTGCAAAACACCTATCTGAGAGAGTGTTTATGTCTAGAATACACAAAGGACTCTCAAAACGCGACAGTAAACCGACCTGCAACCTGGCTTTAAAGTGAGCGAGGGAGGCGAACAGAAACATCGCTCAGCATGGCGCCGGCAAACAGACGCGGCTCGCTCGACATCCCCACGCACCCGGCGAGAGAGCTGATGTCCCAGGCAGGGAGCACAGTGCGTGCTGTGAGGACGTGGGAACCCGGAGCACCCACCGGCGCAGCTCAGCTGGAAATGTTTCTTAGGAAACAGGACGTTTACCATGTGACTCAGCGGTCAGGCTCCTGGGCCTTCATTCTGATGAAGTGAAAACTGTGTCCCTGCTGCAAGGTTTACATACACAGTCACAGCTGCTTTCCACGCAACAGCCCCAAACCGAAGCCACCTGGGTGCTCTTCGCCGGGCGACAGGCTGACCGCCCAGTTCCACCTGCACCACGGGCCACTCGCTCCTCGGCAGGGTGCGCGGCTGTGACCCAGCAGCTCCTGGAAGGCGTCGTGCTGAATGAAAAACCCAGCCTCATAAAGTGGCAGACCGCGTGATTCCACTTACACGGCATTTTCAAAATGATGAGACTGTAGGGATGGACACTGACTGGTAGTTTAGGGGTGAGGAATGGGGGCAGGGAAGAAAGAGGGCGACAAGTGGCTGTGCCCAGAGGTGGGATGCAAAGGAGCCCTGTGTGGCGACTGTGGTGGTGGTCACACAAGTCTGCGTGTGAGAGAATTGCACGGAACCACACGCGCGCACACGCAGAGGATATGTGTGAATTGCCATCCTGGAACAAGCGGAGTCTCGGCGATGCACATCTGCCGGTCTGTATACTGTCCTGCTGCTGGGTAAGACGCCGGCGTCAGAGGAAACTGGCGGAGGGCGCGGAGGGCACATGCGGACCCTCCTACTGCCGCGGTTTCCTGTCAGTCTATCATGGTTTCCAAATAAAAGCTTAATAAAATTATCAGGCATGCAAGGAGACAGGAAAATATATCCATAGTGAAGAGCCAACTCAACTAATCGAGTGACTCAGAAGTGACACCGATGACAGAATTAGTAGACAAGGACATTGGAACTTATAACTCTCATACACACCCCCATCTCTATTCCTGGGCGCTTGTAAACTTAGAGATGAAAACTACGTCTGAGATGAGAGATACACTGGATGGCAGGAATGGCAGTTTAGACATTGAAAAAATGTTAGTTAATTTGAAGACACAGCAACAAGCTATCCGAAATGAAACAGAGAGAAAGAAGGCTGGGGAAAGAAATGAACTGAGGCTTCTGCTTCCGGGAGGGAGCGGCAGGGCCCTGGTTGACCCTTCTGCCAAGAACAACAGCATCGAGATGGAACCTATGAGACGTGGTTTTGAAGACCCTGGACATCAGGGAATAGATCGGTGGTCCCCGAGAGCCTGGAGGTGAGCCACGCGGTTGCCAAGCTTGCCGTGTGCGCGAACCCGGGGCGGGACACGGGAAGGAGCGACGGCGGGGCAGAGCCGGGCCGACTCCCGAGTTGAGGAGACAGGGCTCAGAGCCAGGGTTCCCGAGGGAGCTCGTGACCAAGGCAGCCACGAGAAGAGACCTGCACGGAGAAAGGGGGCTCCAGAGGGGCTCCAGGCCCCCTTGGGGTATTGAGCGGAGCAACGTCTTGAAAGTACTGAAGGAAGGGAAACCCTGTCAACCTTGAGTTGTACACCCAGTGCAAAAATCTTTAAAACTGAAGTCAAAATAAAGACTGCTGTAGACATACAAAAGCTGAAAGAACCCACCACCGGCTGACTCAGACTATAAGACATTAATGCAAGTCCCGCAGGTAGATGGAAGGGACACCAGACAAAAGCTTGGTCCCCACAAAGGAGTGAGGGACACTAGGAAGGGTACCTACACAGTCACATATATAAGATGTGCTATCATTGTTTAAACTTATTGAAAAGGTAATTGAAGAAACAAAAATAATAGCAATGTGTGATGGGGTTTTAGAAAAAACATGTACACACTGAAAATTGCACAAATTATAGTTGTTTGGCTCAGCTGTGTGACAAAACATCACAAAAGTCTGGGATGGGTAGATGGAAATATATCGTCTCAGGTTCTTGCATGTGAAGCAGTATCACTTGAAGGAAGCTTGTGGTAAGTTACCGATGTATACTGTAAATCCTAAAACTACCACTAAAAGATGAAGGGTTATAGCTGAGAAGACAACAAAAGAGATGAAATGGAATTCAAAAAAATATGCAGTCCAAAGGAGGAAGAAAAACAGGGAAAGGAAAATAAAGGACAGATGGGACCAACAGAAAACAAATAACCAATGACAGTTCTGAACTCAGCTATATCAATAATTTCATTAAATATACACGGTCTAAACACCCCAATTAAAAGGCGGAGATTGTCATTTTGAATTTAAAACTCCAACTATATTCTGTCTATAAGAAACAAACTTCAAATATAAAGACACAAATAGGTGAAAATTAAAAGGATGGATACAGATATACCAGGATAACACTAAACATAAGAAAGCTGAAGTGGCTACATTAACATCAAAAAGTAGATTTTGGCCCTGGCTGGTGTGGCTCAGTGCATTGAGCACCGGCCTGTGAACCAAAGGGTCGCTGGTTCAATTCCCAGTCAGGGCAGGTGTCTGGGTTGCAGGCCAGGTCCCCAGTAGGGGGCGCGCGAGAGGTGGCCATGCATTGCAGTTTCTCTCCCTGTCTTTCTCCCTCCCTTCCATTTTCTCTAAAAATAAATAAAATCTAAAAAAAAAAAAAAATTTAAGAACAGAGACTACTACTAGGGATAAAAGAGTCATTTTGTACCGACAAAGGGATCGAGTCTTCACCAGGACATAAGGATCCTGAATGTTTATGCAGCTACGAGCAGAATGAAGAACACAGGGAGCAAAACCTGATAGAGCTACAGAGAGCAATAAGTCTATACACCAGCGGATTTCAACACCCCGTTCTCAGGAATTGGCAAAACAAGTAATAACCGCTTGGTCGCTCATCTCTCTGTCTGTCCCTATTTTCATAAACGTACCCATTCAGTCCAGTCTTTGCCCAGTAGTTGAGTTATTTCTTTATCCATTTATTCTCTCATAAACTCAAGTCATTTGCTCATAAATGCATTAGCCTGTCCACTCATTATTACCTGGATTTCACCCTCATTTCCATCTTAAGTCGTCCCTTATTCATCCCCTTCCTTGTCTACAAGAACTTCAAATGCCATTCCTTCATCTATACACACACTTGCACTGTCTGCTTGACAGAAGATTCCGAGAAGAGCTCTGCGCTCCAGCGTCACACCCCCTGGCTGTCACGGCAAAGGTGCTCAAAGACTGTGTTGAGTGACTGCAGTCGCCCATCAGTTCACCTCTCCATTCACACAGCCGTCTACTTATCTAATTAGCCATTCCTGAAACCCCCTCATGAATTAAGTCACTGTTCCATCCATTCATTCAATTAATGCAACATTCACTTTTTAAAATCACTTAATCCATCAGCATCTTCATCCACTTACCCATAAATTCAGTCATTATGCTGTGCTTTTTATTTCATTTTTTTCACTCATTTGGTTTTCTATTTCTTTTAGTTCTATGTACAAACTAAACTTTGGCAAAATCTTACACTTTCCATATATTCACGAATGGGACTTTCTGAAGCTTAATGAGGTAAAGAATGAAATTGCTCAGCGCAATTTCTGGCGTAGAGTCAGCGGTCAGTACATGACAGCTATTGCTCTTTTAAGTAAGAATTCACAATTTCTTTAAGTTACTAACTCCTTGACTCATCTGTGCACACTTTCATACATTTCTCTAAGTCATCCATTCTTCCCTTCGCTCATTTATCTGCCATCCGTTCATTTATCCGCTCCTTGATTTTACACGTCTTAAACTTTTCTAAAATACCAACCAGAGCTGCATGGCTTCATTGCCCACAAAGGAAACACAGAGTTACTACCTGAGTCCAGAACCCCGTCCTTTCCTCAGAGAACCCAGAATCTGGGTCCCTTTATTGCTTCTGGGTGGGTGGGTAGGAGGTGGAAGAGCCCAGGGGCAGCCCGTGAGGGTGGCCCCAAGGGCTATGTCCAGGGTGAGGTCCTTGGGGACCTCACAGCAAAAGAGGGAGCTGCAGGGGCCCTGTGGGGGTGGGGGCACGAGGGGGGCTGAGAGGACCCTGGGGCATCTCATTTTCAGGGGGGGCTGTGCCTTGATGGTCCAGGCTTCCAGGCAAGCAGGGGGGCGTCCCCGTTTCTGGAGCTGCTGCCTTTTCTCTAAGATGGTCAGTGCGGCACAGAGGCTGGACGCGGTCCCCGGGTGGCCAGCTTGCTGCAGTCCTGGCTTTGAGCCTCCCTGAGGTCACGCTCCGGAACACGGGGGCTGTGCCCAGGGAGGGTCGCCGCCCGCCACACAGGGCACCTCTGACCCTCTCCCTCTCACTGCAGCCTGAGCCTCAAAGCACAGTGGCTGGCACAGGAGTGGCCGCAGCGCCACCCAGAGGTGAGCGAAGCAGCCACCGTGAGGAGCTGGGGCAGGGGAGCCTGGCTTGGGGAGGGCGGGCCTGGGGTGGGGGAGGCTGCAGGCTCTGCTGGAGGATCGGTTGGCCGAGCACTGCGGCAGTGAGCGAGGTGCGCGGGCAGGGCCAAGCTCACGCTGCAGAGGTGTCTCACCCTCCAGGCCCACGGTTCTGGGGCTGCGGCCTGGGGGCTAGAGAGGCCAGGCCCGGGCAGGGTCTGGGGTTGGAAGCTCTAGTGGGGCACCCCGTCCTTAGGTACCGCAGAAGAGGAGGAGTCCCCCCTACGCCCACCCACTCCGACCCCCGCCGCCCCAGGTCACTGAGCTGCGTGTGTGCTGATGAAGCACATGAGCAACCAACCGCATCTGCGCCTTCGGCCAGCCGGCGACTGCCTGGGTCAGGCGAGGGCCAAGCAGAGGGTTCCGGCACCCGCGATGACTCGGTGGCCACCCCCAGGTGGCCTCTTGTCATTGATCCTTCAGGTCACGTGGCCACCTTCCTGCGCTACCAAGTCACCAACTACGTGGACACCATGAACCCAGACCACCTGTGGCCAGAGCAGATCCAGCTGGCCAGCTGGGGGCACCCAGGCGAGGCAGCCGGGGCACACCCACACTGGCACAGCCCCACCCGGCCCCTCAGCCCTTGCCCTGCACCACGGGAAGCTGCTGGCGTCTGACCTGCAGGAGGTGGACCTGGTCCCCGCGGTGCAGCAGCAGCTGGAGGCAGTGCAGCCAAGCCAGCGCAGGGGCCGTGGAGCCAAGGGCTGCGACAGCAGGACCGACAGCAGGACCCGCCTGGAGCACTTCCGCCTCTTCTGTCAGCACGGTTCAGTGGCCCCCGGCAGAGCAGCTGCAGGCCCGGCTCCCCCTGCAGGCACAGCTGCCCAGCAGAGGCCTGCAGTGCCCGGCACCAATAAAGTGAGGCCCTAGGTACCCCGCTGTGCGTGTCCATGTGTCTGGGCAGTGAGGGGGCTCTGCACGCTCGCCCTCACCCCCAGCTGGCTGCAAGCCCTAGCCACAGGACGCTGCTTTGCAGGCACCTGGGGTGCGCGTCCCCACCTGGGGTCAGTGGCCAACCAGGCCCCCCTGAGCGGGGCAGTCCAGTGTAGAGGAGACCTGGGAGTTCGGGGTCGCCCGCCGGGGGGCACCCAGCTTCAGAGCAGCAGGAGAGGTGGGTGTGGGGGTGTAGCTGGGCAGACACAAAGACCAAGGTAAAATGTAGTCAATTTTATTCTCCTTAAACCACAAAATAGAGTCTTTGGTTGTACAAACATCACTAGTTACAGTCTTGCCAAGAGGTCCGGCTGGGGTGGGGGGTGGGGCAGTTCGTCGGCAGCCACAATCCTGAGGGGTCTCCTTAAAATGCTAACACCCAGGTTAAAAGACTTGGGGCAAGGGCGGTGTTGGAGCTGGCAGGGCCCCCACCCCAAGTCCGGGGGAGGGTCCCTGACCCTCTAGGAGGGCACCGGGCCCAGGCCGCGGCGACCTGGACGCATTGGGCGGCGGCTGCTGCACAGAGTCACCTCCTCAGGGCCCACGGCGTCAGGCGAGGGCCTGCCCAGAAGCACCGTGGCCACCTCTCCATCCTCCTGCAGGCCTGGCGGGCAGGGGCAGGGGGGTGGGGGGTGAGGCGACGGGGGCCGGGCTCCCTGGGCACACCCCCTGGGCCTGGCCTGGCCACTCACCTGGACTGGGAGACGGTTCCAAGGACCTCAGCTCCTCAGCAAAGTCCGGGGACTGTGGTGGGAACAAGGGCTGGGTCAGGGCTCTGCCCCAGGCCTGCCTGAAACCACCCACGTGAGCCTGGGTGGGGCAGCCCCACACCCAAGGAACCAGTCTGGCCTCAGAAAGAGACAGGGAAGGTGCTGCAGGCAGGGACAGGCTGGGCGAGGCCCAGGCAGAGAGGTAGCAGCGGCTGCCCGGGGCTGTCCGCACGCACGAGGGCCAGGAGGGCCCGGTACCTGCATATCACAGACAGGTCTGGAAGAAGGGAGGGCAGCGAACACCCTGTAGTCGAACTTCCTCCCAGACAAGGCCTTGAGAGGACAGCGTGAGGGGAGAGAGGCAGAGGCCGGAGCTGAGAAGAGGGCGGGGGTGGGTGCAGCCTGGAGCCCCGCCCCCATGCCGCAGGGGGGTGGAGTGCGGGCAAGGGGGCAGCTGGTCCTCACCAGACGTCCAGGGGAGGTGCTGGTCTGGGGGCCGAGGTCTGCGGGGACAAGAAATGGGCGTTGGCAGCAGTGTGCGTTGCAGGTCAAGCCCCCCCCCGCCCCGCCCCCTTTGGACACACGGACCTTCCAAGGGGGTGGGGGACGGCGTGGGCGCGGGTGAGGGGGCCTCAGCCAGCCGCTCCAGGGGCCCGCGCTTGCCCCGGCCCTCCTGGGACTTGCTGAGAACCATCTGTGCCCGGAGGGCGTCCTGCTCCAGAGATTTCATCCTGCCAGAGAGAAGCGGGGCTGGGCGGGGCCGCAGGGAGAGTGGGCGGGGTGACAGGGACAACCGGCGGGCGGCCGGGCCTCACCTGGCTGCCCTCCACAGTGCCCGCTTTTCCGCCTCCAGAGCGCGGCGCTCAGCAGGGGACAGGGCCCGCTCGGGCACGGGCAGCTCAGGGCTCTGCACGCGCAGCCGCTCCTGATGGCGCCGCTCGGCTTTGGCCGTCCGCACTGGGGCGCTGCTCCCCAGGGGTGGAGGGGATGACGGGGCAAGCCTGGGTCAGGGGACAGGACAGGAGGGCCAGGTGGGCAGGGGCCGGTGGGAGGGGGCGCCCCTGGGGGCACGGGGGTGCTGGCCCCTCTCCCACGCCTCACCCTGCGGCAGAGCTCGCGGCCCAGGGAGCCTCCTCCTCCGGCTCCTCGCTGTCCGGGGCCTCGCGGTCCAGGGCAAGACCCTGGCCGGACGCCTCCCGCAGCATCTGCGCCCTCTTCTGCTGCAGCTTTCGGGCTGTGGATGGGGGGTGCAGGTCAGGCTGGCGGGCAGGCCCGGCCACAGCCCGCTGTGGCTCAGTGCCCACTCACCTTCTTCCTCCTGCATCTTCCGCAGGTCGTCAGCACCCACCAGGGACACACGCTTTGGGGGGCCCTCGGCCTGGGGCGCCCGCACCTCCAACTCAAAGTACTTCTGCCGCTCTCGGAAGGACAGCTGCTCCGGGGAGGCAGTGAGCCCAGGCGCGGGGGGCTGTGGGGAGTGGGGTCTGAGACTAGGGTGGCTCCCCACCGCAGCCGGCACCCCACCCCATAGGTGCCTGCATCCTGGGAGGGGCGGCCGCAACACTCACTTGGGCAGCCATGTCCTGGGATGGGTGTGGGCCGGGCACAGCAGCAAAGGTCCTGTAAGCCCGCTTCACATCGGAGGGCAGCTCATCCGGGGAGGGTGGGGTGGGGGGCTGGGGGCGAGGCTCTGGTGAGCTGTGCAGGACAGCTGGGGAGGCTGCAGCCACCGCCCTCCCGGCCAACAGGTGTTCCCGCTGATGGCCCCCGCCCCCTGTGGTTCAGGGCACTCACGGAGCGGGGGCTGCCTCTGCCCCTGGGGGCCGGGGAGCCCCTAGGCCAGACCTGAGCCAGTGGCTGGATCACCCCGGGTTTTGTCTGCAAAGGGCAGGGGCCAAAGGGAGGGATGGGGTGGGGTTAGGGAAGCGGTGGGAGAATGGAGGGAGAAAGACAGAGAGAGGTGGAGCCAAGGTGGCAGTGGGAGTTGGGTGACCAGGGTCCCCATGCAGCAGGAGCCAGGGAGCTTCAGCGGTGGGGGACGGGCAGGGCCAAGTGGGGCCCCCCGGTGCCGGGAAGGAGGCTTTGACCGCCCCGCCCGTCTGCCCAGGGGAACCATGGGGCCTCCACCCCTAGTGCCAGGCAGGCGCCCCGGGCTGTGCCCTCCCAGAGAGACGGGTGGCGCCTGGTGGGGGGCACTGTCCCTGGCACTGCTTGCCCAGGGGAGAAGGCACCAGACACAAGCACCCTTTGTGCTGTCCTCCACCCCCGCCCAGCGGGTGCTCACCTGCTGATGGCTGGGGGAGCAGGGCGCCTCGGCCGTCTTCCCTCTGGCTGGGACCTGGAGGAGCCGGGAGCCAGGTGGGGTGAGGACTCGGCAGGGCTGGGGGGCCCACAGGCGGAGTTGGGGCACTTGCTTTGATGGCACTGAGGTGGGTCCTCAGCCCCCTGGCCTGACCTCAGCCCGAGGGCCATCCCCAGAGGGACCTAGACCACTGCTCGGCCAGCACCACAGGTTCTCCCCAAAAGGCTGTGTCTTGGTGTTCACCAGGCTCCCCCCGAAACACTGGGGGGTGCGGGTGCCTGGAGCGTGCTTGGCCCCTGCTGCCACCCCCCCAGGAGGATGGTCTGGAGCCTTGAGAGAGGGGAACACACAGGCAGCCCGGACCGAGGCGAGACACGGCTGAGTTAAGAGTTGGGGGCTAGGGGGCTAGGGACCGAGGGTGCCGAAATCTCTTGGGGCCCCAAGCCAAGGCCCCGTGTGCCCTCCCCACAAGTCTCAAAAGCATGTGGTCCAGGGAGGCCCGATGCCCACCAGCCTCCCCAGAGCTGTGCCGAATCTTGGTCAGAGAACACGGGGCCTGCACCCTTCCTGGGGCTTCCTGCTCTTGGCTGTCCCTGGCCAAGGTGGGGAAGAGGAGGGTGCCATCAGCCCCTTGCACCTCCCTGCCCCCAAGGCCCTCACCCAGCACCTCCTGGCACCCGCCGCCCACCAGTCGCGCTCCTGCAGGCCTCCCAGCGGTGCTGGCCGGGCTGGCCGGGCGCAGCCTGGGGTTTGTTTCTGCCTCTTGGGGAGGATCCGGAACTGCATGTCCACCCTGCCCAGCATCCGCAACCTCCCCCCCCCAGCTGTCGTCGCTGCCCCTGCCCCCATCTCCATGGCCCCTCGCGGCTGCTCCAGCCTGTCCTCCCCACGACGGCAGGTGCCCTGCTCCATCAAGACCCTGATGGCTCTGGTGGTCTCCAGCGGCTTCTGCCCTGAGCCCTTGGGCTCCCCAACACCCAGCCTACTGCTGGGCCCAGGGGCCTTCGCAGGAGCCCCCCCCCACCCCGCCCCAGTTCTCAGCCATAAAAGGACGACAGCAGCGCTGACTGCTGGACCTGGTTCACAGCTTAAGAGGCGGTGTGACCTGTGCCCGGCCAGGAGAGGGAGCTCCAGCCTGGGTTCCCCCCGCCAGTCTCGCCCAGCAGGCCCTGACTGCAATCTGTATGCCAGCCTGGCGAGGGCAGGCTCCCACAGCCCCGGTGGTGCCCACCCAGAAGCTCTGTCTTGAGGGTTCTCGGGTGAAGAGGGAGCTACGGCAGGGAAAGGACGGACAAACAGGTGGGCAGAGGCCAGACTACGAGCGTGACCCCGGAACACTCAGGCGGGGCACGCCACCCGAGCTGGCCATGCAGCCAGGGCCCCAGCCCTGGGAACAGAGTGGACACAGAGCTGAGGAGGGGCTGCGTCCCTGACGAACGTGGGGCAGGCGGTCCTGAGCACCGTGGAGTGGCGTCTGGGACACGGCCACCCACTGCTCCCAGCCACGTCCACCCCTGAGGGCCCAGGAGAGCGGGCCCACCGGCACAGACCCAGGGCTAATGCCCAGGGCCGTGAAGGTCGGACACTCACTGCAGCCTCTGGTCCCCACTGTGGCATCTGTCCAGGCAGCTCCTTGTCCTGTGAGCAAAGCAGATGGCATTCAGGGACCTGTGCCCTCCAGTGCCCCAGCCCTAGGGCTGCAGGCCGCAGGCCGCAGGCGGTTCCAACCTTGGTGGGGCCCTCGGGGCTCAGTTCCCGGTCAATGGAGGAAACGCTTTCCAGGCTGTTCCTGCGGCCGATGCCGGCTGCAAAGGGGTTGGCAATGACACCTGGTGACACCTGAAGAGATGGCAGGGACACACATGAGTGAGTCTCAGGTTAAGGCAGGCACACTGTGTCGTTCCCCCCACCCCGCCCCCACAGGCCCAGCAAATAAGGACGCCCCGGGGATGGGGGCGTGGGACAGCAGGTCTCCGTGTGTCCGCCACAGGGCGCCACCCACTGGCGCACCTGGAACCCGCCAGGGGAGCACCCATAGGCTCTAATACAAAAGCAACAACGCAGGAGGACCCAGGGGCCCGAACCCTGACTGAGAGGAGCCCAGCATCACCCGAGCTGCAGAGTGGCAGCCGGTGGGCCGGCCTGCGTGGTCACAAGCGCTGAAGGTAAACACAGGCTCATGTCCCATCCCACGAGGGACAAAAGGGGCCACTCAGCCTCCACCAATAGCAGGAACTGCAGAAGGAGGGGAGGCAAGGTGACTGAGGGCACTGAAGACACCCGCCAACTGTGAACGGGGCACAGGCCATGAGGGCTGAGACACGCCCCGCTGCACTGACCACCTGAGGGCTGCGAGAGGGTTCCCACATGGAGGGAGAGGAGGGGATGGGTGGGGACAGTCATGGCAGAGAAGGGGAGGCCTGGGGGGATGGGGGGCAGCCCCAGGTAGGCAGAGGGTCCCGGCTCCGATGCAACGACTGAGCTGTGGGCACAGAGAGCCCAGACCACCAGGTGTGAGTGTGTGAGCAGCATGGTACTGGGGCTCCTATTCTGACAAACCAAGGGAATCTAACGACGCAGACTCAGGTGCTCGACTCCTGGGCACCGAGTAACCAAGCGAAAGCCTGGGGCAGCTGCAAGGAAGCTCCCCTGCCGCCGCCCCCCAGACCCAGGTGGAGGCGGCTCACGGAGGGGCTGAGCAGAGCCCACGTGCCAGTGGCTGACGGCAGAGGCCGTGTGCGTGCCCGCTTCCCGAGTTCCAGGGACGGCGGCTTCTGCGCAGCCACACCCGCGGCCCTGCTGCGGGGGGCCCGACCCCAGGACGCCCAGCGGCCACACCGGGGACCCAGGTCTTGGCTTCTGAACATCCCTGCCCAGTAAACAGACGGCGTTCCTTGGGGCACAGTGAATGCGGGCTGGCGGGGGCGCACAGAGGGGCAACCCAGGCTGGGAAGCGAAGGCGCGCAGCCCGGCCCAGGAGCCCGCACTCGGCCAGGCGGGGACAACCTGCCCCCGACGCCCATGGCAGCAGCGGCAGCCGTGCCCTGTGAAATCCAAGGACAAGGACACTGGCATGTGCACGCCAAGGGCACATCAGTGGCGCAGCGCTCAGGGGAGGGAGAGCCCTGGGCCAGGAGAAGGGTGCGGGGTGGCAGCAGCCGGCGGTGCCCACCGAAGGGCTGATGCCAGAAACGTCCATGGGGCCCAAGCCGACACGTGAGGGTCCGATGGCCAGGACACGGAGACGGTCACACAGAACCAGCAATGCCTTCAAAGGGGAAAGAGCCCTGTGCAGGGGGAGCTGGGGACGCCCCCGCAGAGGCTGCCGCTCCTTGCAGGAGGAGGCCGAGAAGACCGGGTCATTTCTGTGACAACCCTGCTAAACGTGCATCCACAGGCGGCCCCCCAGAGACGCTGGACAGCGAAAACAGC
Organism: Mormoops blainvillei; assembly: GCA_004026545.1. Classification (NCBI taxonomy): domain Eukaryota; kingdom Metazoa; phylum Chordata; class Mammalia; order Chiroptera; family Mormoopidae; genus Mormoops; species Mormoops blainvillei. The sequence continues at coordinate 144,023 of PVJD01002869.1, forward strand.
ACGGGTCAGAGCCTCAAGGTCAGAGTCAGGGCTGGGGGCATTGCCCTCTGCTGGGAGGGGGCGACGCACACCAGGCCTGACGGGTTCTTGGACTGCTCTCGCGACTTTCCTCTGAGCTTAAAATTATTTTATGTACTTGCTTATGTTTTTCAGGAAGAAGCCCTGGCTGGTGTGGCTCAGTGGACTGAGCACCAGCCTGTGAAGCAAAGGGTCGCTGGTTCGGTTCCTGGTGAATGAACCCTGAGGACGTAAAGGAATCTCAAGTTGCATCCCATGTCTTCTTAGTTAGTAGTAACTCTAGCGCGGAATTTTCAAGTTATTACAGTTACGGTAATTGTTCAAACACAATTTTCCGCGTGAGAAAGTGACAGAAATGCAAAACCACAAAGGTGAGTGAAGAAGCTGTTAAGTAGAAACTGAAAACAGCAGCACAACTCAGGATTTTTTCCCACTAAAAACGCTCTTTCAGGCTCCACCCGCACAGAGCGGGGCCGGGAGCCCTCTGCCACCAGGGACCCCGGTCATGGCAGGGCCAGGACGTGACGTGGTGAATGACAGGCCTCAGGTACCAGGGCCCAGGAGCCGCGCTGCCCAACAAGGGCGAGGCGAGCACCAACCGTGGGGCACCCACCCCAACGTCACAACCACAGTGACCAAAACCGGAAAACACCTCCCCACCGCCCTGGAAGGCCCCCAAGGCCCCAGCCCGTCACGCGGCGTGACAAATGAGGAAACCGAGCGCTGAGGAGGCTGCCTGCCAGGACAGCGCGCAGCAGGACAGAAGCCCCCTCACGGCTGGGCCTGCAGAAGCGCAGGTTGCAGGGGGCGTTGTGGATGGACGGACGCCCGGAGCTGGGACCGCGGGGCTACTGGGAACCGAGGGCGATGTGCTTGAAACCCCGAGGCTGGTTTTCAGACCAGGCTCCTCACACGCACGGGACCCCAGCCAGTGCGACGAGGAAGGGGAACAAAGCAAGCAGGGGAAGAGGGGATGTGACCACGGAGGGAGTCCAGCCACAGGAGTGTCCTCCGGCTTGTCCCAGACGCCGGAAGGTTAGGGCCAGGCCTCCAGGGCGGCTGCATGCCCTGCCACCTACCCGCTCGACCCCCCAGCCTCCCCAGGAGGCTGCGACCCTGCTGTCCAGGGGGCACTGAGGCCCCACTGCAAGAGCAAAGGAGCCACCACTGCAGCCACAGGGAGAGAACAGCAGGTCCTGAGAGCGAGGGGAGGGGGCGGTGCGCAGGCAGCGTGAGGCGGGTTGGCAGGGTCTTCACGAGTCGAGGGGGCACGCCGCACACCCTGCCTCCCACAGGGTTGGCCAGGCTGCCACGGCTGGGCCCAGAGGGCACCCCACGCATGCCTGTGGGGGCCAGGACTCCAGCTGAGCCCCAGCCCCGCAGAGGCACATAGAGACGGTCGAGAACACGACTTCAGAAACTCAACACCCATTTGTAACAGCTCTTACAGATCATGAATAACAGCTGTTCCCCAAATTTACAAAACGTTATCAAAGAAATTGCAGCAAACCTCAAACTACAAGATGAAACAGCCCTTCACGGCTGCATAAAACAAGGCCACCTTCCCCACGACACCAGGGGCCTGACTGGGAAGGGACCCACAGCAGCGCTCAGGTGGCCTCCCGCCGGGGGCTGACACGCAGTCACCACAAGGATGATGGGGAGCGAGGGCAGCCTCCGAGCTGTGCCGGGGGCCTCTCCGGCAACAGTTCCACAGTCAGGCTGATCCCAGCTCTCGTCACGGAGCCCACATGCTCGTTTGGAAGAAAAAACACGTGAAAGCAGAAAACTTTCAAAAGGTGGGAAAAAAACAGGCAACCTGACCAGTTAGGTACCCACACACAGCCCAGAGTGACAGCAAGCGATGGGGGTGGCCGCGGGCCTGTCACTGCGGGGGTGACGGGGTCTCAGAGCTGGCTTTAAGCCACGTGAGGAAAACGGGAAAGCATCCCGAGTCCTGGGCAGGGACCAGAAGTCACGGAGGGAAGGGTGAGATGACTCAGTTAAGAGAGTTTGGGCTTCTGTGGCCCCAAGGACGCCACTCTTAGAAAGCAAGAGTGACAAAAACACTTACACCCATGTAATAAAAGATGGACATTCACAACACAAAAGCCACTGCATGTCACGTGACAAATGACACACTCCCTGAAGCAAATGGACACGGAGACTGGATGGCAGTGCCTGCCAGGCCACCAGACACGGATGTGTGCCGCAGACACACCCCACACCCTGCGGCACTCCCCGGGGCGCCAGACGGCCCCACGCATGGGGGAGGCACCCGTGCAGTGCCGGGAAGGGTGGCCAGAGCCACGGCAGAAGACCCCGTGTCATCCGGAGCGAAGCCAAGTGTCGCCCCGGAGCCCAAAGGGTGAGAGCCTGTCACCACGAAGCTGCATGTGTTCTCTGAACCGAGAGCTTGACAACCGTGAGCGTGTTGGCAAAGACACCTTTACATACGTGCTTTAAGTAAGCAAACAATAACAAAGCCCCTTCTGAGGACAACACAGCCCCGGACCCAAGTCCCACAAGCATGTTCTTTGTCGACACAGACGGGATTTCTGCAAGGACACAGGCAGGTGAGGTCCTGCCAGGAGGGACATCCTGGGGTGGGGCTAGCGGCCACTGCGGTGCAGAGCGTCTATGGGGCCACCAGTGACATAGTCACCTTAGCTTATGCCAAGGGGCCCCAGAGAGAGCCATGGAGAGAAGACCGAGACACAGCGTGACCCCACCCCTTCTGAGAAGAGGGGTCACCGAGGTCAGCAGCTTGCCCTGTCCAGGATACATGGCAGACTGGGGGCAGAGCTCGGGAGCCTGGCAGGGCGTCCCCACACTACCCGCTCTGGCTTCCTCTTGGGGCCAGGCCTAGCAGCGAGCTCTCCGCTGAGAGCAGCCCAAAGAAACAGGAAGGTGCTGGGTGAGCCTCCGGGGTCCCCGCACATGGATAGCGCCATCCCGAGGGGCCCGGGCCCAGCATGTACTCGGCTCTGAGCCACCCAGTCCTGGCCTGATGGCCATGCTGTAGGAGCTGTCCACCTGGGTACGGGCGGCTCGGGGTCTTCTTCAGGACCACACCCCCCGTTCCTGTCCCCCGTCTTAGAGTCCCGACACATCACGAGCAAGCTGTCTGCACTGTGGTCGGGCACTGCCTGTGTCCCACGGCTGCCACCGAGCTCGGCCCCCACGGGCCAGCTCACTGCCACACCGCCAGGTTGCATTGGGGCACTGACCTCGGCAGGGGTGCCGGCACTGGTGTCGAAGCCGTCGCAGACGAGCACGGCGAGGGTGTCGCCCGCGCTGCGCAGTAGCTGCACGGCCTCCGCGTGAGTGAGGCCCAGCAGGCTCTGCTGGTTCACCTCTAGCAGCCGCAGCCCCACTCTCAGACGGCCGTCGCGCCCGGCTGCTCCCGCGGGGCTCACCTGCAGGGACACCGGGTCCTGCACCTCAGGACTGGCCGCCCTGGGCCCCTCGTCTGCCCCAGGGGCCTGGTGGGCAGGCCCTCACCTTGGAGATGAAGATGCCCTCGTCGGTGGGGTCGCAGGGGTTCCCCGCGTGGCCCTTGGCGCCCCCACGGATGCTGATGCCCAGCTTCTCCCCAGGGGCCTTCTGGATACAGAGCTCCCGCAGGCCCGGGGGGGGCGGGTCCCTTCGCACCAGCAGGACCAACTCCAGGCAGGGCCGTAGCAGGGCGCTAACCGCTTCCTGGTGCGTGGCCTCCCTCACGTCCTGCCCGTTCACTGCAAGGATGCGGTCCCCAACACGCAGGCCACTTCGCGCAGCCAGGCCCCGGGGAAGCACCTATAGGGAGGGTGGGGCCTCAGTGCCCAGGCCCGAGAGCCTGCCTTGCACAGCGGCAGCTGGGGCGCCCCCTACCTTGGAGATGAAGACACCAGGCTCCTGCACTCCAAATGGGTGGCTGGAGTGGTCTGAGCCCCCAACGATGCTGAGCCCCAGGGGGCCCCCGGCTCTTGGCAGGCAGATCTCCTGAGGACATCAGGGGCATGAGGGGCGTGTGGCGCAAAAGGGGCAACAAGCTGGAGCAGCCAGGGTGTTGGGGCGGCCTCCGTGCTGGGTGCGTGCGGGAGCCACAGGCTGACCACGATGCCGGACATCCTGGGGCCTGAGTACCCGCTTCCCTTCCTGAAGCTGTGTGGTCGAGAGAGGACTGGGGACTCACCTCTACCGGGTACGGCCCCTCTAGGGCGGCAGCAAGCAGGCTGGGGGCTAGCCTCAGTGGCCCGGGGTCCCCAGGGGTGGCAGTGACTACAGTGGTGGTGGCGGCGGTGAGGGGTGGCGGTGAGTGTGGCGGGGGGCTGGGGGGAAGGGGCGTCCCGGTCTCCCGCTCCAGCAGCAGGGCGATGGTGGGGGAAGCGGCAGTCAGCAAAGAGACAGCGTGGTCATGCCGGGCCTCTGTCATGTCCACCCCGTTGATCTGCAAGAGCGAGGCTGGTCAGGAGGGTCGGGAGGCCCCACAGGGCAACTGGGATGCAGGAGGCGCTCAGCAGTCCCCCTAGCACCACTCACCGAGAGGACACGGTCGCCAACCTGCAGCGTGCCTGCCCGGTGAGCAGCACCCCCCTCAGCAATTCGGGAGATGAAGATGCCCTGTGGAGAGAGAGGAGGTGACCTGTGCAGCAGAGACAGGGGACTGCGGCTGGTCCCAGCCCTGCCCAGCCCCCTTCCCTGCAGCCTGGCTCACCCCATCGCCCGCCCGGTAGGGAGTGGAGCCTTTTCCACCAGCGATGCTGAAGCCCAGCCCCTTCTCGCTGCGCACCAAGCAGGCCACATGGCGCTGCCGGAGGGGCCCAGGGGTCTCAGGCTGGGGCAGGCGCAGACCGCCAAACCGCCGCTCACGGGGGCTGTAGTCGTCCTCGGGCCGAAGAGGTGTGACGGTGACTGCATTCTCGGGCTCTACCATGCGCTCCCGCCACAGCCGCATCTGCACGGTGGCGCCCGCCCCCCGTAGCGCCTCCACAGCCTGGTGGTGCTCGGCCTTGTGCAAGGCCACGCCGTTCACCTGCAGACCGCAGACCGTGCATCCGTGTGCGGGCTGCCCACACACCCTCCACGGGTGGGAAAGTGCAGGGGACAGGTGACAGGGCTCCTGCTCTCATCTGTGCAGCCTCTCTGGCTGAAGGGAACAGGCGGAGGCCCCAATGGCTGGTCGGCCCACATTGGTGGCCACCATCCAAGAGACTCTGCCACCTGTCTGTCAGCAGAGCCACCCCACAACCCAGGGCACGGGGGTTACTAGGTAGCCGCCCTAACTGTGAGGCTCTTCCACCCTCAGCTTTCCCGGCTGTCTAGGGTGATGGCAGCCCTACCTGGGCAAACACCCAGTGCCAGGACCAGGTGACTGGATGCCCAGGCAGGGGCTGCAGGGCAGGAATCAAATTCCCAACCCAGACCCTCTGGAGGTGTGCCCACCTCCCGGTGCCCCCAGGAGCAGCATCTCCTGCAGAGACCTTGGGTACAGGTGCGGTCAGCGCCCCCGAGGTGGGGGTCTCTGCCTCAGGCCTCCTGCTTGCCTGGGGTCTAGTGCTCGCGCAGCCCCCATCTCCTGCAGGGGAACCCATCTGTGCGGGGACAATGTGGGCCCTGAGGGCCACTGACTCACCTCAAGGAGCTTGTCGCCCACTCGGACTCCAGCCCGGGCGGCAGGGCCCTCCTCAGACACCCGGGAGATGAATATTCCCTAAAGGACAAGTGGGCACTGAGCCCAAGGGCGGCACGCAGCGCAGGGCATGCCCAGTGGAGTGGAGGGCCTGGGTCGTCAGAGGCTGGGCTCGGGCCACTGTGGTCCCCCAAGCTACAGGGTGCAGGTCAACTTCCAGAAGTGGTTTTCCACCCAAACCAGGCTCAGAGCTGCCCTCTGAGGTGTTCTCCCACTCCTGACCCCTCCTGAGTTCAATTTCCATCCCAGGTCAGCAGTCAAGAGAGTACGGCAAGGCTAGGTCACAGGACCCGGTGACAGAGAAAGAAGGGGGGGGTGTTCCTGGGGGCACGGAGGCGAGCACAGCACCCAATAGGAAGCGAGCAGTGGGGTCAGAAAGGTCCCCGACAGTTCTGTGAGGCCTGGAGAACAGGAGGTCCTGGCAGAGGAGGTGGCGGGCGGTGGCTCCTCACCTCATCGTCTCCCTTGTAGGGGGTGGAGCCCTTGCCCCCTGCGATGCTGATGCCCAGGCCCCCCGTCTGCCGCACGATCGTGAGCGTCAGCTAGAAAGAAAGGACACGGTGTGTGGGGAGAGCTGTAAGCAGCGGGCCCAGGGGGACAGGAGGGCTCAGTCCCCCATCCAGCACAGGAGGAGCTGGATGAGGCGGGCACTGCTGGGCAGGGTGCAGCGGCCCAGGGCTCAAGGGAGGGCGGCACAGAGGGGGCGCCTGCCTGTGGACGCCGAGGCCTGAGGCCCTGCAGACGGGGCAGAGCGGCAGGAAATGCCCCTGCACCCCTGCCGAGACTGGCAGCCCCTGCCTGGAGGCCAGCACTTTGTCCCTGCGGCGGGCCCCGCCCCACGGGGACACGAGAGCGAGCAGAGCTCCCGTGGAGAACTTGTGCAGGAGCGGGGGGAGGCGGCGCGAGAGCCCGCAGCCCGGGAAGCAAGCGGAGGCAGCGGGGGGTAGGGGTGGGGGCGGGCAGCGCCCAGAGCCGAGCGTACAGACCTCTTCCTCCTCAATGCGAGCGGGCTCTATCAGCAGGTTATTGGCCTGGTCAAACGACACCCCCTGTCGGGACAGGACCAGCGGGGGCGCGCAGGTGAGCCGCCGCCCGGCCCCGCCACCGCCTTGCCCGGCCCCGCGCCAGCAGAGAGCAAAGAAAGGCAGCACCAAGCCCCCAAAGCCCGAGAGCACCGGCCCCTTGTCCCCTGGCGCGGGTGGCGGCGGCTGCTGCTGAGCCACCGACAGAGCAGGGCAGGGCCGGCGGGTCGGGGCGGGCCCCACCGCGGGCTGGGCCTGGCCAGGCTGTCCCGGTTGGACCCCCAGGACCCCTTGGCAACCCGTGTCATGTCTGAGCTCGGGGGAGAGCCACCTGTCAGAAATGGGTCCCTTGGGGGACAGGGCATCCCCAGGGCACATGCAGGACCCCTCGTGGGGCCGCGAGAGCCCCCTGAAGGCCAGAGGAAGAGCACAGTGGAAGCCCAGCCCTGGGAGGGCCTGAAAAGGCGGGGCAGCCAGGCTGCAAGGCCCAGCCCAGGGAGGGTGGTGAGGCCAGCGGCCCTTGGAAAGGGGCCCTCCATTGAGCCCAGAGCTTCTCCCCAAAACGGACGCCAGTACAGACCTGGGGGCTTGGTGAAGGGCAGTGGTGACACGGCCCAGAGGCCGGCGGTCTCGGGCAGATGGCTGGGGGGGGTGAGACCCACCTTGACAGAGGGCGCAGACGCCACGGCCTCTTCTTTTTCCTCTGCCTCCTCCTCCTCCTCCTCTGCCGCCACTGCCTCCTCCTCATCCTCCTCGTCCCCCTCGTCCTCGGCCCGAGGGGCCCAGGGCATGTGTGGGCCATTGTGCCAGCCCCCGGTCCCTGCCAGGCCCTCGTTGTCAGGCTGCGTCCCTTGCAGCAGGGCCACGACGGCCTCGGGCTGGGGTAGCTTGGAGACCTTGAAGTGCTTCTTGTAGTGGGGCGTGTCCTTGCGTGTGAGCCGCTGCCGCCCGGCAGGCAGAGCCCAGGGGGCCTCCATCGGCCCCTCCTCGCTCTCACGGTCTTCCCCAGGAGGCAGCAGAGTGTCCTCTGCAAATCGCACTGTGGGCTGTAAGGAGCAGGCGTGAGGGCCAGCCAGCACTGCCCCCGAGAGCCTAGGGAAGCCTGGACTGAGGCGCAGACAGGGGCTCCAGGAGGTCGCCCTGCTATCTGGAAGTCTGGATGGGGGCTGCCAGCAGCAAGGGGCACACACGGCTGGGGAAGGCCAGGGCAGCAAGAGGCTCTCCCCACTGCAGGTAGGAGGCCCTGAACAGTGCCACTGGGACCGGGGAAAGGTCCGGGGGACAGTCTGCAGGGGCACTCCCTCATGCCCTGGCCCCCACCTCTGCAGAGCTCAGAGGGGAGAACCCTCCTAGCGTTCTAACGCCCCCCCGCCCTTAAAAGGGAGGTGGAGGACTGGGGACAAGCAACCCCCAGTCCTGGGCAAGTGGTGTCTGAGGCGGAATCACCTCCTCGTAGGCGTCCTCGTCAGCCTCCTCCTGGGCAGCAGGCACAGCTTCCTGTGGGCTCAGCTCCCCGTCCTCCCCCTCGGCAGGCGGCAGGTCCTCGGGTTCCCCCGGGGAGGCTGTGCCGGCGGATGGGTGCGAGCCCTCGCTCAGGCCAGACCTGCTGCTGAGCCTCTTTTCCTGCGGAGGGCCAGGCGGCCAGTCAGGCTGCGAGAGTCACCTGCCTGCCCTGCTGGGCTCAACCCCTTGCAGCCGCCTGGGCCCTGCAGAACGGGGTGAGCGCGGCTCTCGACCACTTTCTGCCCCAGGGAAACCACACACCGCCAAATGGGACAGCAAGCAGGGAGCCACAGCTCTCCGACACAGCCCCTCAAGAACCCTTCTGAGAAAACTAGAAGAGCAGAGACAGCATCGGCTCCCAAGGGGGCAGTGGCTGAGAAAGACCGTGCACCCTGGCGTGCGCACAGCCCCCACACGGACCATGGCCAAACACTGCAGGAGGCGCAGGTGCCTGGTTGCACCCAAGGGACCTGCAGTTCCCCCGCCTGTTGCCAAAGGCTCTGACCCAGTCCCCCTCACAGAGGTTGGTAACGCCCGTGCTGGGGGTGGGAGGGTACCCAAGGGAGACGCCAGCCCACAGGCCCAGGTCCCTGTCCCTTGTGCCGCTGAAGGCATGGACTGAGTCCTCCCATGCTCTTGCCCTACATGTGGCGCTGCGTGCTCCCCCACACTCAGCCCAGCAGCCCTCCCCTGCCGCGGCCCTGCTTTGCAGGCCGGCAGATGAGCGGCCCTGCCCTCCCGCCCCTCACTAGGCCAGCCCCCTCCATGTGCCTCACGCCCACCCTGGACCCTCAGAGCCCCACACCCAGGATGGGCGAAACGCCTGGGATTCCTAAAGGGCAAAAGTTAGGGTCTCTTCTGCGTCCTGTGCCCCAGTCACCTCCTCCGAAGGCGAGGGAGGCCCAGGGTCAGGCCTGCAGGAGGTCTCACCACGCCGCTCCTCCATGCCCCTCTTCATCACCTTGAGCTCGCTGGGGTGCGGTGTGGCCCGGCGCTGCAGGCCCTGCAACGGGCACAGGGGTGAGGGGAAGGCAGGGCAGGGTCAGGTTGGGGTGGGGAGCAGACCACCTGCCCAGGGACCCAACCCCCCCATACCCGCTTCTCGGCAGCAGCCTCCTCGGCATCCTCATCGCTCATGGGGGCCCCCAGAAACTGGATGACACTGACACGGCTGAGCGGGGCGTCACTCCAGCTCTCAGAGGGGCTGCTCCGCTGCCCAGGGTCCTCTGAGAGAGGGAGTGTCACGGCCCAGCCTCACCCGAGGCCACCCCCCACCCCTCCACCCCCAGGTCTCCCCTGCCCTCCAGCAACAACCTACCGAGGCTGGGTGCGGGCTGCTGGGGGAGCAGGTAGCACGTGAGCACCTTCTCCCCAGTCTGAGCATCGTCCTCAGTCTGGAAGCGGAGCATGGGTTGCGCCTGGTTCTCAGCCAGCCACAGGGCCTTGAGGTTGAGGTGGGTGAGCGCGAACGGCAGACTCTGCAGCCTGGGGGCCCGCGGCACGGTCAGCTCACGGGGGCCCGCGGCACGGTCGGCTCACGGGGGCCCGCGGCACGGTTGGCTCACGGGGGCCTGCGGCACGGTTGGCTCGCAGGGGCCCACGGCACAGTCGGCTCACGGGGCCGGCGGCATGGTCGGCGTGGGAGATCTGGGCAGGGTAGTGGGCGCTCACCGGTTCCCAGCCACATCCAGCACATGCAACTCCGTTGTGTGGGCGAGCTCGGGCGGCAGGATGGCCAGGCGGTTGTCCCTCAAAGACAGGACACTGAGCGCCGCGCAGCCCCCGATCTCCGGTGGCAACACCTCTAGGCGGTTCCGGTCCACGTTGAGGTTGGTCAACTTGGTCAGCTTCCCAAGAGAGCGGGGCAGAGCCTGGCCAGGGGTGGATGAAGGGGGAAGGGTCAGAGGTTGGCAGAAGCCCGCTGGGAATAAGAGAGAAGATGACAACCCCGGGGCAACCCACAGGAGACCCTGGCCTCTCCCAGCACAAGGTGGCATGCCACCCTTGCTCTCTGCCTCCCGTGCTGACTCTGACACCTGTCCCCACCAGGGACACCACCCCCAGGACCAGGCCCACCGTCAACAAATTCTCTGTGAGGATCAGCTCGGACAGGTTCTCGCAGTCCCCGATAGCCTCAGTCACCTCACACAGGCGGTTCTGATCCACCTTCAGGATGGACAGCTGCTTCAGCTGACCTAGTGTCGGGGTATCATGGCGACAGGCTGAGTGAGTAGAAAGACCTGCCTCATCGTGCACCCCGGCTGTCCCTCCTCTGCCCTGGAGCCGAGCCGCCCGCACACCCTCTGGGTTGCGGGCCCAGCTTGGAGCCATGAGCACCTCAGGGGTCGCTTGTGGTCACCCTGTCCCAACCCCAGCCTGACCACCCTCCTCAGGGACACCTCCGGCACCCAGCTGGCGCTGACCAATGCCGTCAGGGAGCCGCTGCAGCAGGTTCTGCGATAGCAGCAGGTCCGTGAGCAGTGCAAGCCCCCCAAGCTCTGCGGGCAGCGCCTCCAGACGGTTCTCCGACACATCCAGGCACACCAGGCGCCGCAGGCTCCCGAGTTCCTGGGTTGGGGTCACGGGGTCAGGGGTCAGGGAGTCAAGGCGCCGCCCTAGTGGCGGGGGTGGGGTGGGGGGGACACACACCCTCACTCACCGGAGGCAGTGCTGACAGCTGGTTTCGATCCAGCCAAAGCTCCCGGAGGTTGGGCAGAGCCCCCAAGGTGTCAGGCTGGAAAGACAAAAGGGAAAGAGTGACCAAGGCTCACCTGCCCGCTAGCCCCACCCCCGCCAGCCACGCCCTCTCCGCACCAGCACTTCCAGATCATTGCCTCCCAGATCCAGCTGTTCCAGCTTGACTAGGAAAGACAAGGACCTGCACAGGAAACAGAGCAAGTTTCCTCTCCGACGTGTGGCCCAAGCCCCCAGGGCTGCAGCCCCAGCTATGACCGCGGGGGGGCGGGGGGGGCGCCCGGTCACTCACGCAGGTAGAGACTTGAGCAGGTTCTCCCGGAGCTCCAGAGTAACCAGGTTGGCAAGGCTGAAAGAGGCCAGGGTGGGGCGTGAAGAGAGTGGGAACGGTGGGAGAGGGGTAGGAGCCAAGCCCCCCACCCCCGACCCAAAAGGACACTCACTTGCCCACGTCTCCAGGCAGTGCCTGCAAGGATACGTCATTCAGAGCCAAGTGAGCCAGGCTGCGCAACTGAGTGAAGCCCTCGGGGAGCCTACGCAGAAGGAAGGAGAACTTCAGATGTCCAGGCTAGGGCTGTGGGACCTCCCACACCTCACTACCACCCCCACCCTGGCTACCACTCACCTGGACAGAGGATTCCCACTGAAATCTGCAATCTCCAGGGCTTTGCAAAACTTGATGCTCTCGGGGATCTCAGGAATGTCTGTGACAGAAACAAGGGTCACTGGGGTCGCCCCCAGCCTCCAGGAGGGCCGAGCCCTTCCCACCACCCCCAAGCTCGATCCCAGGCCCGCCCTGGGCTCCACACCATTCCGCGAGACGTCCAGCTCCACCAGCTGCATGAAGTTGGCCACCTCAGGGGGCAAACGCTGGATTTCGTTGTCACTCAAGCCCAGCTTGCGCAGGTTCAGCAGCCGGAAGAAGGGCTGTGGGCAGGGGTGAGGCCAGGGGGCTGAGCCCAGTGGCAGAGGCCCCTCCAGAGCAGACAAGTCCCCAGGTCATGGGTTCCTTGGGCCTCCGCCGCTCTCGGCCGCACAGGAGCCCGGGCACCTGCCGCGTTGCCCCAGTGGAGGCAGGAGAAGCAGGGGAAAGATGACCCACACACGTGCCTCACCGCACCCCTGACCGTTGATGTGGAGTGTCCTCACGTCACCTGGGACGTGCTCCCCGCTCCTCTGGCAAGCCTCACACACTCAAACCTCCATAGCAGAAAAGTCTTCAGCCTCTGACCCGGCAAATCTGTCTCCTCCCTCCTGTGTTTCCTCTGGCCTCCACCTGCCACCTGAATCACCTGTTCCCCTCGCCCAGCAAAAACCACGGCCCACCCTGTGGTTTCTGCGACTGCCACCCAAACAACACGGCAGGTCCAGACAAGGATTTGACAATCACCAAAAACAGTAACAAAACCTAGAGCACCGCACACACGTGGTGCTGTGTGCAGGGGCTGCAGGCAGCACAGGAGACCTCGGGGACAGAGCCCTGGTGCCTTAGTCCAGAGCGGAGCCACACCCTTTGTGGCCCGCAGCCCCCAGGCACCGGCCCACTCAGCACCGTGTCTCCAAAAAGGAAATCCTTTTGTGATTTGCTTCCTTTAGTCTCCACTCCGGAGTGGCCTTATGAGGTAAGGCGCAAGCTGGCCCGAAAGGACGACAGCAGCAGGAGGTGAACGGAGAGCAAACCTGTCAGGGAGGAACACCTCCGCAAGGGTGCCCTTCCCCACCCGGCAGCCAGGAGGAAGACGAAAGCGGTCTGAGAGGAAGGCCGGCACCCCCGCCCCCCCGCGCCGCCCCGAGCAGCCCAGCAAGGTAGTGCCGTGCACAATCCGGGTTCACCTTCCACCCCCCCCCCCGCCCGCGGGCTCGTTTCCCCCGCGCTTTCACTCCGCGGCTTCTCCTCTGGGCGGGGGTACCACCCCGGCCCAGGCAGGCACCTGATGACCACGGCCACCTGGTGCCCGCGCCCGTGGCGGGCGAGGCCGGCCGGGCGGGGCCGCGGCCGGTAAGAACCGGCCGGGCCGGGCTGGCGGGGCTCACGGGCGGCGGCGCACCTTGGGCAGCTCGCGCAGCTGGTTGGCGTCGAGCAGCAGCTCCTCCAGGCTGCGGCTATAGCGGTAGATCTCCTCGGGCACGGCCTGCAGTGAGCAATGCCGCTTGTCCACCGACTCCACGTGCCGGTTGCAGCGCCACAGCGGGATGCACTTGAGCATGGTGCGGGCGGGCGCAGGCTCGGGCGCGGGCTCCGGCGGCGGGCGGGGGGCGGGGCTCGGCCCGCATGAGCGCCGGGGCGGCCGCGGCGAGGGACGGAGGGGCGGGGGCGGCTCGGCCGCCGCGGCGCTGGGCCCGGCACGCGCTCGGGACGTTCGGTCCGGCCGGCGCTCAGATCCTCAGGAGGCGGCAAAGACGGCGGCGGGCCCGCATTCCGCCTCACTCGCTCGTCCGCCGCTGTGCCACAGCCGGAACCGCCACCGCTGCCCGCCGGACTGCCCCGCCGACAACCGCCGGCCGCCGCGCAGCCCGCCGGGAAGCCGAGGCCCGCCCATCGCCGCTTGGACCGCAAGCCCCACAAGGCTGTGCGGCGCTGGCGTCTCCGAGGACCCGTAGTGATTCTGCGCACAGACTGCCGGGAAGCTCGGCTCCCGCCCCCGGCGCGGGGCACGACGGGAGCTGTAGTCCGCCGCGGTCCGAGGGCCAGCGTCCCACCCGGACCCCTGCCGCCAAACCCGGGACCGCGCGACCCAGTCCGCCGCCTCTCTCACTCGTCGGACGCGGGGAACGCGCATCGAGACGTTAAGGGGCCCCAGGCCAGCGGTCTCCCTGCGCGGTCTGGGTGGCGCACGGCGGGTCCCCTGCCCAGAGGGAACCCTCACTCCGCCGCCGCCCGCACCCAGCCAGCCCCTGTCCAGCCCAGGGACCGCCCTCCTTCCCACCTCGCTTCTGGGGAGCCCAAGATCTTGCCCTCGCCCCCGGAAGCAAGAAGCACAGGACCACCGGCACAGGGGCCTTCAGGGCCAGCAGCATCTGCACCTTTATGCGCACGGGGCGGCTGGGTGAAGACACTATAAAACCCAGAGGGAAGGAGAGCAAGTACAAGTCCCAGGGGCAGGGCCAAGGTCACGCAGAGAGGTCACTGTTATCAAAACGCTCCTGGTCATAGACTTCAGCCACCACCTTGCGGCCAGCAAACCAGCGCCCGTTGAGGGCCTGGATAGCCTTATGAGTCTCAGAAGCCATGGAGAACTCCACGAAAATCTTGACAATGATCTCTGCATCTTCCTCCTCGCCCTGCTTCTCCTGGTAGATGATGACGCGGTTGACGGCACCGAACTTGCCACACTCCTCTGTCACCTCCCCCTCCAGGTCGTCGTCGATGTCCTTGGGGTCCACCATGTTGCGCAGAACCATCACTGTGGACTGTGGGGCACCAGGGAAGGACAGCTGAGCACAAGGGCAGCTGGACCACACTCCCTGCTGCGCCCGCCCGCACATCTGGCCACCCACCTCCTGCTTGCGGAGCAGCTTCTGCATGACCATGTGGCGGGCACTGCTGCCCGAGATGCTCATGTGCTCCTGCTCACTCAGCATCTCCGGCCGCTCTGACTCCGGAAACAGCTCCTCCTCCTCCTTCTCCTTCTTGGGCTCCAGGAGACCCAGTGTCGGAGGGCTGGCAAGGATGGGATTGACCACTCCCACAGAGGGGATGGTGACCGGAATGGGAGGCCGGGCTGGGGTCACACCTGCAGCAAACCCATCAAGTCCAGCAGTCACCTCCGTCCTTCTCAGGGAGGTGCATTCAACCTCGGCTGGCCTACCCCGGGTACAGAGGGCTAGGGAAGGAGGGACACCTTGGCCCACCCGGCTCACCTGTGATGACTCCTGGGGCCTGGGCAGCCATAACAGCCTGGGGCAAGGCCCCTAGGGGCTGGGCCAGGGTCAGTGCAGGGGACACCAGTCCTGGCGTGGCAAGGGTGCCCAGCACCGCTGCTCCAGCCACCGCTTCCTGCAACCCAAGAGGCCACCACTTTCAGTCCCCAGCCTGGCTGAATCCATGCTATACCACCGGGAGAGCCAGTCAGCCCCCAAAGTACTGGGGACCTACTACCCAGGACACAGCTGCGCCCGCCCTCACCTGAGCTGTAATCTTGGCTGTGGCTGCAGCTGCGGCCACAGCAGCAGCTGGCGGGAGGCCTCCAGGTGTGGCAGGTGTAAGCAGGGGCATGGGGGGTGTGACAGCCTTGCCCACCCGCAAATACTGGCCACCCAGGTCAAAGAGGTTCATGGAGGACACGGCATCCTGAGACGACTGGGCCTTCTCGTACTCTGCAGGGCAGGAGCAGCAGTGAGGGCCAGCCACGGCGCGGGGTGGGCCTCAGCCCTGGCCCTGCCTCAGCACCCCCTCAGCTCACCAATGAAGCCATAGCCCTTGTGCTTGCCGGTCGTGGGGTCCCGGGCCAGCGTGCAAGATTTGATCTTGCCAAAGGCCTCAAACACACTCTTGATGTCGTCATCTGAGAGGTCCTGGTGCACAGAAGCCACGTAGATCCGGTTGAAGGCACGTGCCTCCTCAGCCAACTGGTCTATGATTGGTTGGGCCTGCCCTATGTTGCTGGGCCTACCCACCTGGGGGAGAAGCAGGGGACCAAGAGTCCCCGTCAGCCCAGGCTCGGCCACTTCCGGCCTTTGGAGGGTGGCCGTGTCTCCTGGGTGACTGGACAGAGCATGCCACGCACCAGCCCTCACGCCTGCCTCCCCGGCGCTCACCTTGATGTTCCTGCCGCCCAGCATCACCGAGTTCATCTGCTCCAAGGCCAGCTGTGCGGCTTCTGGGACCTCGTACTCCACAAAGGCAAAGCCCTGGACGCGGGGATGTGCTGTTAGGCCCGGACAGCCCTGGGCAGGGCGGGCAGGGGGGTGGGCAGGACAGAACAAATCTCACCTTGTGCTTCATGGTGACGGAGTCCCAGGACATGTCAATGCTCTTGATGGGCCCAAAGGGGGCGAAGGCCTGGCGAATGGTGTCCTCGCCCAGCTCATAGTAGATGGAGCCCACGTAGACCCGGCACATGATGGCCAGTGCCCGCTGCCGCTGAGCTGCCATCTGGAGCAGGACACAAGGGGAGAGAGTGCCACTGGCTTGTGACGGGGTGGCAGGAGGCTAGGCAGCCCACTCCCCTCCGGGCCCACCCACTCAGCACCGTTGTGGCGAGGGCTCCCCACGCGGCAGCACAGTGCAGGCTCGGCCCTTGCAGACGGGGCAGTGAGGGTCAGCAGGACCCTACCCCCAGGAAGGAAGACCAGGTCCCGAGACAGGACACGGACGCACCCTGGCCCGTCCAGGCCCCAGGCAGACCAGCAGCAAAGCTGCCAGGTGGTCGGGAGGCAGGGCTGCGTGCCCTCCCACCCAGCCCACCCCTTCAGTCTGGAGACCAGGGAGCCTGGGCTGGGCTGGGAGATGCTCCCAGGGTCCTGACCAAGTGTTCCGACAGAAGAGGGTAGGGGGGTCGTCCAAACTGGAGGAACCCACTGGTTCGGAGGCAAGAGAGGGGACAGAAGACAGGACAGCTACTGCCCAGAAGAGACCCCTGGGGGAGGTCGGGAGCCCAGGCGGGGGCTCCTTGCAGACAGAATGAAGAACAGCTACTTGTGCAGGGCCAGCTCAGGCGGGGACTCAACAATCTCAAGACACCTGTGCCTTGATCGCTCACGAAAAAGAGCTGCCTGGAGCCCTGACCCGCAACCTAAAGGGCCCGGCCCAGGGGCATCGGGAGGCGATAGGCCTGGCAGGCCCAGGGCACGCGCTGCCTCTGCGCTGGGGGAAGCTTGGCCATCGTGCTTCGCGACCTCCCCATGCCCTCAGGGAAGGAGTTCCCATCCCTGCCACCTCACATACAACGTGCCAGGCGGGGGGAGGCCCACAGCCACACGTGGTGGGCCAGCGGGAGGAGCAGGGCCCTGGGGAAGAGGCCACGGGCCCAGGGCAGACAGAGATGAGGGGGCCCTGGCTCTAGCTTCCCCACCAGCAGGGGCTCCCTGCACCCTCGCACAGGTCCCCATAACCAGAGGCCAGTTTCTTTCTTTAGACACCAAAGAACGTAGGATAGGCCGGGCCTCCCCTCCCTCAAAGAGGGACCTTAAAAAATGGTCCACAGCTCCCCCAAAGCAGAAACTCCCCTCGAATGGGACTCCCTCCTCAAACTGGGCTCTTGACAAATAGGCATCAGGCTCCGTGTTGAGACCAAGGACCCCAAAGGTGGAACCATGTCCCCTCTCACACTGGGTACCTGAGAGAGGAAACCACCTGCCCCTCAGGTCAAAGTTCCCCAAGAGAGAAGCACTCCCCCTCTTCAGTGGGAGCTGCCCAAGAGCAGGTGGGCCAGGAGCCCCCTGCTGATGTCTCCCCACAGACAGACGCCACCCAGAGAGGGCCCTGGGTCTGCCCGGCCCTTGAGGACAGAACCGCATTGCCCCACGAGAGCAGCACACCCAGGGACGGCCCCCGGAGCAAAGGCCATGTTCCCAGAGGGGTCCCTGGCCTCCTCAGCCTGCTTCTGGGGGATGGAGGGGCGTCTCCTTCCCAGACGGCTGCCCCCATGGCAGCCGAGGCCACGGCCACCGCCTCCTCCCTGGCCCACTTTGGCCATGGCCTCTACCCCTTGCTCACAGCCAGGCCCAAGGCCCAAGTTCTCGCCCTTCCCTCTCTCACTTGCTCGGGTCCCCCAACCCCCCACCCTGTCCATCCATCCTCCCTCCAGGGTCTGATGGGGCCATGAGTTAAGACACTTCTCTCCTCAGGGCCTGACCCCAACCCAAGAGCCGGCAGCCTGGAGACTGGCGGAGCTGGAGGCCTGGGTGGTGCGCCCCGTGCGTGCAGGCGGCACGGGTACAGGTGGGCCTGGCGTGGGCAGCTACCCTCCTGGCCGGCTGCCCTCCGCAGTTACCTGGCCCTCAGAGCAGATGGAGGCCTCCCCGGGGCGGTCCCAGGTGGGTGCCCGCCCACACCACTGGCCCCGCCACGCCTGGCGCTCTGCTGCGCTCGTCCGAGCTGGCGGGCAGGGCCGGCTCGGGGAGCAAGGTCCCCAGCACGCGGCTGCACTGTCCCCCTCTAGCCCTGACTAAGGACATGAGCCCCGGAAGAAGTGAGCATTTCTATTGACCGATTGCAAAGGTGAGAGAGGATCTCCAAAGCCCATTGTCACTGCTGCCATCTGAAAGACAGTAAAGACAGAGTTCAGTCTGTTGGAGCCGAGCAGTCTCCCGCTCTTGTCACACCTCACGCAGACAGCGGCAAGGCCCGGAGTCCCCGCCCTGCCAAGAGGCCCGCCTGCCTTCCCACATGGCCGGCCAGTGGCGGCTGCTGGCACCTGCCCGGGGGGCTGCAGAGCCCCAGGTGCCTCGCCCCATAGCCTGGTCGGCCGGGGCAGAAGGAAGGGAAAGGGGAGCGAGAGGAGGAGGGGCGCGCACAAGCATGGGGAGCAGCCAGGGCGTTACCTGGCAGCGTGCATGTCTGGGGCTGGGCAGGGGGCAGGGCTCAAGGCCCAGGCACCTGTCGGCCTCGCCTGGCCTCATCGCAGCTTCTGGCCAGAGGTCTACAGCAGGGCCCTATGGCGGCCCCTCAGCCTGTCCTCTCAGTCTTGGGCCCCAGCCCAGGTGGTCTGGACTCACTGCAGGGGTGGGGCCTGACCGCTCTTAGCCGAGGCCATGAGGGCAGGGAGAAAAGCACCCCGCCCAGGCTGCGCCTTCAGCCACGCAGCTGGGGGATGCGGGGGCGACCTGAGGCAACAGTCTGAAGTCCGAGAAGAGGAGCTGGCTGGGGGAGTGGGCGGAGGCACAGAGAAGGGGCGGGGAGGGGCTGTGGGTGCTCAACAGGCAGGTAAGGCTGAGCCACTCATGGCTCAGGGAGGAACCCAGGCGTCCCAAGAAGGAGTCCTTGAGAAACCGAGAACCACAACACCTGGTGGGGACGGCCGCAGGCGCAGGAGGAGGAAGAGAAGGAAGAGGAGGCGGGGAGCGGTGGCGAGGTGGGCGGGCTCACCTGCAGGTTGGTGAGCTGCTGCTGCTGGTGCGCGATGGTCTGCTTCACCAGCACGCTCTTGATGCTCTGCTCCATGGCGTACTTCTTGGCCTGCGAGAGAAGGCGGTGAGGAGCACTGGGGGCCCGGCCTGCGGGGAGATGGGCCTTCTGCCGCCCCAGTTGGCTCCCCGTGCCCCGTGCCCTGGGAGGTACACTCTCACCTTCTGGAGGGCCTCCTGCTGCTCAGGCGTCAGGGGAGGCAGCCCCAGCTTTGCGGCTGTGTTCTGCCCGTTCTCCATCTTGATGGAGTCTGTCCCCTAGTGGTGGGGAGCAGGGAGATCGTTAACAGCGAGCTCAAGACCTCCCACGTGTGGACCCAGGAAGCCTACCCCACCTGCCTCCCCCAACTACATGGGGCCTCCCGCCCATTCCCAGGGACAGACGGGTCCTAGAACACACTCGCCTACGTGGCCTCGACGCTGGTCTCCCCCAGGACCCGTGATCAGGACAGGGACCAAGGTAGGCAGGTAACTTGGGGGCCCTGGGCCAAGCTGGAGCAGCCGCAGGGCCCAGGCCACAGTGGCCTCCTCAGGGGCCACCAACGCAGGTGGCGAGTAGTGGAGGGGCCCCGCCCTTGTGGCCAGCCTGGCCCCAGAACCTCCACCCCAGGCCGTGCAAGAGTGAAGCCCTGGCCATCTGCTGAGGGGAGGGGTCGGGGCTCTGGAGGGTCCAGGGCTCCTCACCTCCAGCTGCCACCTGGTCGTGGCCCCAGACGGCCAGACTCAGCTTCCCTGCTGGGGAGGAGTTCCAGGGAGCGCTAAAGGAGCATGCATGGGAAGGTCCCCACCCCTGTGCAGCACTCCACCCCCCCACCCCTGCACACTGCACACACCACTCAGCCCGAGATGCTCTCCCAGGGCACACAGCCCCAAGGAGGGCCCTAGCTCATCCGCCAAACTCCTCCCTGGCTGTGTTTATCCTCCTGGAAGGAGAGGCCGGGAATAGACCAGCCACGGGGGGAAAGAAGGACTGGACACCCAGCAGAACCCTCGCCAGGTGAGCACAGGGCCCAGGAGGTGCTCGGGGAGGGGGCAGTCACAGCCCGCTGCAGATCAGAACAGACGCCACTAGGGTTACATTTACATTCCCGTCACAATCCCTCTCTCAGCTGTGTGCAGAGGGAAGAACGCAGCCGTGTCAGCAGAAGCACAGCTGCCAGACCAAGGAGAGATGGAGGGTGTCGGGTGTTAGGGCGCACCTGCCTGTCCACCAGTTCAGGGGCCCTGGGGCTACCCAGGAACTGCAAGAAGAGGCCACGATGGGCTCCTCCACAGGGTGTGTTTTGCAGGCCCCGGCATGCAGCCTTGGGAGGGACGGCAGAAAAGACGCAGGTCCCCAGCACAGGAGTGATGGTCAAGGACAGAGGTACGAGGGAGTCGGGAAGGGGCCAGCTGACCCAAAGCCCCACAGCCGCCGTCCTGACCAGCACAGGGTGAAAGGGCAGGTCCCTCTCCCTGCAACCCAGACTGGGCCCCAGAGGCTTGTCCTCTCCAACCTCCCTACTGGCCCCAAGCCCGGTTCTCCTTCGTGGGAGAGAGGCCCCAAAAGCCAGGGGCTGCACACTAGAGCAGGCTGTCACCATGGTCATCAATGCCAACCCCCTTTCAGCCCCTTAGAAACTTTTCAATCTCCTCTTTGTCTTGGTAAACAAAAGGCCCCTCTCCCACGACCAGTGGCTGGCTGGCCGGCCAGCCAGGGCCGGGGAGGGCTGGGTAGAGGGAAGCCCTGGCCCCCTGGCCCATCATCAGCTGCAGCCCCCATAACTTCCCAGGATCCAGGCCGCATACTTCAGCCCTTCCCAGAGTGTGCTGGGGAACCCAGAGGAGGGCCCAGCCCCCCAAAGCCCCCTCGTTGAAGGCCCGCTGGAACCCCCAGAGGCAGGCGCTGCCGTGGCGAAGCACAAAGAGCCCTATCACCCAGCAACAAGAGGCCCGCTCCTCCTCCCACAGGGCACTGCCAAGGGCCAGGCGCCGGAGCAGGACGGGATCCGCCCACACCCACCCTGAAGCCCGGAATTCGCCTAGACCCGTGCTCTGCCTTGCACGTCGTTCTCCTTTGTTGCTTTATTTAAATTAGAAATCTGAAATGAAAATCTGTACTTCTGGCTCTCGACAACACTCTGCCTGTTCTGGACCAGCTGGCCGGCCCTTCTGCATGACACCAATGGCTCAGAGCTCACTCGTTTCAGGGCAGCCCCTACTTGACTGTCCTCACCCTCGGCCCGGCATCTGGAGACTCTCAAAGCTGTGACCCACCAAAGCAGCAGGTGGACCCGGAGGGAGAGGCAGGGACAAGGAAGCTGGGCCAGGCCTGAGGCCGGGCGGCGCGGGGGCAGGACAGGTGCCTCTGCCCAGAAGGCAGAGAAGAGCCTGGCCCCTCCCACCTGCCTCCGGCCAGTCTTCTCTGGGCCCAGGGACACGCAGCAGGCGGGCGGGCAGGCAGGTGGACAGGCGGGCCTGAGGGCGAGGATGCTTAAGGTCAGTACCTGTGGAGGTTTCCATTTGTCTCCCGCTGCCACCACTGCCGCCGCCGCCGCCGGCTCGGACCCCCCTCCTTGCTGGCCATTGACCTGCTGCAGGCAGGAAGGAGATGCTGTAATGGACAGTCACAAGACCCACCCACCCAGGCCCTCTCATCTCCCCAGGCTAAGGGCTAAGCTCCCCACTGACGAGCAACAGAGGCTGAGCAGGGGCACAGGAAGGGACCAGCTCTGGCTTGGCCCCTGAACATTTCTTTCTTTTTTCTTTTTTTTTTAAATTAAATTTAATTTTACTTATTGATTGATTTTAGAGAAAGAGAAGACAGAAGCACTGATCTGCTGTTCCACTTATTTATTCACTCATTGGTTGATTCTTGCATGTGCCCTGGCTGGGGAATTGAACCCGCAACCCTGGTGTATGGGGACGACACTCTAACCTACTGAGATATCCAGCCAGGGTGCCCCCGAACATTTCTGACACTACCCCACCCACCCTGCCCATTGCTCTAGCACACCTGCAGCTGCCCAGGGCCTGGCAGGAACCACAGCAGAATCAGGCAACCCCCAGAGGGCACAGGGTAGCGAAGGTGGAGGGCCAAGGAAGGGCAGCCTCGCCCAGGTCTAGAGTGGCCCTCTGGCCACACAGCCAAGGTCCTATGGCCAGTTCCTCTCCCGCCAGCAGGACAAGGGGCGCTCTCTGGCACCTTGCACACAAGCCTGGGCTGGCCCACAGCTCAGCACCAGTCCCAGTGCCTTCCACGGGCTCTGGCCACACCCAGGGCCCAGGCCCCTCTGGGAGACACCTCCAAGGAGGGCTGCCCTCCGAATGGCAGGGCCGAGCCAGGGCAGAATGACAGGTGGTCTGCACGTGCAAGAGCTCCCTCAGCAGTCAAACTGTCCGGGGATGTCTAACTCCAAAGAGGGCATCTGAGAGCTCACTCAGGCCCCGACGCACACCCAAAGGGGTCACAGAGCACCACCGCGCAGGCTGCAGACGGAGCGGCCCCCCGCCTGTGCTGGCAGGGCAGCGGGGCGAAGGCTGGCCAGGGTCAGGAGGCCGCACCATCGCGGGGGCGGGGCCTTTGTGGAAGGGCCCTGACACCCACTCCCACTTCTGTGAGGCCACACAGCAGGAACCAAGAACCAAATGTGCTCACCTAGTTCCCAGCTCAAGGATGAGACTGGCAGATATGTGGGAAACAGAGGGACGGCCATGCCCACCCTTGGGAGCCCAGGGCACAAACAACGTCAGAGGCTGGGATGACTCAGCCAGAGTGTGTCTCAGGCGCGCTAGCCTCAAAGGAGGGGCAGCAGTGCCAGCCTGGCTACACTGCAGACATGGCAGTGGGCACTGGAGCTGTGGCCGTCCCGCCCTGCACCTTGCCTGAAGCTACACTGAACTCGGCACCACTGCTGCTTTGAGATGGTGCCCTAGAGAAGGTCACAGGAAAAGGGAACCCCTCTGGCATGGGCCCACGAGTGGGCTGCACAGCAGCTGGACAGGGGTCAGCCGGACCTGGCAGCCCCCGGAGCGCATCCAGAGCAGAGGCTGCCTCTCGAGGCCCACAGCAAGGGCTCACTGCAGGTCCGTGGAAGCTGTGCAGCCTCTCGGACTCTGCCAGCAGGGCCAGCTCGCGGGCGCATGTGTAAGGGACTTCCTGCTCTCTCAAGTTACTGTAACAGCCGACACAGGAACGAGGACAGGGCTGAGAGCAGAAGTCTCAGAAGAGCCTCCCTGGGGCCACTATGCTGTACCTCTGACATCAAAACAAAATAGTGTTGAATATAAACTGTGATTGAAAAATTTTAAAAACTTTTTTTAAAAACAAAACATTCTGTATATACATAAAAATATATTTTTAGTGATCACAAGTTAACGGATGTGGTCCTGGTGATCATTCTTCAACGGCATACAACTGTTTCATCATTGTATGGGCACGTTAAAACTACATAATACGTTACAAATAAACGGAATGTCAATGGTGGGGAGGCATGGAGAACGAATAAAAGAAAAAGACTTCCCAGGAGAAACCAGACCACTGGGGACTCTACCAGGGCACCCCACCCAAGCCAGGGCAGAAACTGAGCCTAGGTCCTGGTGCCAGCAGACACTGACAGCCCAGGGGAAACTGTTATTTGTCACCACAGCTAGTCACATGCTGCCATCCTTTAGCAAAGAACACAGAGGGCCTTGCCAGACAACAGTGCCACGAGAGGCGAGAAGCCCCCTTGGGAAGGCAGCGCGGCCCCAGCACTCTGGGGCCCAAGCCCCAGCCCTGCCACCGGTCAGCGGCCCAGGTGAAAGCGGGTTCTTTCCTCCAGAAAACCAACAGAGCAAAGCGATCACAGAACGTCTGCAGGCCTCAGGCTCTGAATTCAGGCCCGGCTCCTAGGGCTGGTGTGAGTGGCATTCGGAGAGTTGCTCTGCACATGTGAAGCACTTAAAGGTAAGTCCCTGTCCACAGCGCCCCGTGTCAAAGCTCAGACAGCGCCGCTGCCTTCCAGCTGTCCAGGCCCTCACCAGAGCCACGCTGGGCACTTCAGATGCAGCAAAAACAGATGCGAGATGAGAGGCGCACCGGCCAGCACCCCTGAGCGTGGCCGCACAGTCAGTGAGCTCTGAGAGGAAAACGGAGCCAGGGTGGGGAGCGGCAGCGAGGCACGCTCAGTCCCAAAGCTGGGGCGGGCGCTCCGTGAGGTGACACGTGGGCCAGGCCCTGACGGCAGAAGAAAGCAGCTGGGCCCACGGGGAGGGCGCGTGCTCCTGCCAGACGGAACCGGGAATGAAGGCTGCAAGCGGGAGTGCCCTGGGCTGCCGGAGGAGGGGAAAATGGAGCAGTGAGTCAAAGAGGCACAACGTATCGGGAAGCCCGTACCCAGGCTGGGAAGGGGCTGCAGCCTGTCTCGCAGCCCCCATGTAGAAGGCACTCCTGAGTAAGAAGATGCACTTCGGCATCTTCTGTACTCTCCCCTCGCCAAGTCACTTGTCAGCCAAGTGCAAGGCCACCCCACCATGCCTTCCACAAGAGCCGAAGCCCCAGCGTAGGACAGCGCCAGGGTGGTCCAGCCTGCACATACAAGACAGAGAGCAGGACAGCAGGGAAACAGGCAACGCTTCCAGAAACTGTCCACTCAAAACGTTTAGAGAGGAACACGTTAGGCCACAGGCTGGACCTCAGCCCTGGAGCCTGAGGTCGTAAGCCGGCACCTTAGAGGACATATATGCCTATTAACATAGGTTGACCTCTTGAGAAAACCTGGATGGGCAACAAACACCCCTGTCAAAACCCCGGCTCACAGGACTCACACTTACTGTTCGTGTCCCTCTGCTACCATGCCACCCGTCTGGCACCGTGCCACCGCTGAGATGAGCCCCAGCTCACACTTCAGTCCCCATGAGCACAGGGTGCTGCTGATCCAGCCTCTGGTGCCCACCAAAGCCAGGGTTTCGTGGTGACACTGCTCTGCGGGGGGCTGGGGAGGGAGGCACCCACTCTCACTGGCCTCCTCCTCCACCTCTCCAGGAAACTCGGTTCCGGCCCCTTAGCCTCCCTCTCCTCCACCATCCACCTCTGACTGCTGCCCGGGGCAGTCACCGCGCCCTCGAACCTCGCATCTTCCCTACCTGCTCTTTCACAAAGCTCAGTCGCTCCTGTGGCTTCCTAGCAGCACACAGTGGGACGACAGTGAAGTTAGCTCGGGCCCTCTCCCACCCTGGGAGTCAGTTTCTGCGCCAGCGAGGCGAGCGGGTCCAGCTCCTCCAGCGGGTGTCAGCCCCCCGCTCAGTGCCTGGCAGGGGCAGCCTGCGTCCACCCCTTGACCCTCAAAGGTCCCCTCTATCAGCCCAGCCTCTCGCCATCGGCAGAAGACGTCTTCTCAAACAGCCCTCACCACATCCCTCGGGGTGTGGGCTGCGGGGACGGTGGCCGGTAAATAAAGAGATGAAGTCCCACTGCGAAGGGCCCACGAGGGGAGTCAGGGTCGTAAGCCAAGTGGGGAGGAGGGAGGGCCAAGAGAGGCTCCACCACAGCGGGGCTCTGCGAGCAGGGTTAGGGGCAGGGCTCCGCGCCGCCCTGCACGCGGCCCCTCGGGCACCCGGTGTGAGGCACGCTGGGTGGGAACTGGCCTCTGGCGCCCACCAGAGCCCGAAGAGGGCCCTCCTGTGCCCCCAAGTCCTCGCGCAGCGCTGGGAACTAAGTAACCACGAGAGAGCACGTCTTTCCCTTCCTGAGCGGGAATGCCGGGACGGAGTCCCTGTTAGCCGGGGCCCACTTCCCCGCGGACCATCGGCGGACAGCAGATTCTCGGCTGCGGGGGCCGGGAGCCAGGGTCACCGTCCCCACGGGGCCTGACTCCGACCCGCACGCCCCTCCGCACGTGGGGCGGGAGAAACGCCGCCGCTCCCGGGAGCCCCGCCTTCCAGGTAGGGCCACGGGCGCACCCCTTCGGCGGAGGGGGACGGCTGCCGCCTGGCTCCGCCCCGAGGCGGCGGTTCGCCGTGGCCCGGCGGGAGCCCCGCGAAGGGGCCGGCTTCGGCGCGCTGCACGGAACCCAAGATTCGCCCCGGGCCCTCGCCCTAAGCTGCCCTCCCGCGCCCGCCGCCGGAAGTAGCAGCCTGCGGGCCGGAAGCAGCAGCCTCTGGGCCGGAAGCCGCGGCTGCGGCCCCCCCCCCCCCCCCCATTCGCGCCCGCTCCGCCTCCGCCTCACGCGACCCAGGCCCGCGGGGCCCCGCGAGCGACGGCCGCGGCCCTGGGGGGCCCCTCGGTGTCCTGGTCGGACAAACGACCCGTTCCCTCCAGCCGAGCGAAGCCCCGCGGCCACAGGGAGCTCACTTACGAGAGCTATAGTTGCCGTCGCCATCTTGCATCCGTCGCGGCCGCTGAGCGCGCCACACGCTCCTGCTCCTTCTGCGGTCTCGCGCGATGTAGGTGCTGGCGGAGATCTTCGGGGAAAAAGACGGAACTATCGCGATAAAAGGCCGTTTTCTCCAGCGACGTGGAAGGAGAAAGGAACTCACTTCCAGGACGGAAGGGGCGGGGCCAGGGCGGAAGGGGCGCGGCCTGGGCAGGGGGCGCGTGCATCGCCGGCGCGCGCCGCGTACGGAGGGTTCTTCATCCTCTGTGCCGCGTCCACGCTGCTCCGTTTCTTTTCCTCCTTTACAGAGAAACTTAGGTGCTGTTCCCCTGCTCGCACCCTAGAGTAGGATACAGGACGACCGGGCCCTCTCCAGGGCTGAAGGAGTCCCATCCGCCTAAACAGTCAAGAGAGGCGACAAAATCACCGTATTTCCAAGTCAGATCTCGAAGTCAGGATGCACCTACCAATGGATAGTGTGACCTCACTTAATGGGCAACGTTTTCTCATCCCTAGTGACTCATAAAACGATGGTGCATCTTACAGCAGTGGAGTCGTAGGCTAAATGACATACGGTCGGGAGAAATGCAGCCCGCCGGAAGGGCATGCACTCTTAGTCGCTCAACTAATTCTTGAAGGCTCAAGGCGTCCCTCCCTGGCATGGAGCGTCCCTGAATTCTTAACACTTGCGGCACCCAGTACCGAGACACTAACTGAAGAAACCACATCTGTAAGCTTAGGCCCTGAGGTTGTCAGCGCACCAACTTGAGCCTGCCAGACCCAACAAAGTACCTTCCCAAACTAGATAGGTCTCTTCTCAAAGTTTAAAATGAAATAGAAGCATGGATAGTTAAACATGGCAGAATATTTTCCTCTCCTTCCTCCCCTACAAAATGATGAGAAAATGATTCGCTAAAGGCAAAAACCCATGAAACGAGGTGGAATATTGTAGAGCTGAAAGAAGGTGGACAGTGGGGGTGGCTTTAGGGGGCTGCTGTTGTGTCATGGGATCATGCACGAACGTGCAGTTGGTAAAGGAGGAGATCTCAGACCTCTGTGCCCCAGGGCAGTGGCAGGGAGGTCTTAGCAGAGGAGTTCTGAGGGCTGACCACAGGGGCGGGTCCTGCTTTGAAGGTGGGGGAGTGAGACTCCAGTCCTTCCACCCCACCCCCACAGCATGTGCCACTAGGATCCTCAGAGAGGAGTGTTCCTCTGCATCAGCTCCCAGCTCAGATGAAAAGACCGATGGCTGCGAGGTGAGGGATGCTCAGGGGATTGGCCTGGCTAAATCCTTGGTGTCCACTCACCATACAGCAAGTCCCACGGGCAAGATCATCTCACTCTTTTTTTTCTCCCTAAACAATTTCCCCAGGTTTTCTCCCTCTCTCTTTTAATCTTCACCTGAGAATATGTTTATTGATTTTTAGATAGAGAGGAAGGGAGAAAGAGAAACATTGATGTGAGAGAGAAACGTCAATCAGTTGCCTCCCATATGCGCCCTGACTGGGGATTGAACCCGCAACCTAGGTATGCGCCCTGACCAGGAATCGAACCCACAACATTTTGGCGTATGAGACAATGTTCCAACCAAATGAGCCACCTGGCCAGGGATCATCTCTTGAATGCAACTGGGCAGCCTAGGATCACCAACACCTGAGGAAGAGGAAGAAGCCAAAGAAAAGGGACTCAAAAGGAACAAAGACAAAAAAGCAAGAAGAAAAAGAAGCAAAGCTAAAATTATATCCTTGGAGATAGTGGAGAGGGTGTTGCGACCAAAAACAAGAGGCTGTAAAGAAAGATCATTCAGCAAATAAGAATGAGAGTTTACCAATGAGTAATATGAGAGGGAAATGAACAATTCAATAGAAGCGTTGAAAGATAAAGCTGAAATCTTTCAAAATATATAACAACAAAACCAGAGAGCTAGCAAACAGAAAATGTGCTCATTATCAAGCTGGTATGCTCTCTCCAGTGCTTACACGTGGTCAGTCACTTCTGGCCTCCAAATGAGGGGATGGATGAAGGGGTGGGTGGCTGGGATTCGCTTTCCTCCACCACGGGGTTGGGGGAGCCACAAACACCCACGGTGGCAGCTTCCCCTATGAAACTGATATGTAATATGGAATTCAGAGTGCTTGTGGCTGAGCACTGTTCTCATTACACACCTCACCTGTAATCCTTAGAAAAACCCCTGTATTGGGTACTATTATCCCCATTTTCACAGATGAGGAAATGGAGGCACAGACCAACCTCACACAGCAGGAAGCAGGAGAGCAGCTCCAGGACCTGGGCCCTGAACCACCGTATATTTCACCTCTCAAAAGACAAGTTCAACATCTAAATGACAAGAGTTCCAGAAACTAAGGAGAGGGGAGAAATCCACAAAAAGCAAATAGAGAAAAACTTCTAGAACTGAAGGGTCGGGATCTCTGGACAACTGATGGAAGAGGCATCGCTGAGAACTTCCCAAGCACCGGGGCAAAGAGAAGAGAGAGAGAGTGGGGGTGTGTTGGGGGGGAGACAGACTAGAGTAAGGGTCAGAATTCAGAAAGGCACAGAGTTCTTGGGACTAGAAGAAAATGATACCTTCCACGTCTTGGGAAGAAATGACTCTCAACCTAGCTCACTTTTATACCTGGTCACACTGACAGGCAGGTGTGAGAGTACAATAAGAACAAACAGGCAAAGACTCCACAACTTCCCATGCATCCTCTCCCAGGAAACTTGGAGGATGTTCTTCCTCAAACAGGGCAAACAAGGGAGGGGAAAGCACAGGATGCAGAGACCAGAGGAGCGCCAGGGTGCCGCTGAAAGAGGAAGCCATGCTGACAGCTGCGCCAGAGGCACCAGAGGCACCAGAGGCACCAGAACAAGCAGCCTGGGGCAGAGTGGGCGTGGGGGGGCTCCAGGAGAAAGTGAAACTGAGCAGGCACTTATGCAATGAATCCCAAATATTGAGAGGAAGTTCATCCTCCTGCAGGAGAATGTGAGGTTGAATTGAGACATGGATAGAAAACTAAGTAAACCCCCCAAAAGGATCAACTCCAGGGAAAACAAAAAGTTGTACAAGAAAGCAAATATAATCCTTCAACACCTTGTTTTCTCCTAAGACCTGTGGTAACAAAGCTGTAATAATACCTATCACGCTGGGATACTGGATCGGGGATTGATGCCAGTGACCACCCCCTTCCCCCCAGAGGATACCAGCAGGGGACACCTAATGTAGAAAAACCAATAAAAAGCAGTAAAAGCATGTGTGTGGTTTTGTGAAACATGGATTTTAAATGCCTGAAGAAACAGCTAAGAGTGAATTTGGAAAGGATCAGGGTTGGAAACTGCATTTATTGTTTATTATTGGTCTAAGGGAAAAAACATTCCACTTTTGAAAATAGTATGCATATAACTTGGAAAAGATAAAATGAAAACCTCAACATAGGCTTGATTAAATGAAGCAATGGTAGTATATAGAATTCCGAGTTCCGTTTAATCACTGGTACAATCTGTTATGCATTTGACATCGGACTGTGTAAGTCGATGCGAATCAGACAGCTTAGCATCAGGATTTACAACTAGGAATGTAGGTTATTTTAGATTTGTAAATTTAAGTTGAAAGTTGTGAGAATCTGAGTAATTTTACAGAGCATGGAAATGCTTACGTTAACTTGAGTCACTATATTTGCACACTTAACTTGATATGACTTGGTAAGTTTGTTTTGTTTTGGGTTTTGGTTAGGATGATGTGGTAGGTGGAATAATGATGACCCTCCCCATGAAGACGTCCCTGCCCTAATCCCCAGAACTTGCGGATGCTACATTCTGTGGCCAAAGGACCTCGACATGGGGGGACTCTCCTGGATTATCCAGGTGGACTCAACCTATTTACATGAAAGCTTTTCTGGCTACAGAAAATCAGACAGCTGTTTCATGGGAAGACTCAACCCAACGTTGCTGGTTTTGAAGATGGAGGACGGGGCCATGAGCCAATGAGTGCAGCAGCCTTTAGGAGCTGAGAATGGCCTTGTTTACAGTGGGCTAGAAAACAGGGACCACAGCCCTACCACTGCAAGGAAATGAATTCCTGCCCAGCACCCAGCGCTGTGCCTGACACCACAGACCAACAGCCAACCTGAAAGAGCAGCAACTGGATTCTCCCCTAGAACTCCAAAAAGAAATGCCACTGGCTAACACCTTGATTTTAGTCTGGTGAGACCTGGGCCAGACTTTTGACCTACAGAACCATGATAAATTGGCATTGCTTTAAGCCACTAAGTTTGTGGTAAATTCCTACAGCAACAGTAGACAACTAATAGAGTGGTCAGCTTTCTCAGTTTGGCATTTGAAATGCTTAAGAACCCTGAATGCACTAAATGTATACATGCAATTTAAACTGCTTAAGATGTTTACGTTTGAAAATGGAGGGGAGGTGGTTCAAGAGAAACGAGTCCGGGGCAGTGGGGGGTGGCAGGCAGGACCTGGGGTGGCAGCTGCTACCGGAGGAGGTGAGGGCGGTCACTGGGGGGTGGTGAGCTTGGAGGAGGCACAGTGAGGAGCCAGGGGGCACCTGACCTGACCTCTCCAGGCCACGGAAGACTGGAGAGAAACAGGCCCCTTGGAGGGGCTGCAGGGGCCAAAACTGCCCGCAGAAGGGGTGGTGGCCCCAGCCTCAGAGCAGTGCAAAAATCAGAGAGGGGCTTCAGGGCGGGTCTGCGTTGGACATCGGCTGGGTGTGCAAAAGCCACATGGTGCTGGGAACTGGGGCTTCTTGCAGGGTCTCTGCTGTCTGTATCTCCTGCCAGGTCACAGTCCTGCTCAGCACCCAGCACCGCACTGATGCCTGTAGGTGCTTCACCACTGACTTGAGGTGGGGCTTCCTTTGTGTGGGTCTGTGCTGTCCCCCCAACCGTGGCTCCCTGCAGGGCGGCCTCCCCATTTGGAGGGTTTGGTCACTGACCAGACAGCTTGGGCGGTGGGTGGGACTGCAGCTGGCAGAGAGGCTGTGGGAAGGAAGGGGGAGTGTGGCGGCAGGCTGGGTGAGGGGCTCCTCGTCCTAAGGACGTGTGTGGCCTAATCATGCCTCCCACCCCACTGATGGGCTCCCTTATAGGCCCAAGCCCACCTCCCTCAACCCTAGGCAGGGCCTCTGAGCAGCTGTGCAAGGCGGAGGGAGGTTTCTCAGTAGCAGGCCTGGGGGCCTCGGCTGCCGGGCACACAGGCAGAAGGCAGCCCCTGGTCGGTCCCCAGGCACTCGCGCCCAGCTTCCCCATGCCAGTCGCCGGGTGTGCTGTCACAGCTGAGCTCCACGGTGCTTGCGGAAGGTACTCTCCAGGAAGGCAGCTAGCTTAGTCCGGTCGTCCTACAGGGTGGGAGGTTGGCATGGGGGGCCTGGTGCGGCCCACCCTTCACCCTCCCAGCCTGTCCACACCCAGCCTCATACCTCATGGACAAAGCCATAGTGCACGAGTTCAGTAGCGAGGTCCTGGGCGCTGTCCGCTGTGGCAGGGGCGCAAGCAGGGTCATGGGGGGGCGAGGCGTGAGGCCACGGTGCCACCCAAGCCCACCCCAGCCCCGGGTCCCCACCTGGGTCCCCGCCCTGCCTACTTGGGAGCAGGTCGTAAGTGAGCTGCCGGTGCAGCCGGTCCTCCAACACCAGAAGCAGAGTGAGCTGGGGAGGTGAGAGGGCAGGTTGGCTCTGCAGACCGCCCCGCCCCCGCCCCGCCCCCTGCCCAGGTCTCTGTTCACCCAGCCTGGGGCCCTGCTCACATGCCAGCGTGCCTTGTCCTCACTTCTCTCCAGGTTACACTGCATCTGGATCACCTGGGGGTGGTGGGGGCCCAAGGTCACCCACAGAGGCTCATACTCAGCAACTGAGGAGCAAGAGCAGATGTACCTCAAAGGGGCCCAGAGGGACAGTAAGGACTGGAAATGGGGACAATCTCCAAGGGGATCCTAGGAGGCGCTTCCTGCTGAAGGATGCACAGGAGTTTTCATGGGTGGAAAGAACACCCGACAAAGGGGGAGCTGGGTGGGGGGGGGCGGGCGGCAGAGGTAGAGGCCGGCAGGGCTGTGACGGCACAGCAGCACAGGGCGCCGCAGGGCCGGCTGAGGACGC